>LN891349.1:0-18623 GCA_900010015.1 Tuber aestivum | reverse complement strand
ATGTGGATTACCATGCCTCTACACACATTTCCATATACGCAATAGTGAGTAGGAAGCAACGAGAGAATCTCTCGTACCTCACTCAGAGGACCATTTCAAGGACCATTTCTCAACAAGGTTCATATGTGATAGTGAAAGGAGGTTTTTTCTAGGGAGGCGAATCTGCAGTCCTGGTGAGATGTGTGCTCGTGTGCCTATCTTTATTATCCTTACTTGTTTTCCTTGCTCATCGGGTAGCTCAGGTCGCCGATTGATATCTACTCTCCCCCGGGCCCCAGGGGCTCTGGGTAAGATTTATCAAGGCTCGAACTCCCTCTCGCAGAGGATACAGGTTTGTAATAAAACAAAAAATAGAAGATTATCAAGCCCTCGTTACCTGGAGGAGCAAAATATCTGTCCCAGCTCTTTTGTTTTGAGATCTCACTAGCCTTCGGATATTCATGGTAAATACATGGCGGCATAGGGGGCTACAAATACTTGACGAATACAGAATCTCAATAACACATCAATTGAAATATACTCTACTACCGCCAGAGGCGTGGCTATTTAGCCTCTCCCCCCCTCCCTCGCTTCTCTCTTTCCTCCACCTCCTCATCCTCGTCCGTACTACAATCATCCCTTTTCTCACAAAGCTTGCCACCACCACCTATCTCATCATCCTCCAGCATAAATAAGCCAAGCTACTCTCTTTGACCACTGGATTATCTACCACACCAACGGCACGAGACTTACGTTCGCATCCTTGGCCACTATGACGGGAATACTACAGGACGAGGCACCTATCAAATATGCATGGGTAGTTTTCGGGGTGATTACTCTAATACCGGTGGAGCTTGTTGAATATCACCGGCGATCATTCCGTGTGCGTGAATCTCGGTCAACGGTTAAATACCTCTCCTTAGTTATTTTCTATTTGTCACTCCTTTGTCAGTTTCATTCTTCTCTACAAGCCTGAGTCATGTATTTCTCATCGGGCGAAGATACTAGAACTCCGGCATTGCATGAGACACACCGGAGGGATTCCTGGAGAAGCACCGTGACGGGGTGTTTGTGATTGTTTGTTTCTTGTGGTGGCTGGAACACTATGTCGGGAGTGCTCTTGATTTGTCTATATAAAGTCCTTTCCTGTTCCTTACATAAAAGGATAAGCAACAAAAGACACACGATACTCGTATCTGAAACTACCAGCTCGACATCTTTATTTCTTTCCTCTTTACCTTCGAGTCTTCTCAGCCGACATCTCATAACAATAGAGCTTTCCTGCTTGTATTTCCTACTATAGGTATTGCGAGGAGAAAGGTGGCTCTAAATCTAACGATCACTAATAGGCGGTGCACGGAGAAATACGAACGCGGGGTGAAGGATTGGGGCAAGGAAGCGCGAGCTCCCAGAAAGTGAGAGTGGAAACGTGGATAAGTCTTGAGCAGCATTGTTGAAGTTGTTTTTTATTACGATGGCGGAGATCAGGGCTTGTTTTTTGCCTCTTTCAGGGCACTGACTATCACCCGTTATTATTTGCATAAGCCTCAAATACAGAATGAGGGGCTTGGGCGTTGGTAAAAATGGCTATTTAAGAGGCTTATCAATAACTAAACTTGGCTGATCAAATCGAGTCCTTATCCAATGACCCCGCCTCTGTCGGGGGAATCTAATTATCTTTTGGGAGATTGACTTTATGGTAGTGGACCACAAATATTATGCAAAGATGTGAAGAGTGGATAGTAGTGAATGTTGATGCGCGGTTCTTTCTCGGGGGGGTAGACGTTATCTACGCTTGTGAGGGGGAATTCCGCTCTTCTGAGACTGGAGTAACGTAAACTCTCAAAAGAGGATTGACCGCGTGCTCGGTGATCAGCTTTACGGTGTAAAATTTGTTGAAAGAAAGAAAATCCTCACCGGAGAATAGAAAAAGGGTTGTATAGCCCTCTGGATGTAAAAATTGCAATAAAGAACCAGACCTTACTTCTCGGTCACATATCATAAGACGCGTAGTATATACTCAACTAGATGACATCACTTGAGAGCACATCTGAAGAAGCTGGTCTTCTGGGAAAACCTAGAGTATCCTTGTTCTGCGCCCGGGGAAGTGCCGCCAACGTCTTTAAGTCAATGGATTCTCCGTTAACACCAGAGGGGCTAGCAACATATCATTGTATAACATGCAGTCCATGGATCCCCAGAGTTCCTAGAAGCGCTCACTACGATTATCCGCTTGCAATAATACTCTAGAGCAACAACCAAGAGCTTGAGCACGGTGCAGCATGGTATCTGGCCTCTCAGCTATTTAAGGAAGATGTTTCCTGTACCGTACATAAGCCTTCAAAACAAACAACTTTCGGGCCCGGTTTTCGCAAGCCTCAGTCGAAGACTTCTCGAAAACAAATATCTACGCTGGATCGCAACTTATCCAAGACCCCATTGTGTTATGCAGTTTCTACAAGGATTGCTATCAGTATCATTGCCACTTATCTCCGCCCGCCCCTCGCTATGCTTCTCTATCCCCTGGGCCACCAGGTCTCCTTCTGTAGCCATCGCGTCCCGGGGGCTTATTACTCATACCTCTAGGCGATCACGTCCCTGCAAGGCAATGAAATCGCCACCCTGAAGGATTCTGCTGGGGTTTTTGAGCGTTGGCATGCACGATCTTTGGACAGGTAAATTTAATTATTGTTGGTGTTGTATGGAGAGTTGGTATTGGTGGCCCCAGGAGGGTTGTGTGAACGAGAGGTCGGGTAGTCCTATGTTCCATCTTGTACGCTAGGTTCTCCCAGCTGCCTATATGAGACTACCCACTGCGTGAAATCAAGTATCGCTTCCTGTATCGCGTCGATCTGCGCAACCCACCGCCCTAAGAGAAACCAGTCGCTTACATGCCCCAGCTCAACATCAATCCACGGATTAGGAAGTTGCATATCCGCCCGCTTGTACAGCGCTAGAGCCCGAAATCGCGAGAAAATCGACGCGTGCGACGGAACTCTGTTGCTTCACTATCTCCCCATTCAATCCATTCTGAAAGCGTAAAGAAAATTCGGGAGCTCCACGGTATAGTCGAAAATTATTTTGAACCTCTGCACAGTGCTGACAGCTTATCGATGATTTGCTAGATATTTCAATACCGGATAATATAAAATTAAAGTTTGAAAATGGCCAAATCTGGGCAGTTGCTCCTCTGTAGAAATTTTCTTTCGGAAGTCTGATGAGATCGAGATTCAAGCTAGAGACAGCTTGGATTCTTATTAATTTCCTTAGCTAATAACGGGCGGACAGTAAGCATGGCTTTCCCGACCGGAGAACTCTTACCCAGATCATATCTCCCGGAATCGGTTTGTATGGTAAACCTACAAGCACTCCATACATGGTTCTCTCACTCCTTTCCAAGCCCCTTTTCAGGACGCAATGAGGAGGAAAACCTCCAGAGTTACTTATGCGAAATTAGAAAGAAGTCTAATTTGCCAGATCTCAAAGGAAGATTCAATACCCGCACAGGGGGGTCGTAGTGGGTCTCTCTTTGGTGGTGATGTGCTGGGAGAGGCTTGGCACCAGCCTGGGACTTCCGATGGATCGGGGCTTCTCTGGGTTTGCTGGGCTCTCCTTTTGGGAGGTGAGGCCCATGCTCCTTGGGCCGGGTCCCATCCGCTAAGGGTTATGGCCTAGTTACCCGCCGAAACTGCAAACCTCTCGGGCCCCCCGGCTTCCCTATGGGGTTGCCGCTATCACAACGAGGGGGCTCACCCGCGCCTAAGAGCTGTATCATAATCCTCTGATACTTTGGTACTTGGATTTAAAATAAAACCTCAGGACTCCAGGCCCACCTAGGGAACACCTTTCTACCCTGTTTGCCCTAACTCTCCTCCATGATGAACCAGCAATTGAGACAACCATTTTTCTCTTGTAGCACTTATTGGGCATAGTTTATTATCTGAGTGACGATGATCCTGGAATCTCCCTTTCAGTCAGGCAATTATTCCCCGAGCTCGACCCATGCATTGGAGGATTTTGAGGTCCATAAATCTGGCAGATGGGGCTCAATGTGTATTGTTTATCATAGGGCCACTGGGGGGGGGCGTTTTAGCGCAGCCGGCTATGATATTGGTTACTCGTGCCAAGGTTGCGGCTGTCTAGCAACAACCTTGGCTCTATATAGTATCATACATAAAATACTCGAGTAAAGCAACGGCGGTAGCTAGGAAATACAACGAGTGGTTCCCTTCCTTCCTCTCTCCACCGCTGTGCTCACGATAGGGAGGGGCCCGAGACGCAGGCCTGAAATAAATATTCGTTCTGTGCTCCGCGGCTTCCCGCATACTAGTGATTAGGAAATGGCCTCTACAGTCCGCCGGAAGTCTAGTGGTCCGTTACGGCTGTGTTGCTCGCACATACTCGGATTTTTTACAGAAAATTCAGCGCGATCCTTCCAATCGGGTGGTACTTTATTTAAAATTAGTAATGCAAGGGGCAATTCCTGATTCCCCATGGACACACGGGCTAAGGAAAAACCCTGTGGTAAGGTACCGTGGGGAAAATTAAAAAATAATTGGGATATCCGCCCCCCCAAAAAACACCCCTTTACTACCTCACTGTTGAAATTCACGAACCTTCCATTGCATAGTTAGCGAAACGGTTCCAGGTCGCAAAGAGGTATCAGAAGGCAGGTGGGAAGTGCTGTGGTCCATGATTGCATGTTGTCAGAAAAATGTGTCATTGTGTTTGGAATAGGGATGTATCTATTAGTTTAGGTGAATGGAGAAACACAAGAATTTTGGTGGTTTCATTGGTTAGTGTTGGATGCTAAACTTTAGTTGAGTTTGAAACATGGTGATACCGGCTTGTGTCGGACTAGGGAAATGGTGGAACAAATTGGGGAGTATGGTCGCAACTATTGCTGAAAATGTCTTCAACTAATGGCAGAGCTGGGAGCAAACTGTGGGTGTTGGGCATGGAAGCAGAGTGAAAGACAGTCCAACACACTTGGAGAAGTTTTTATTTTCTCAGAAGAGATAATTGTGTATATCGGGGACACCTCCGGTATGGTAGAGAGAACAAGGCCCACAAGCCATTCCCACACAATCATAGCCTATTTCAAAGATAGTTTGGCATATGCTTCCCTAAAGACAGACAGACTGGAAGGTTGGGCACTCTGCATGGCCTCCCTGAAAATCATGTTGGATACGATACAATACGATCACTGGTGGTGATAATGCAGAATAGTCCACTGACCTCTCATCGCCCTTCGTTTCCATTCTCTTGGCCTACATTTAGTGGAAGCCTCACATTATGCCCAGGCTTCAAACAAACCCTAACCCAGACACAGGGAACTGGGGTTTTCGTGGGTCTGCGTTAGTGTTGTTGCGATATTTGTAGCCTGATTCGTGGTTAAATATTTTCTGCACTTATCCCTGTCTAGGGCAAGATAAGGTACAATTTAAGAAAATAAGCATTTGGATATCATAACTAGAAGATTCTCCCTCTGGTAATCATGAGACTGTGGGGTACACACAGGTGAATACTTGTAATGGATATAGCGCAGTTGCAGAATCACTAAGGGTCTGTTCGGATGGGACCATTCGCGTCCGTTCCGTTCCTTTCCGTTCCGTTCCGTTCCGTTCCGTTCCGTTCCGTTCCGTTCCGTTCCGTTCCCCATACAAATTCCATAACCATTCTGTTTCGTAACTGTCGTTTTGTATGAGAAAACTGAACGGTCTCAAACGGTTCCGCTCCCGCCGAACGGAGCCTAAGGTCTTACCAGAAACACGGTCAAAGAACCCTGACCCTGATACTCAATAGCAGTGTTTTGAGTATCAGGGTTAGGGTTCCTCCTCTCGCTGTGGGTAGTGTAAGGCATTCTGAACTGTTACTGCTCTCCATTGACTTTGGTTAATTAATTCTCTTGACATAATACGTAACACAGAGCTGTTGTCACTACCTTGTGCTGATTATCATCTTAGGTTGTAAGAGTAGAGTTGCTAGGGTCAGCTACCTTTGACATGATAAGTTCCCTACCTTAAACTGCCGTAAAGTTACTAGGGCCCACATGTGGACCTGTATAGGCCGACCTGCAAACCTCGAATCCAAATCCGAGACGTGGGCTTGTAGAGCCGGAAAATTAGATTAGCCGTTGCTGCAATTCAGACTAGCAGGTGCCGTTCAAGGTATCATATCCAAGTGTCCAATTCGTTGATCCTAGATCCTAGAGGGCACTAGCGCTAGCCGACGGGCAGTGGGCTGCCACAGCTGCGCGTGAGACTAGGTCAATGGATCGACCGTCGTAAGCTCAACCAAGGACGGGCCGACAGACCATAACTTATCTTAAATTCTGGGTGGTATGATACCAGACTCTTCTTGGTGATGTCTGGCGAGTACTGTGCCTATGCCCTGTTTGCTAATTATTCATAGATTGTAGGTCTTCATGGATAAAGTAATACTAGGGAGCCATTGGCCTTATGCTAGCATCAGGCTACGTATCAGTCTCACCAGAAACTGCTATAACTGCAGAACCCCTCTTCTGATCCATGAATTGCAGGATATACTGAATAACTTACCATCTCCTATACCTCCGAAAGTCTCTCTTCCATCATCAAGCCTGCTTTTATCGAATATTTCGTACATGTAATAGCTGCAATAACGTTGTCACTTAGGCGGCTCTGGCAATCGGTAAGCTTCGTCCAGGGTCAGACCCCACATAACCATTTCAGGCACAAGGTTTCAGCCATTCTGCGGTTGTTGGTAGTATGATATAATCTGGTGTTCCCCGCACTGCCTCACCGTCCCCCTTACCAACACTGTTTTACCCAGTACGGCCCCGCGTCCTACCTCAAGACAGACGTCTTTCACTCTCACTGCCACGTACGGTTGTAAACCCCAAGGCCCTGTATGTTACCCACCAATGCGGAGAATACCACTCTGGTGCACTACCCATCTAATGAAAATAGAGATCGCATATTGTATCTTCTGCGCACTGGAAGCTTTCGTATTTCTGACCGGCCGAACTCGATTCTGACTTTCTCTCCGATGACTTCTTTTCTTCACTGCTTCCCATCTTACACTTCTCCGGTGAAACCTCAACTTTATATACATCCATAAGATAGCTTCTTTCTTTCCAACCTTCCAGACTGCTTTCCTTTGTCATGCTCATACCTCTTCCTTTTATTCTTCATGATTCCAAAGACTTCCTTCTACCCCGCTTTCCTAGCCAATCACTTTATCCAGTGCCTCCTGGTGGGCACACATTCCTTGTCTCACAATGCTGGTCCAGAATCCATCTATCAGAAAACATCCCCCAGAACATTCCATCTTGCTTATTCACTTGCTTCTAAGCATTACAAATTCTTAACACCTCCGGAAATATCTCCGGACCACTAAATGTGATGCACAGGGTAGAACTATTACTTGGAGGACGGGTGATTTGCAATACCATCTTGGGCATGAGAGGGTGGTTAGCTTTGTCCTAGCACGAAATCATGTCAACACAAATCTGTCAAACAATGCAGATTATTCCACAGATAGTTGCTTCTTTTGTGTCCAAATGTAGCTAAGAGAGAAAGGGAAGCATGTGGTCTGAAGATTATACTCGAGTATATGCTGTAGACTTTGGGTTAACTGAAGGACGCCCCATTTGGATGAACTACCTACAGGGGCCTGGGGCGCACGAATTACCTGCCCAAGGATAGATTGGCCGTGATATGATAGCAAGCATTGCGTTTAGCACCCGCTTCAGTTGTAACGGCTCTTGGGCTGTATCTTACACACAGGTATACCAGCCATTTACATCTCCCTGGAAACTTCCCTCCGAGAGCACGGCACTTCCTTAGTCCAATTTAATAACTTCTAGTACAGTACAAGTTCAAGGAAACAATGCAGGACGGAAATGCTATCTACTGTCGGGTAGTTCATTCGCTAATTGCCGTAGAATTCTGTGAAGCTGCCGACAGAAATCTGGAGCCCTCTGCTCAGGCTTATGGTTAAGTTACCAGAGGTATTGTTATGGATTTCCGTAGGGTGAGGTGATACCCGAAACCAAAAGAACCGAGGTAAACATCTTGCTCCTAATCGTAGACAAAACGCACCTCCCCTAACTCTCTTCAGGGGTTAACTATTCTTTTTCAAAGAAGTCGTCAATTCTTATACCCAATTCCTAGAATGTCTTGAGCGAGATAGAGGTCAAATATCATTAAAGCAAGACCCCAAAGCTAACTGGGGGGTGGGAGAGATAGATAAAAAATATCAAATAAACATCCGGGTACACATCTCACCAACACTACAGATTGACCGGAAACATCATACTTTTGCCATCAAGGTCTGACCACCGTACTCTAGTAAACACCAGCGGCATTCCGTATTCGCAATGCCCTCGGTTAATTACCCCTGGACTGTCGGGGCAACCTGACCCCATGTTTACTCCACCCATGAGCGGGAAGATTATACTTCCTTTTAATCCCTTTCTCTACGACCTTATCACACCCTGGAATTGGGCAGCCCCCGCGTATATTGAGATGCTTTCACTTCGTTGTGACGGTCCAAAGGCTGCTTCGTCGGACATGCGGATCGCCAGGTGCGGCCAGGTTCGCGGCGGAGGAAACCCGTTTTCTTTGATCGTGTTGGTGGGCTGCTATGAAATTATTAGAGGGCGATATGAGATAGGAGGGATGGGAGGTAAAATGCGATTTTGAAGGTGCAACAAACTTGTGAACAGCGCTACCATCCAAGTAGTGCCAGCAACGGGAGGGAGAGGCGCCTGGAATTTCACCGGAGATGTCGTTAATCAATCGGTGAATCGCAGCGTGATCATCGTGGTTAACAGCAGTGACTACTGCGCAAGGAGATAGGGTGGTAAGATCCAATGGACAGTTGAGCCCGACCAAAAAGTGCAAAAATACAACGGCAACACGCAGAACCTTCAGAAAAGCGAAGGGGGAAAGAGAGCCCTTTCGGTTAACCCATTCGAGGAAACACACCCTTCCTCAATTGGTGAGTACAATAAATGCCCCTTAGGAAACCCAAGACAAAATTTAGGAGGACCCTTCCAATCGCAAATCAGACCCGCATTCCAATACAGTGCCCCTCCCAGCGAAGCCAAAGATATCGCTGGCTAGAGCGGAACTTCACAATATGAGGCGGCAATGGAGGGCGGTGCCGGTGACAGGATACTTGAAAGATATGCGATAGAGCAGGTATCTACCGTTACACTCTCGCTATTCTATCGGCAATAGACCCGGATAGTGTCTCGCCCAGCGATATCTTTCATCAAGTTGAATCGCTGGCTGAAATAATGTCTAATTTATCAACAAGCGCTTTGGTTGGTAGTAAAGCGGTTGCTAAGTGTAGTCTTTCGGAGGTGTGGCAAAGCTACCACTATGTGCCCCTTAGCCACGGATCTGTTAACTGATGTCCTTTTCCAATGCTCTTTGGGCACTACACCACCCCCACCCGATGTGGTTTTTCTTTTTTTCCAAAATCCACCAAATCGCAACGGAAGAGTGCAGAGGTAAACAATTTTGGATAGCGTTTAGTTGTATTAATGTCAGGGGAAGATAAACTAATGTGGGTAGCAAGAACACAAAAGTTACTTGGCTCGCTTGGCCTAGCTGCGTTCCGCCAATGTCCGTGGATTGCACCGGGGTCTGTGGGGCGAGTTTTTTTCTGTGCCGCATAGTACGTTTTTGTGGGACGAGTTAACACAACTCAATAGTAGGCACAGTGACAAGTAGGATCTCTCTGATGATGAGGATTAACTTTGCTCGGATGTGGAAAACATCACTGGAGAGATCAAGGATCTTGGGGACCCTTCACACACCCAACAGATTAATGGAGATGAGGTAGGGGATGCTTCCAGGCCTATGATTTCCATTGCTGTCACTGGGCAGGAGGATGAGATAATTGAGAAAGCTGAGGGGGTTGGCAAGTAACCCAATATACCTTATGGCGATAGCAAAGTAAATACAGAAACTCACAAAAAGAATAAAAGGAAGGGAAAGCCAAGCTTGACGATATTTGGAAGGATAGAGAAAAGAAACAAGCAAAAGGTGAGAAACAAGAAGAGCAAAAATATCATCACTCACAAAACTGTGATATTTCACAGGCTGCATATCAGAAGGTAAAAAACGTGGAGAAGACATATGGGGATTGAGCAGGGTGTGAGGGTGGAGTCGGGTCTGGAACGGATAGGGAATTGGATAAGAAGGAGGGGAGATAGAAGAGAATCTCAGTAAAAGACAAGGACGAGCATCCAGAGTACTATTATCTGGTTCCAATAGAAGAGAAAATTACAAGTATGCACAACATAGGAGTATCCTAATGAAACTAGTCAGATTTCATCTTAGTCCACAGGCTGGATGCAAAAATGAAATGAAATGAAAGGAACTAGATTCCTACCTGTTCTTGACTACCACAATTTAGGAGGAGGACGCCCAGGCAGTAGTCGTTGTATAAAGGCTAAGATTGTAGTTGTTGGACCGGAGGCTTTCGAGGATGAACGAGATTGGTGTGGCATACGTAACATCACAGCGATCAGTGGGACCCGCCCCACCAGTAAGGAGACCCCCGAGGCGTCCCTGGCAGTCAACGATCGCAGCGCCTGAGTCCCCCTTCTTAGAGAAGGGACCACTCTTGTCGTCATAATTAAAAACTGGCCATTCCATCGAGGTTACTCCCTTGCCCTTCTCATCATAATAACGTACATAAGATGATATAGTGTTTGCACGACCGATAGTGAGACCTGTGGTATGGCCGCGCTTTAGGACAAGAAGACACCGTTCACCATTCTGATCCTTTATCGTAGGACGACGCATGTCGGCATCTGGGATTGTTCCTCGGATCTGGAACAGGCGGTTGGTTGGATATGTAAAGGAGTGGGTATTCTCGGGATGTGGGAACATCATGCGTTTGAATTTTCCAGGTGCTATCTCAGTACCTAGATCAACCACATTACCAGTAAAGCTGGCAATATCAATCTTGGATTGATCAACCTCAATAAGAGCGTAGTCTTGTGTATACCGCTTAGAACCTGCACCATATTCTAGTGCTGGAGAGAAGATGAGATCTCCAATGATGCGGTCTTCGATGTTCCCCCAACACTTAGCAACCTGGTTGCAGAGTTTCTTAAGGGCCTCCAAGGCAGCCTCGACCTTCTTCAGAATATTCTCCTGATATGCCCGCTCCTTTATCCTCTCCTCAGACTCTATCTCCCCACCTTCACCGCTCTCACAAACCTCCTGGACCACCCTCTTCTGGTACTCAATAATTCCTCCCTGGTCTGCAATAGCAGTCTCAATCCGTTTAACATAATCCTTGTAGCTGATGGGACTGAAGAGGGCGATTTTGTTCAAACGCTGGCTAGAGACCTTGTGCACATAGGGCGTGATATCGGAGTCGGATGGGATGACGACATGACGTGCAGTAACCAGGTACAGTTTGGAGTTATTATCAGTTAGATAAAATCCACCGGTTCCCTCAGCCCAAACGGTACGGGTAACACAGATGGACAGGCCCAGAGTAGATGTAAGAGGCTGTCGGAGCTCTGCCGTAGGGTCATTAGGTGTGGCGGGCTTGAGAAACTTTGGGCCCGAATATTGAGTTACTATGGACTCACGGATCTCAACTTCAACATCAAGGATCTGGTGTTCCAGCAAAAGACCCTTGCAGGCTAGAGCAACTGTATGGCCATCTTCTTTTGAAAGAGTACCAGGCTGCACACCAATCCAGACGATAACCGGGGGGAGCAATTCTCCAACCAATCCAATGCGGGCCACATCTGTACTTGTCCACTTCACCCCCCTGGACTCCAGGATTTTGTGGATCTCCGGAGCCAGATTGCTCTCCCAGATGTTACCAAGAGGATGATTGCCGACCGTACGAAGCCATTTGGCAGAGGGGTATCCTGGGGGACAGACAGGGGGCTTCCAGAGAGTTGTACTGGTACGAGCAACCAGGACAGGCCTCGAGTATAGGCCATAATAGTAGAGATTGGCCTCCATGGCGGAGATAGGAGGGCGGGGACACACAGCGCAGCTTGCTGTAGACGTCATTCCTACGGGGGGGATAGTATTGTGAGGTGGTTGGGGGGCGGGGATGGGTGGACGTTGTGGACTTCGACCACGGTGCTGATTCGCGTTCTCGATATGCTCACTCTCCTCAACTTTGAACTTGTAGGTACGGAGTACTGATGTAGGAAGTTAGCATAGGAAAAGAAGCATTGAATTATGGGTAGGTACAATCCATGGTTTATATAGACGGGCGCAGTAGGGCAGCTTGCCGTATTCGACTTTCTAGGGATAGCTAATGAGTTAGCCTGTGACTTGCATGGTTAACCAAATACAGCACGATAACTCCACTCGACCAAACCCAGCTCGCGGAAGTCCGATAATCTTGCCTTGTTGAGTAAATTTAGGGTTGTGTGTGTCCGGGGGTTCGCAGAGGATAAAGTAATCTTTTTTTGGCAGGAGAAAACAGCTGGGTAAGGGTACGTTTCGGGAGTCGGTCCAACTTTCGGGCTAAAGGTACCCTCCTTTTAGAAAGAGTGACTTCATGGATCAAGGTATGTTTGTTGGGAAGGGAGAAACTTACAGTCGAAGCGTAATTTTTTTTTCCGGAGGGACAAAATGATAGGGTGAAGATATGCTTTCTTCGGCTGAGTTGAACTTGAAGGTAAGAGTAGGTAGGTTCAAAGGATGAAAGGTATCGTGGACCTTGTTGGGAGGTTGTCAGAGGACTTAGCCAAAGGATACCTTCCCACACGGTCCAATCTCACAGTCAACGCAAACAACTCGCTTCCTGTGACTGCCGTGCCTGTTTATACTGCCCTGCCAGGGAGTGGCAAGTACGGAACACGGAACCTCTGTCCACTTACCGGGACCATAAGCGAGGCACAATTCTTCGGGTGAAGTTGCACCGGAAACTATACCCGGTGGCTAGCTATGTTGGCAACGCAGGTATGCGCGTGGCCAACAATTGGAGTAGGAAGAACTCGTTTCAAGTTGTCGGGAGACCCTCGTTCTGAGGGATCTTGTGAGTTGTTTTGGGTAGAGAACTAATGCATATCGGTGTAAAGCATGGGTAAGTGTGGCCGACATGCAGAAATATTTCTCACAAAGAAAAAAATAAAAAAACCAGACTATGACTGTATTCCCTAAGAAATGAATTATGGGCTGAGGACAGATGTCATAAAAAGTATTCTGGGAAGTTTCTTGGAGATCTAGGATATACTAAGAGTTATTGAATGAGCAAGCAATCAGCACGGATTACAAGGACTGATACAACATGTCACTAGGGCCCTGCAGAGGTCATTGAAAGTCGGTGCTGTCTATAGAGAGATGCAAATTCATCGCAGGAGGATGCAGCTTGACGAGCCGACGAACGGCCAGGCCCTGGGGGGTGTATCCATACCAATGCTAGGACTGAATGAGGGACAAGTGAAGGACAACACAAGAGTTGGAACCAAAATTCCGAAATGGGTTTTCCATACTATGAGGCCATTATTGGTCAACGAACTATGTTACATTATCATCGGAGAGCTAGGAATGCTAGATCTTGTGTCTGAGAATATGCCATCAATATAGATGCTGCCTGGTGGCCCTAGTCTTGATCAATGTCAATTCATTATCAGCAGGCCATCTTATGAATTTTGCCCTCCAAACATTGTTCTCAGACCACCCCGAGATCCCTGTGGATTCTCACTCAAATGGCTTCTGAAACCTGAGCAAAATACCTCAATTCCAACCGTACCATAAAAATAGAGAGAAACCAGAGGTAGGTAAACCCTACCACAGTTACCACCGATCGCACGAAACCTCGCCGATGAAGTATTCTCTCGAGCCTCACATTAATTCTTCATCCATCCACCCCGGGGGCTCCCCAGCAAGTCCCCTACACGCCTATCCATACCCTCCCTTTTGACCACAACTGAATAACAATATTGCCTGAAACTGACCCATCAGCTAACCCAAGAGGACTTCGGGGAAAGAGGGAAAGAAAGGTAGAAGAAACCCATATCTCCCAAAAAGTCACTTTACTAACCTCGTAATCCTCCAGGGTGCTATGATTGTTAAAAGGGTCCTACCATTCTTTGAAAACAATCTAGAGACCGCCCCTCCTGGCCCGGTAGGTGCCGGAACTGCTGTCCCTTTGGGTGGTGGGGAGGCAGCAGCCTCCCGGACAAAATTACAGTCCCCGCCACTATCCACCTTGTAATGTCACCGATTGCTGCATCTGCCGGCGGCCCGCATCTCACATGCACCATTTTTTACCGCAGGGGCCACGGCCGGCTACCACTAGGCCCAAGTTCGGAGTAGGTAGTTTGAGTTGTGTTTGGCTGGGCAGGGGGAAGGGGAGGTACCAGGTTGCTTCCACCATAGAGGAACATTTTGAGATCGTTTGTAGTTGAGGTTGTAGGAAGCGTGGGAAGTTCAATGGTTTCTAGTAGGATCTATAACACGTGCGGCGTAAAGTGGGCAACGAAAGCCGGTACCACAGGTTTAGGTCTTGTAATTGCTCATGGGTTACGGCTGTGATGGGGTGGGTTTAGTAATAACTTATCTCCCCCTATGCCCAAGAGGTAGATATTATAGATGGCTTGCCTGTGGAATCAAATCCAAAAAGTACATCTGGAGTTGTTGGTCTTGTTTCGTCGGCTATCAAGCGACCTTTTGGACTATAATACAAGAGAACCCCTATTATGTTATACAAGTGACTCAGGATAAAGAAACACGATCGATTTAAGGCCTGGCCTGCTATGGTGATTAAATGCTTGTGGATGGGCTTACTACAGTACGAAATAACTTAAGCAAGCCAAATGCCCTTTCGCCCCCTAACCGCCAGTATCCCCTTGCCCTGATCAAGATTGTGGACTTGTACCCCTCAATCGTGGTACCGCACCCATAACAAGGGCGGGCTTGTTGGATCACCAAGCAGAAGAAGTACGGCTAAATCATGTGCCTTCACCGTAGCCCAATATAGTCAGGTCGTCACATCGTTCGCGCGGAGATCCAGAATCCTCTCATGACTGAGAAATATCTGCATTATCGCCCCATTCCCCTAGTCATAGGCTTTTCTTACCTCGATTGATGCGCTGATCGACATAGACCCTAGCAGCCCCGAGCAAAGGCCGCACGGCTCCCTCGTGGCCCACCATAACGGTGTCTGCCTCTAATCGTCCATGTAGTCAACTTCGACCCTTCGGTCCGGTAACGGGATTCACATGGCACCCTCCATCCCGGTGCATGCGGTGATGTAAACCGTCCCCTGGCCCCTCCGTTCAGCTAGGTTAACCTTGCCACGATCCGTTGTGATAGTAGCCGCATAACCTATTTAGATCCCGCATCAACACCTAGTATAGTGACCTGCATTGACAGTTCTCCAGGCTGCCAACCAAGAGGTCGCTGAACCAACGACCAACAATCAAGCTGAACCCCCCACAAACTGCCCTGTGTATTGGTGTCTTGCCGACGTCTCCCGGCATATCAGGCCTCATGTCATTGTGTGCGAGAAGGTTGCCGAGCTAAGGTTGCCGAGCTAAACTTTCTAGAGATTGTCAATGAGTCAAACCGTGACTTGCTTAGCCAATAGAATATAGAATCATAGCCGCTTAACTAGAAGAACCTCTTAGGAGTTAGAATACCCTATCCTGTGGAGCAAATGTAGGGTTGCATAGTGCCGGGGGTTCTTGGAGGCTAAGGGTATTTCTTGCTGGCCAGAGAAATTTGCCGGGCAAGGGTGCGTGTCTGTAGCGAGAACTGCGGGCTAAGGATATCTTTTTTTAGCAGGAGAAACTTGCGGGATAAGGGTGTGATTCGGACAAAGGGATAAACTTGCGGGCTAAAGGGTTTTTTCCTTATTTTCCGGACCGACGAACTGGCAGGATGAGGGTATGCTTTTCTCCAGAATGACAAAACATGCTGGATAAGGGTATGTTTTTCCCGTGGGAGAAACGAGCCAGGCAAGGGTGTTTCCGCAGCGGGGGCAACTTTCAAGCCCAGGGTATGTTTTATGAGCAGGGGAAACTTGCAGGATGACGGTGTATTTATTTCAAAGGGGTAAACTTATGGGATAAGAATATTTTGTTTTTGTTTTCAGAGGGACGAACAGGCAGAGTGGGGGTATAGGTTTATCCAGAGAGACAAACTTGTAGGATAAGGGTATGTTTGCTCGAAGGGAGAAAGGTCTGGTAGTGCTCGTAGGTAGCTTTCGAGAGGGCTTAGCAAGGTGATATCCTCAGTGAAGATAGCAAATATTTTGCTGCGACAAGGTGCTTTTGGTCAACTACAGTAGAAAGCCAAACCATCTCTCTCCCCCCCTGCGCCATCTTGCTATCTACCTACACAATTCGCTGTCTGTCACCCAAACGCCTGTTTTTACCATGCTTCTATAGGGTGCCGTGAATGGAACACACTCCCTCTTGGCTTCTTACCGGGGCCATCATTAATGCAAGATTCCTTGTATTGAGTCATGTCGCATGCTATGCCCCCTGTGCAGCTATGTCGGCAACCTGGGTATGGGTATGGAAATCATATAGTTTTGAAAAAGAAATATTTTTACTAAGTGACCCTATGTTCCACACGATCTTGTGAGCTGTTTTGGTGGAGAACTAATGAACATCGCTCGAATGCTATGGTAAGCATGGCCGAGGTGGGGAAATCTTTTTTTTTTAAAAAAAAAATGGACAATGACGGGATTCCCTAGCAAATGAACAATGGGCCGAGGGCAGATATCATAAAAGGTTTTCCGGGAAGTTTCTCTGAAATTTATCATGAATCAAGGGTTACTACAAGAGCAAGCAATCAGCACGGATTACAATTACCGGTACGGATACAACATGCTATTAAGCTCCTGGAGCTCCGGTTGAAAGTGGATGCAATCCACGGAGAGACAACGATGCATCGAAGGAAGAGACACCATGGTGAACTGACCAAGGGCCCAGACCTAAAGTCCGTATACATACACATGTTTAAACACATTGAAGCAAAGAATGGGGGACACGGCATGAATTGGAATCGCAGTTCTGAAATGGTTTTCCCACACCATGAGACCATTACAGCTGAATGAACGACGTCACATTGTGGCAGGCAAGCTAGGAATGACCGATTTTGTGTTAGAGGGCATCCACTCCATACAGACGCTCCCCAGTGGCTGCCTTGTATTGACAACTGTCCATCCATTGTCGGCAGGCTATCTTATAAAAGTTTCCCTCCAATATTGCCCCCCTAACCGCCCCCAGACCTCTCAGGGTGGTTGCTCAATGGTCTCATGCCTGTTTGGGGTGCCTCGGGCCCGGCCATGTTGTGGGAAAAGAGGAAAATAAGGAGCAGGAGAAGCGATGAGAGTTTCCACCGATAGCTCGAAATCTCCTCAAACGAGTATTCTCTCGAGCCCCCCATCAAGTCATTATCCATCCGCCAATATACCTACCCAATAAATCATCTACCCGGTCATCTATACCCCATGCCCCCCTTTCGACCACAACTGGATCACTATCGTACCTAAAAACAAGCCATCAGCTAAACCAAGACCAGAGCAGAAGAGAGAAAGCAAGACCAAAGAAAGCCATATTTCCAAAGATGTCCGTTTGCTAACCTCGTAATCTGCTAGGGCGCTATGGTCGTTAAACGTGTCCTACTATTGTTTGAGAACAATCTAGGGACCCCCCGTCTTCCGCCCGTTAGTACCGCAACTACTCTCTCTTTGGGTGTGGGGAGGAAACACCTTCTCTAGAAAAGTTCCTGTCCACGCCACTACCCACTTTTTAAAGTCATTGATTGCAGCATCCATACTCGCATTTTACAAGAACTGTTTTTCTGTGGACGCTGCCCCTGGCTGCCGCCGGTTGACGCTAGGCCGAAGTTTATGGTAGGTAGGTTAGGGTGTGTGGGGCGGGGCAGGGACGGTGGAGCTACCAGGTTACTGCAATCGTGGCGGAAGTCTTTCGAGGCGGTTTGCGGTTTGCGGGTTGTGGCCTGTGGTTGTGGTTGTGGTCGAGGTTGTAGGCGGTGCTGAAGGTTTGGTCTGGGTTTTTGTGGATTAGGGTTGTGGGGAGGATGAACGATACTGGCGGCTTAAAGTGGGTGACAAAAGCTGGTACTGTGGGTTCGGTGTTTGGGATTGGTCATGGGTTACCCCTGTAGCGAGGTAGGTTCAGTGATAATTTATCTTTCAAGGTGCCCAAGAGGGAGAAGATATTATAGATGGCATCCGTGTGAACTAAAATCCGAACACTGCATCTGCAGTTGTTTGTCTCATTTCAGGCGGAGTCAAGCGATTGTTTGGACTATAATACCTGGGAACCCCTAGTATGCTGTACAAGAGAATAGGGACCAAGAAACCCTGCTGATTGCAGAAATGGCCTGCTGTGGTGATTGAATACATGTGAGTGAGCTGGCTACAGTCTGCAATAACTTTATTGAGAAAAATGCCCTTTTGCCTCTTAACAGCACATACACCTTTGCTATCACGAAGGTAGCGCCTTTGTTGCCCCTCTCCCCTTGGTACCGCACTCACAACAAGGGCGGGCGAGTTGGATACCCAGGCAAAAGCGGTACTAGTGAATCGGGTTCCTTCATGAGAGGAAAATACAGCCGGGCCCTCATATCATTACCGTAGACATCTTGAATCGCCTCATGACTGAGTAATGGATGCATTAT
>LN891348.1:11536-32023 GCA_900010015.1 Tuber aestivum | reverse complement strand
TCCGGACGCAGGGGCAAGATGGCGACAGTTTTCAGGATGCATGGCACGCAGGGGTCAGCGTCCAGATAATGTCCGGATACAATGAGGCGCAGAAGCAGGGGTCCGGACGCCAGGGGCAGCCCCGGTGCGTCCTGATTAACGGTTTGCGTCCTGTGCGTCCTGTGCGTCAGACGCACAGGACGTACAGGACGCGAGTTGAAATTTTTCCTGATGAGGATTTTTGGGGGGTGGCTTGGGCAGGGTGGGGGAGTACACACTCCCTGAGCGACTCCGCATCTGGGCTTCAGAGTTGTCACTTTCTTGTTCCTATTGATGTGGTTAACTATTAGGTGTTGATCATGACGTTAGCTGAACTCGGGTTAGATACTGAGACTTACGTTCTGCTCGTCATCTATAAAAATCGGTTCGGCGTCCAGAGCGCCTAGCCCTTCATCCTCTCCAGATTCGCGGTCCATTTCCTCACCCCCAGACTCATCGTCACTGTTGCTTCTTTCATCCACCTCCTGGCTGACTCCCCGGATATCAGCCAGCTGTCCATGGCGATCCCAGATATCCTTGTCAAAAAAAGGATACCGCCAAAGAGCAGGCTGCGGCGTGCATGCTCCCTCCACTCCGCCGTCGCGTGACTTGACGACCATGAGATCGAGAGGCCTGTTTCCGTCCTGCTGGTTGGCCAGGACCCACGTGTGAAGGTCATCATCCTGATACAAGAAGATTACTTTCGACAAAGGGCGGGGTTTTGAGGGGTCCCGGCGTAACAAACGGGGTCCCTGACCGGTCGCACCGATCAGATACCGAGGATACCGAATTTGCTCCTCAACACGCTGCGCCTTGACCACCCGCAGCACCTCGTTGATGTTCTGGTAATCCAGCACACCCCAGGCTAGCCCCTGGTCGGGATGGCTAGAGTACCATCGGTGGTCTAAGAACGGGTACTCCGCGGCCGGACCACCTGTTCTGCGTACGATGTGCATCCTGATCGCCTGTTGGCAACCATGCTGGGACCAAAGGGGCTCTACTACTATTAATACATTTTAGCAAATAGTACGAACTCACAAATCACCAAGATGACTTACTCGAACCTCCCACCACCTCGTCACTTGAACCTCCCACGACCTCGTCATCCCTCCCCAGTTCCGCTCGGGCTCGCTCATTTATCGTCTGAAGCTTCTTGGCCACATCCCGGACCAAGAGCCTCATCTGACGTCCGAGTTCGCCAACGTCTTCAAGCCGGTACTTGGATTGTACCAGCTTGAAGCGAGCGGAAACTGGGGGAAGGGAGCGGGTAAAGAGGGAAATTGATCTCCATTGAGCATCGGTAAGCCGGGCAGGATCCCACTTGAGCATGCTGATGTACCCCTTGACTTGCGTGCGCCAGCTCCTGTACGCCTCGGTAGGCCTCCGCGAATTGTGGAACCCGCACCAGCTTTTGGCGTAGGCAATATCACCGAACCGCCCTCTGAGAGATAAATGTAAGCCATGAGAAAAGCTGTTGGGCAAGTCTATTTAGTTGGGCTATCACTTACTTGGAATCCTCCACCGGCGGGGCGAAAGACGGCTTTTGGTCGGGTTTCAGGGCGTGGCTGATCACAAAAGTTAGCTAGGATCTCCCAATAGTAAAGTTTATTAGGTCAAGTTTTGAGGAGTTCTTACGCACGTTTCTCTGCTCCAATTTGGGCTGCTGCATGGAACTGATTCTTCCTGCGTTTCTCACTGCTCCTAGTGCCGGCGTCGCCCTCAGTCATTGCGCGTCTAAGACAAATGGATAGGTTAGTATCGCTAACTCTTTGAGAAAGTGTTTTGACGAACAAAACTTACTTCGATTTTTGGCCCGGGGTCTGCGTGGTCTTTAGAGGCATTTTCAAAAACTCGGACGGAGTGTGCGGCGCGTTCGCCTATGGAGCGCCACCGGAGCGACCCGAAGCAGAGTGTAAGGGATTAAGGGGCGGGAAACACAATGTTTGTGATGCGGAATCGGCGCCAGCAGAGCGCCCCCAGGCGGGGTCCCCAGCAAAGCTGAAAAAGAAAGTCAAGAACACACACCAAGTCCGTGATGCTACTCGTAGCGTGTCTGCGAAGGCCAAACCTGAGGCGTACGGGACGATTCTTGATCCGGGGCACCAGCAGAGCGTAGAAGATTAAAGTCAAGAAAAAAGACCGAGTCTGTGATGCGGATCCGGGGAGTGTGTCTGGGAAGGCCAAGGTTGAAGAGAATGTGAGGGTGGGACTCGGAGTGGTCAACAACGAGAGTTGGATGTGGAGGGAGGAAGAAAGAGGGGCGAAGGCACACTGGCACGTCTTATCCCCTGTTGCGCTAGCGTGACGCCATGTGCGTTTGGTACACAAAATTCGCCGATCTACCGGCAGTTAGATGACCACCACCAGAGCCTCATCTTATTTTGGAACCCAAACTACCCATCTTCACCCCCTTCATCAAGACAGTACCATGGCGACGTCCACCACACATAGCGTGTCACTGGGTCACATATAAAAGACTCACTCAGACACAAGGTATCATATTAATTGAAAGGTTGCCCGATCGGCGTCATGAATCGCAGATGACACAACCGCTAACATAAACTAAATCTAGGAAATCGTGCCCGTTGGCCCCCGCGACGTCCAATCTATTATGTTAGAATCCAAGGAGTTAACGGTGGTGTGATTCACGGGCTGCATCTTCCGCTTCACAAACCGCCTCTGGCACAGCTGCTAAGGGGCGGTGCATCTAGGCAGACGGCATGTGGTTATCCTTAGAACAACCTTCTGCATCCCCGTTGAGCGCGGGTACTGGATAATGCATCAGACCCACTGGCGCACCAGGATCGCGGCCCCAATCGATTATATCGGCTTCGTTAAGATAAGCATGCGGCCGGATTGGCGGGGTTGATGGCCTCCCGTCGTCTCTATCCCGGTAACAGTGCACAAGCAGATCCAGTGGGTCCTGTTTGACAGGGTTCGAGAGTAGCCAAGTACGTAGCGTTTCATGGCCTTCAATGAAGACCACCTCGAACAAAGGTGGTGGTTCGTTGGGCGACTCGAGGAGCAACCGGCGCCCCTCACCGGTAGCGCCAATAATGTACCGGATTCGGTGGTTTGGTACCCATCTGGCAATCATGGCACACAATCCGCGGAAATCATAGGAATCTAACTCACAGAATTGCATGCCGTGGATGTGGGGGTGTCGCCAATGGAGAGTCAAATTTTTATTACCATGAGCCTGCCCCTGGCTTCCCTGCCGCTGGGACGGCCGGACCCAAACAAGATGCACTGCACGGGGGCGCCCAAGGAGCGCGTTGCAATCTGTACCATTACATTTAGCAAGTAAAACCCTAATCTTACAGGGGAGATGATCTAACCTGTCAGCCATTGCCAGCGGTATGGTACAACAATATTGTCTGGGGGCGCCGCCTGGACCTGCGGCAGCTGTTGTTGAGGGGAATTCTGGCCCGCATTGGCAGCCTGGACTTCTGCAGCCTGTTGAGGGGCATTCGGACTGGCATTGGCGGCCTGGACTCCTACCGCTTTTTGCAGAGGGGCATTCGGGGCACCTTGAGGAGCCGGCCCTGCGTTTGCCGCCAATTGGCCAGGGTACCAGTGCATCCAGCCGCCCCCAACTAGGCCTGCTTGAGGCATAGAGCCTAGAGCGTCATTCTGGCCGGCATCACCACCCTGGACTCCCCCCGCTTCTTGATGTGGGGCGTTCGGCGCACCTTGGAGAGCCGGGCCTGCCTTGGGGGCTGGCAATAAATGTCCCCAGTTAGCTGGGGCACCAGGCGGGAGTAACGTAACGTCGATGGCCACGTCTTGTGGGGCGATTCTTGGGCCCTGTTCTCCTTGACCTGCTTTAGCTAGTATAGTGTGCGTCAACCTTTTGCCACAATCCTTGAGAAGATGAATGATGGCATCATCGATCGCGTTAATCCTGGCAGGGTTCTAAGAAGCTTGTGCAGTCACTAGGTTGTCACAAGCTGGGCGCAATCTGCTCATACCACAGAGGATGTCCAAGAAAACATTGTTTGGTAGAGCATGGACATTGGTATAGTTCCTTGATAGCATCTGATCTTTGACTGTCTGTCGCCATTTATCATAGAGCTGACGATTGTCGTTGGTAAATCCGATGAGTGTCTTCTGCTGGCTGATTTTTCGACCTTGGTCGGGGCGCATGGAACCAATTGTCCCGGTTAGCGTAATATTGGGAATCCCGTACGCTTGCCCCGGCGGGGCGTTCACCCCCGGCCCGACATTGGGCATGTCGACGTACTGCAAATAGTTCTTATCTGCGTTCATTTCGTCAGATTCAGGGTCTAGATCATTAAAGGACTTGATATTTGCGTGTTGTCGATCTCGCGAATACTGTGCGTTGTGGATACTTTAGTTAGTACGCCAGAGACTTCCCTTCCCATATGCAATGATTACTTTCTATATCAGAGTCCCTGACGCTTAGGCAACTTGAACAAATTCAAATTTCAAACCTTGACGCTCAAGACGTCGAGGCCGTTATCTCATTCATGGTAGAAATACAGGACGGAAAGGTCTTATTGAAACCATATTCGTGAACTTCAAAGCAAAGATAGTGGATCACACATGACGCGGCACCCGCTGTGCTAAACCTGTTCGACATTTCCATGCGTCCACCTCCTGGACCTGCCGGCGTCCTTCCTTACGCACCCCCCTAAACCAAATCATTCGATTCACAATCCTGCATTTACTACACAATCTTTTAAACACCAACTACACTGGCTGCTGCCATGCCCATCAAATGTTCGTTCTGTCGTCGGAAATATGCCCGGGCCGGTCCTTACGAGAAGCATCTACGAACGGCGCATGGCAATCTGGGCATTCCCCAGTTGTTCACGATACGGCATACACCCTCTACCGATTGTATTAACCAAGCGGAAGGCGACGCGTTGCTCCCAAACCCCCTAACCCACGGCGGGGAACAGACGGATTCGGATTATAAATCCGATGCGGACCCGGGCGGATGTGGACCCGACGCCCCCAATGACATGGACGCAATCGTCAACACCTCCTTAGCGCCCAGCCAACTGGCGTATCATCCTCCCGCCAGGCAACCTATTGGATATATAAAGGGATTTGAAGAGGAGCTAAGGAATTTGAGCGCAAACCCGTGGGCTCCCTTCCCCACTGCCCACGGTTTCAAACTTGCCTGTTGGTTCATTGAGAGTAAAGTCCCGAAGTCACGGATTAATGAGTACTTTTCAAGCGGACTCGGTGATTCGGCATCGGTCAGCTACGGTTCAATGCATACGCTGGAGAATCACCTCCGCTCACTGGATCCGTACGGCGCATATCTACAATGGTTCGACGGCCGAGTTGATGACGGCGAGAGAACATTGCCTTTCTTCCACCGGAACATCCTTGACTGTGTCAAATATCTTCTGCGCCAGATAGCGTACAGTGATGATTTTGTTTACGCCCCACGGCGTGAATATGATCCGAATGGACCGAGGATATTTGCAGAAATGCACACTGGTGATTGGTGGTGGGACGTGCAAGTACGGTTCCAAACGCGTGTACACAAGGCAAGAGGCAAAGGCGCTAACTGACGACAGGAGACTCTTCCCCCCGGCGCCACTGTGGTTCCGATTATTGGGATGTCGGATCAGACGCATCTCAGCAACTTCTCCGGCGACAAGAAGGCGTGGCCTGTGTATATTACTATTGGGAACCTTCCGTCGGCCAGGCGCAACAAACCCGGATCGATGGCAGTTCTCCTTCTCGCGCTATTACCTATCCAACCCAAGTTCTTAAAGTCCTCATCTGCGAAACGAACTCCAGCGACAAATAAACGCCGATACTTTACAGGGCGTCTTCAAACTTTTATTTGAACCCTTATAAGAAGTACCCCTGGAGGGTGTTCCAATCGACTGTGCGGATGGGAAAGTCTGGAGGTGCTTCCCTACTTTAGCAGCTTGGATTGCGGACCATATGGAAAACATTGCACTACACGGAGTAAAATCCAATGCCTGTCCCAAATGTGAGGTACCTCCGGACATGTTGGGATCTTACTTCCAAAAACAGTACTCTGCGAGAGACTATGCGACATACGACCGTCTTGAACACGAGAGTCGAGATCTAGGGGTGCGCCCGCGGTCCAGGGATGTCAACATTACCTTTGATGCTCTTGGTATCAAGATTGGGCAGAACGTCTTTCACGTGATTCAACGTGTTTCGGCGCCCGACCTGCACCAGCCTGATTTGCTACATACAGTCTATCTTGGACTATTCAAGCATATGATGGAGTGGGTGCAAGGGTTTCTCAAGAAACACGACCGACTGCCAGCATCTGACGACGCCTGGAAATCTTTACCACCATACCCAGGCTTCTTTGTCCCCAAAAAGGCTTGTCCTGAGTGTAACCGGAACTGGAGTTCAGTTCGTTTGGTTTAAGGAGTTGTTTTATGTTTTGTTTTACTTGTGGTTTCGAGTATCCTTTGATACTCAGTTTGTTTTACTTGTGGTTTCGAGTATCCTTTGATACTCAGTTGGTTTTACTTGTGGTTTCGAGTATCCTTTGATACTCAGTTTGTTTTATTTGTGGTTTCGAGTATCCTTTGATACTCAGTTTGTTTTATGGTTTGTTTAAAGATGATTTGGAAATCCGTCCATGCAGGACATGGACAAAGGTTGTATTTAAAGACCGCTGATGCCCTCAGAGGAACGGCAGACTTCGGCAGACAGAGTATTTCTAATATACTTGGTTGAACGGTTACCTCTTCGAGTCCCTATTCTTTATATCTTTCTCTCGGAGCCTCCCTTAGCACAGTACGCCCATAGGTTGTAGATCAACTTGTACGCTACTCCTATTGTACCCGGAAGCGTGATTAGCACCCCGGTGCGAACACGTTACACTTTTTTAACCTCAGCAAGTGGTTAGAAACTTGTGTGTAAGATCTCGGATCGACAGGCACAACCCAGCGAAGCTAGCACGAAGGCGGAAGAGCCAATAGTGGCCCGCCTACCCCACCTACACAATAGACCCTCTCATGACGCGCAGTGGGAAACAGGTCTCCAGAGAAGGGCTAACAAAGCCCAAGAGACCAGGCCAAGCCAAAGGCCCGAAGGACGGATTTGCGATCGACGATCTAGGAAGACAGCTAGCAAGAGACCAGGCAGCTCAGGATTTCAAAGGATTCAAAGAAGAGTTGAGCCAACAAAGCCTATCCACGCCCGGAGGCTTTCCAGTTACCCGCGGAAAGGGAAAACAACCCGGAACTAGCGGAAGTTCATCAAGTCCACTTACAGAAGGTACAGGTGCGGCACCTGGTCCACAAGACAACGGTAGCAGCAGCAGCAGCGACAGTGAAGGCAGCATGGCAAGCTCAGCAAGAGACCCACCCGGAGGTCCTCCAGGACCGCCAGATCCTCCCGCAGGAGCACATGGAGTTGGTGGCATACCTGTCAACCCCTCCAAGATCAAGCTCCCCTTGCCTGCAAATTTCGCAGGGAAGGGCGAGGACCTGAAACGGGAAGCTTTCCAGCGATGGGAAACAGCAGTGCACCAATACCTAAGACTACACGGCATCAACATTGAGGAGCATAACACGGGAATGTATATCGGAGACTTCTGTGAAGGCAGAGCCCTTGATGCATACCAGCAGTGCATGGACGCATACGGCGAAGGAGCCAGAGCAACAAGGGTACTAGAAGCCCTGAACGAACGATTCCAATCATCCTGCAATAGCGAAGAAATATTCAAAGCCTTCAACAACACCAGCCAGACCCATGGCGGAAAAACAGAACGAATAACCAAGATAGCAACAGACCTCCTACTCTATGCAAAACGCATGCCCCGGGGGGCAGTATCGGCTTACATGCAGAAGCGTCGATTCTATAATGCTATGCACATCCTACTCCGCAGAGAAGTAGAACCGATGGAAGAAGATGATAATGACATCCATGATATCATAAAGAAAGCTGAGCAGAAGGATGCGATACTGCACGAGACCAATTCCTATGGAACCAAATCCGCGCCGCCACCTCGAAGGGATTGGTAAGACAATGGACCTGGGCCATCAAGGGTGAAAAGATCCAAGTTTCAGAAAAATTCGAAGCAATCCACTAAGGAGAAACGAAGAGAAAAGGGAGAGTGTTTCGAATGTGGAAAAACCGGACATATGGCCCGAGACTGTCCAATGAAGAAGGGGAAAGGAAAGGCGATCAAAAAGGAACCCACAGCGAACTACATAGAACCAGATGAATACGAGGAAGTGCAAATCAACACCATGGAAGCGCAGTGTTTCCTGGTACAGCCGAAACCCGGCAAGAAGCCCCACCGAGCATTAGAAGGAACCATCTAAATTAATGGACACCCTGCCCGAGTCCTGTTTGATACGGGAGCTATTGGTACGGATATGATCAGCAACACCTTTGCAGCTACTCATGGACTCAAAACAGAAGCTCTCCAACAACCGATCCCAGTTGCTATGGCGGTAAAAGGATCCCGCTCAACCAGCCATAAAACTGCAAATGTCTCAATCTGGCTAGGATCTGTCCAGTTCCCAGAACACAAAATGCTACTTGGAAATGTAGCTAAATTCGATGCGCTTATTGGGATGCCATTTCTCACCCGGCACAATGCAGTCATCAGATGTGGCGAGTCTATCATAGAGTTTCCAGACAAGAAAGTCCGGGTATCCTGCACCCCTACAAGTGGAGAATACCGAGCCACAGTATGCGAATCAACAGTCCATGAAATAATGGAAGAGTTTGCGGATGTTTTTCCTGACAAGATTCCGGAAAAGCTACCTCCCATGCATGCAGAAAACCACCACATCACCTTTAAAGACCCGAACAACCTTAAAAACCAACCTACTTACTCGATTCCCGATGCCTACAAAGACCAACTTCGGGACTGGATCAATGAGATGATGAGAAGAGGAGTAATCTACAGAAACCAGGCACCTGGTGCAGCGCCTATGTTCGTCCAACCAAAAACAGATGGGAAGCGAATCAGACCATTGGTAGACCTCAAGCTGCGAAACAGCAACACGGTGATAGATAGTTCCGCGATTCCGAATCAAACCGAGATCCTGGAAGCAGTAGGCCGCGCAAAATTTGAGCGACGCGTATTTCCAAACCAGGGTGGATAAGGAAAGCGAATCAAAAAACTCGTTCAAGACACCATTCGGAACCATTATCAGCAGAGTCATGCTGCAAGGAGACGCAAACGCACCTGCCACCTTTATACGCATTATGGAAAACCTGTTTAGTGAATATAACACCACTTTGTGTGGGTCTACATTGATGACATCCTGATTTACTCGAACACTGAAGAAGAGCATGCGCAGCACATAAGGATGGTGTGCGAGAAATTGCGACTGGAAAAATTCTGTGCCAGCAGGAAAAAGACAACCCTGTTTGCGGACAGGCTCGAAATCCTAGGCCATGTAATCGATA
Source organism: Tuber aestivum (assembly GCA_900010015.1). NCBI lineage: Eukaryota > Fungi > Ascomycota > Pezizomycetes > Pezizales > Tuberaceae > Tuber > Tuber aestivum. Next base: position 22,603 of record LN891348.1, on the reverse strand, counting down.
ATCAAGGAATTCACGCCGCCCCTGGGAAAATAGAATCTATTGCAAACTGGACTACACCACGAATGCAGAAGGAACTACAGCGGTTCCTCGGGTTAGTCAATTACATCGCACGGTTCCTCCCACACCATGCTACAATAATAGCGCCTCTCACGGATTTAACAGGAAAGGCCGAGTTGGCTTGGACACCCACACATGACTAGGCATTCAAAAATGTAAAGAGATTAATCAGGGAAGCGGAAGTGGTCCGACCACTAGACTACTCCAAAAAGGAACCTATTTGGTTGATCACTGATGCATCAGATGTCGGAGTTGGCGCCTGGGTGGGCCAGGGGTTGTCACATGAACCAGCGCGACCGGCAGCACTCTATAGCAGGAAATTCACCGACTCTCAAATGAACTATGGTACAACCGACAAGGAAGCTCTCGCGGTTATCGATGCACTCAATGCGTTCAACCATTTCTTGAGGGGAAACCAGTTCACAATAGTAACCGACCACCAACCCCTTACTAACCTCAAGACAGAGAAGATACCAGGACGCAGGAGGACATGCTGGATCAGCGAAATCAGCAAATACGATGCTAAGATCATCTACATACCGGGGCGGACTAACTATTTAGCTGACGCCCTCTCCCGCATTTATGAGAACCAAGAACTCGAGAACCCCCCCTATGTCCAAGACCACACCAGATCTGACGATGACCTATCGGACTCTACCGCATTCGAGCAAGAACTCAACACCATGGAGTCAACAAAACCTATCTCCCCTACTCCTACGCCTCCTCCGGACTCCTACACAGAGTATTATGCTGAAGGACGAGACAGCCCTGGTGACATAGTAGCCGGAAACAACTGGGGCGACACCTGCACCCTCCGACGGACCCCCTCGCCGGACCAAAAGCATGCAGTGATGCATTATTCTCAATGCTACTGCGATCATTGTCCTTACCACCAAACCGAGATTAAGTTTGTCAACAACCACCCCAAACCCCGAAGCCAAACCAGCAAGCAATCGGGATCCACCAACTACGGCTCAGCCTGGGATGAGGAGCAGACGAAAGATATCCTAAACCTTACAGATGAGCTACTAGTATTGCCACCCCCGGCTACCTTGCTTGAACCAGAAGCACAGGCACCTATTGACACCCAACACTTAGAAGCAACAGCAAACCTCTACCCTCCACCGACCAAATACCCATCAAGCCCACCCCCGGTGGCCAGGTCCCTCTATAGTGACGCACTTAGCTGTTACAACACCGAGACCCTCATCTCTGTCATGCCCCCTACCCATAATGATTTCCGCCGCGACCTATACCAATCCTTCGATGAAGAGAACTTAGGACAGAATGAGGATGAGGGACCTAGCCGTGGAGAGCTCATAGAGGAAGAGAGGGATGTGCGGTCAGCTATGGATGACCTGAAGGGAACCTTTCGAGCCCAGATGATCAAGGCCTACCGCTGCGACCCCCTATACCACAAAGTTCTTGACAGCGGAAGGACCGGTGACCTTAAACTCTACGAAATCTTAGACGGAATGATATATGCCCCTACCTGATATGGCAACAAAGCCCTTTACATCCCTGATGGACACCTAGTGAACGGGAAGACGCTCCGGGAATACCTCATCAGCGAAATCCATGACAAAGGCCATGCTAGCGCTGACCGGAACCTCCACTATGCTTCAGAATACCTATACTGGCCAGAAATGCGTGATGATTTCAAGCACTATGCAAAGACCTGTGAAGAATGCCAAAGAAATAAGGAACCAACTACCCTACCAGAAGGATATGCCCGGACATTGAAGCTACCTGCCCATGTGTTTGAATCATATGCCATACACTTCGCAGGACCTTTTAATAAATCCGGTGGATATGACACTATCCTGGTAGCGCTGGACCGCTTTTCTGGATTTACCTGGCTCATACCCACTCTTGCATCTTCCACAGCCCAAGATACATGGGACCTACTGCGAGGAAATGTCTTTATCCCTCATGGCCACCCTCTCTCTATCGTTACTGATGCAGACCCGAAGTTCACATCTAAGTTCTGGAGACAAACCTTAACTTCGATGGGAATAGAACACATCCTAGCCACGCCGGGCCACCACCAAACGAATGGCCAAGTGGAACGAAAGATCAGAGAAGTCAAGACAGGCCTCCGGAACATAATCAACAAGCGACAAAACAACCGGGAACCAGCCCTTACGGAAGCAGCAGCATATATCAATGCAATGTACTCGAGTACTATCGATACAGCCCCCTACAAAGCAATATATGGACGAAACTACCCATCCTGCCCCGCACCTTGTTTAAGGACTCTGCAGTACCAGCCTCCGACAACCGCCTCAACCAACACGAAGCCCTCAGAAACGATGCCTATCAGGCACTAAGAACCGCCTGATTCCGAAATACAACCAAAGCACAAAAGAAGCGGAGACTCCATCATGCCATCCCCCCCGGTGCCATGCATCAGCAAATTGTATACCTATTCTGATCCTCTCTCCCTTGATACCGGGTCCCGACTTTGCCCCTTGGGGTTGCGGACTCACCATTCCATGCTCCCTGTCTCACTTGTAGCTCTCTAACGGACCCTGTTTTCTTCCTGTTCGCCCCCGGTTCTTACTCCTCTCGACCCATAGACCTCCATTTCCCTCTGATTCTTCCGTGCCCCAACTCTGATCCTCCTGACCTGTGCTTGTACAGACCTTCACTCTCCAGGTCTGTGCTTGTGCGGACCCTTACTTTCCAGGTCTGTGCTCGCATGGACCTTCATCCTCCAGCTCTGTGGGTGGGTGGTCCTGATCCCCCTGGTCCACTACTTTTCGCTCCCCCGAACCTCCTGGTCCATGTGTTCATGGCCCATCAACCCAATTGGTCCATCCTCCTAGGAACCTGGTTCCCCTGGGTCCACCTTGCACGGCCCTCTATCCACCTGGGTCTGCATTGCTGTGGACCCTGCTACCTTCACTTGTTCTCAATTTGGATCATGAGCCTCCTGTCGCATTCTAGCTTGGACCTGCACCCCGGACCGAGCCATTGGGTGCTCTCAGCAGTCCTCTGGTTGCCCCAGCCTCAAAACCTATGTTCCCGGCGCCACTTGAGCCGAGCTCCTTGACCTCTCACATAGTAATAATTATGCTCTGCCCTTGATGCCCTGCTGCATACGGAGAGGCCTACTGTAGTCCCAGCTGCCATCCAGATCGCAATCGCGATCCAGATTTGCCAAACTTCTCACCTCCATCTCCCAATGTTTCGCTTCGCTTGGTTTCTACTCGGGTACCTTCCACTCCTAACTTGAAGCTTTTATTTTCACATCTGCTGCAGATACTAGTACACATAATAGTAGGTCTCTAGGTCTATGTGGCTGTTTACGATCCAGCTATTTTTACCCCGGATACTTCCCCCGTCCAGGAGATGGACCGGCCCTTCAATCGTTTCCACGTCCGCGACATAGCAATCCCATTCATTGAGTACAACTTCCACGAAACCATGGAAGCGATTGGGCTTGCTCGATTCCGTCGCATACTTCATTCCCACCAGTATGACCAACTCCAGAGTTTCCGCAACTGCGGATTTGTTTCGTTGCGTGGTCTGCGGAATTACTGCCTTAGATGGGCTGAACGAAAAGTATAGCAACGGTTTGCAGGCCTTCCTCCCTTGGAATGAATCCTTATCCCTGTCTTCACTTTCACGGACCTAGATATTGTGGCTCAGCAGCTGATTCTTTTTTCCCCTATCTTGCGTACATCGCAATAGCCTCTTCTCGATCTCCAACGGGCGTTGAAATGGCTGGAAGTAGTTCGCTACGGAATTGTAAATTTCGATCATCTTGGATTCCGCGTAAGTTTCTCTCCGGCCAAGGACCCTCTCTGCTGTGCGTGGCCCCCAGAGTTCTTCGGCATAATCGCGGAAAAGCACCGGTAGGTCAGGAATAGAAAACTGGGCCGCGGCCTCGCTTAGCAAGAGCCGGTTGATACCTCTTGCCCGCCCTGCTAGTCTAGTCCGCTGAACTGCCTGATCTACTCGCTGCTTCCGCTCCGGGACTTGAATTTGCAGGCTGACCGCGGGCGCTAGGTTCCGGCTAGGTCTGGTTCTAAAGGCATTCTGCTGCACCTCCTGGCTTCTCCCCCGGTGTCTCGCAAACCTAGTTGAAAGGAATCTCTCGGTACGAGTCTGCATACCGAAGACCCTGGCGCTATCATGATCGTACATTCCGCTTAAGGCAAGGTGCTCTAAGGTCTCGACCATGTATGCAATGCCGGTATGTCTGTCATTGTACCAGAGCATTTGCTCCTCATACTCTACTCGATTGGAAGCGCGGTATGCTTCTTTGACGTTTTCTATATGCAAAAGTTCCGATATATCTGTAGAGAAATTGTCTGGTGATCCCATTCGGCGGATACTATTCGAGGCGTGACTCAGCATGTGCATTTTTGGGAACTGGAAATGATAGATCGCAGACTCTAGCTTTTCCTTTTCCGCCCTCATCCATCGCCTCGACCAGCCCTCTTCCCTACCCTTTGCTACCGTCGCGGCCCATCTTTTCTCAAAGTTCTTAGCCCTTGCTTTTGTCTCTCTTTGCGCACGAAACACGGACTTGCTCCTGTAGAATGTCGCAAGTCTGCTATCCAGCAGACCGAGTGTGTAGTCAGAGTGGCTGCGCTGTCCGAGGACCAGGAGAAATTCGATAATAGATCAGACACATGTTAGGACCTGTGCCTCCTCGGATTCCATCGACCGGACTCTATCGCTCAATATTGGGCCTATCACAGCTAGTAGGAATCGCATCATAGTCCTAATCTCTTTGCCCTGCCATGAACTGACCTCTTCGTAGCCTCGCTTAAACTGTTGAAAACCTGGGTATGGTGGAACGGACTTAAAACGATCATTGAACTGGCCTAGAATCCCTCGCTGCCGTAGATATCCCATTAACCAATCCATCATCGTCTTAAGAATTCCTAGATGCAAGAGGTGAAGAGCGTCGGGTTGCCAGAGGGTGTATAAATTGCATAAGGGATACCCCCAAGAAGGATTTTCCTCTACCTGCAGACCAATGGATGCCAAAGACTTTACATCTTCCGGGGTTGCTCGGTCTAGCGCTTGCTGATAGGACTTTGGATCGCGGTCTCTAAACCCCCTAACTCCGGCACTCGGCTCGTGCCCCATCTCGGTCCGCGGGATCTCGCAGATTGGATAAAGCCCATTGACTATTCTTGCCAGGATGACGTGTTCCGGGTAGTCCGCAATCCAGGCTGCTAGAACCGGGTAGCATCGGCGGACCTGGCCATCGGCGCAGTCCCATTCATAACCTGGGCCCGCTATATTGAGGTCTGCTATCGGCTTCAGAATCTGCGCGATCGCTTCGTGCCAAGACCTGTGAATCTCACCGCCCTTCGGGTTCTTCGGAGGAATCGGCAAGAGAGCAACCAGTACCCAGGCGCGTTTAGAGCTTTGCCATCGTATGTCTTTCCTAATGTTCCCTATTGACATATAGACTGGCCAAGCAGCCTTGTCTCCGGAGAAGTTTGTAAGGTGGGTTTTGTCGGAAGCGAAAAGGTGAGGGACCACTGTTCCGCCCCGGGGGACCAAGTCTTGAGTGTGCCACCACCAGTCTACGGTATGGATCTCGTTATATACTCTCCGGCCGGTACTATTGAAGAGGCGCTCGGGACCAAAGACGAGATGGTCTGTGAAAGGTAAATGGCCAAGAAGCAGCCGGATGCAGAGCAGGATGTTGCGTGAGTACAATATCCCGGACTCACATGGGAATGCAGACCAGCTTCGGGGCCCAAAGCCGTGTTCTATGTGCTCAAACAAAGACCACAGCTCATCTGCTGTCTGGAAGGATGTGCATTTGGCATAATCCAATCCACGTTGTAAATACTCATCGATCGATCTTTTGGTTAGGCCTGACCGCAGCATCCACCACCCAAGCTCAAAGTCTTTAGCACTGCGAAACGGGTGCCAAGGGTTCCAGTTCGCCTCTTGGTATCAATGATAAATTCGACTTGGGGTTCCATAGGACCTTCCAGCTTCACGCGGGTGGTACTGTGTTTTTCCAGAATCGGGCAAACAAGTTAGGTCTGGGTCCTCCGGTTCTGGGCTTCTCGGTTCCTGGACCCCATCTGAGTCTGTGGGTGGCTGCCATCCAGCAACTATTCTCTCAACGATAATATTAGTCTGAGCCAAAGGACTTCCGGGTCTAGAACAAACCGTCCACCCAAGGATCGTCATCCCCAGGCTGCCCCTCCCTTTCACTTGGCGGACCGCTAAGGTACGGCCTCTGCTGTTTCTGTTTTGTCTGTGTTTGCCTTTTCGCACACTGGTTACGGTGGATGGATAGGCCCTTCCGTGTCTTGAAGGGCCTTCCGCAGTCCAGGCAGGCAGGATTCGACGTCATCGCGTGGTAGTATAGTGTGGCGGCCGTGATGGGATCGATGTGGTGGGAGCACAATCAGTATTTGTATAGTGTTTGTACAAGTAGTATATTTGACGTTCAGGACAGGGGCTATTTTGGTGGTTAACGGTTGCTGACTTGTAACAAAACCTCTCCCCCGGTTCTTTGTACAGTATGCATGCGGTGTACTTCAGGGATGTGCCAAGGTGGAACGATACTGTAAAAACTTGAAGAAACAGACCGTGTGCTAGAACGTTGGAGTTGCCTCTCCTAGTAAGGTCTGACTTTTTTTTCTTTTGTATTTGTCTCGGAGGCTGGTTTTTTGGCCTGTTTTCCGCCCCTATTCCAGAGAAGGAAATTTTGGACTACCTGATACAGTCTGTTTATTCGAGTTTTTACGGTACCAGGTCCTCGGTAGTACACCGAACACGGATCTCACCGACACAGATCTTGCTGTACAGATCCTGCGGCAGCCTACCCTGTTAGTACTGTACAGTGTACTTGAAAACTAGTACTGGTTCACCCGTACTGAAGCTTGTTCACCCGTACTGAACTTGCTATTCGTCTTGAAAACAAATGCTTGTCTTGAAAACAGATAATTGTTTAAGTACGCGAAGCACACAGTTCCCTGGAGGGTGTGAAGGCTTGAAAGTTAGATGTCACGAACTCTGGATCTTGAAAGAGTTCCAGGGAGGCATATATAGAGACCGGTTTTCGCCCCAAGCCAAAAGATCATACAGCAGCAGAAGTCTCCCATACACAACAGCTTATATCAGAATGCTATTCAACGCCCTACTACTCTAACCTTTCACTGCAGGTCTGCACCCTACCCGCTGCCCTACTTTCCGAGTCATTCACAGTTACTCAGTCGAATCCTTCTCTTAGGCCTTATCCTAGACCGCAAACACCAGAACTGGTACCAGGTATATATAGGTAGTACGCAGTCTTCCAAATAGGCATGCTAACGCAATCTCCCAAATAGGCACCGTAACTACAAACTTCCTGACCCCAAGTATCGATCCTTACCATCTTCTGACTATCAAACATTCTCAATACAGAGTGACAATTGATTCCGCAGACCAGACAACCCTGCGCACCAAGACCCCCCAGCCATACTAGATATACAACTAGGTAAGAAAAGTTCTTACTATTTGGCTTCAGCGCGGTTACTAATTTTACGTTCTGGGAGAGGACAGACATTTTGAGAATGCCGAAGGCTACCGCAAATGAAATTTGTCTAAAGCTTGGATTCTCCAGTGTCAGCGACCAGGTCTATAAAGATTGGGTTTCGAGATTCAAGCGGGTCTGGCTTCGTCAGCAGCATCCGGAACTCATCCCCGGACCACAGGCTCTTCTCGCCGAGGATAAGAATTTGGAGCGGGAGTTTGGGCTCCGGCAATTGTATTCGGACTTCCCAACTCATTGGGCTGAGGCAAACTTTGCGAATCGAGCGGAGTGCCGGGAGTGCGCTTGTCAATTCATGATTAAGCAGACGAAGAAGGTCCGCTCCGATATGGCACAGGAGGCAAAGAAGACCGCTGCCAAACGCCCTGCTGCATCCTCGTCCTCTGCGACTGCCACCGCCTCCTCAGCGACTCCGACTGCTTCTGCGACTCCCACGACTGCCACTGCCCCTGCGACTACCACTGCCCCCGCGACTGCCACTGCCCTTGCGACTACCACTGCCCCTGCGACTACCACTGCCCCTGCGACAACCACTGCCCCTGCGACAACCACTGCCCCTGCGACAACCACTGCCCCCGCGACTACCACGACCCCCTTGGCTGCCAGGAAGCGGGCCAGGGTTGTCGACGAGAATGAAGATCCTCAGAGCCCACCCAGGCCGCCTACAAAGCGGCTAAGACAAGTTGAGCTGCCGGAGTTGCAGTTCATGTCTTTTACCGTCACGTTCCGCGGCCACAAGAGTACTCGAATCCACTCTACAACTTACGCTAGCCTCAGGGAGTTCTCCCGCCTGGTCCGTTGGACTCGCGAAAAAGTTCCGCAACTTGCTGGAAGGTCCATGATGCTCAAGATGAATATTACTGTACGGAACGATGAGTACTTGGACCTCTTTGGCGTGGAACAGGGTGACAAGGTGGAACGGATTATCTCAGACCAAGGGTCCTGGAATGCAGCAGTAATGGCTGCTGAAGGCAACCACCCGAATCAGGGCTCCTTTGCTGGCCTTTTGGTCGTGGCAATACCCGCGGCGGAAGATTTCAATCACTTCGTTGAGGAAGAGATTGGGCCGGACTATACCAGTGAGGATGAGGATGAGCGTGGGCCTGGAAGGGACAATCGCCCTGGCAACTCAGGGCCGAAAGATAGTGGGGAGGGGCCTTCTCAGCCTGCGGATTTGCCCAGGTCGAAGGAGGAGATCGGCGGTGGGAGGGCTACGGAGGCTGGCAAGAAGGATAAGGGCAAGGGTGCGGCCTCTGGCCAGAATGATGATGATAATGATGACGACTTGAAGAATTGCCCAAGTGGCCTAAGTAAGTAATTGTCCAACGCATTATTATCAGAAACTTTAAGAATCTACGATCTAATTTGTGTTCCCACAACTAGCGGAGAGACCGTGCTTGCCGATACCGGCTTCCCTGCTTGAAGCCTCATCCAGAATAAACCAGATATGTCAAGCCACCAACATATTAGGGAAAACCAGGCCTTGGAGGACAACGCGATGGTGGCTGCGGTCGCGCACCCTAGTACCACTAGCGATGGAGCTCTTCTCGGGCTCTGTGGTGACTAGCTCAATAATGATTTTGAGCACCAATGCTTCGAAGAGGCTGTGAGAATGTTGGGAGCAGAATTTCTGGCGCCGGTCGAAGGCGATATTGGGCCCAGAATGCTCAGAATCCCAGGGATCCCTCGTGGACGATTCCTCCCCCATCAGGTCTGGGGCGTCTGGTTTATTGTGGAGCGGATCCTCGCTGACCGTCCCCCCGTGGCCCTAATTGCTGACGATATGGGATTGGGCAAAACTCACTATGCGCTTGCTACACTGCTTTACCTCAAATATATTGTTGATGAGGCTGCAGCAGGCAGAGCTCTACCATGCTTGGGTGGGAAATCGGTGACTGAATTGGAGGTTGTTCCATGGATCTTTGGTGCTGATAGTGAGGTGTACAGGCGACCTTGCATCATCGTTGTCCCTGCCAACCTCGTTCATGCCTGGGAACGTGCCGTGCAGAGTTTGATTCCCCAGACTGGGGTCCAGCTAGTCAACCTCTATTTGAGTCGTCAGCTTAATCACAGCGAGCTCAACTACACCTCTGACAATCCCGGGCGCGGTAAAGCCATCCATCTGATTTCCTATAGTTCCTACAAAGCCCGCTATAAAAATCCAGACCGCTTGCAGGGCTGCCAATGGGGGATTGGAATTTTGGACGAATCGCACATGGCGAAATCCCGCGCAACTCAGACCTTCGACTCCCTGATGAAAATGGATGTACCCTGCCGGATCCAGCTAACCGGAACCCCGATGCACCATACAGTTGACGATTGGGTTCCCCAGACTGAGTGGCTGTTCTCCCAGGTCACAGATCAGGACGAGCTCAATAGCTACAGTCCGCACCCGCTCGACTCAGCAATTACGGGGGCGAAGCGTGGAAATATAACGTTAGAGGAGGCATATGGCCTGATCAAGGATATTGCATGGCCGTGGACTATCCAGTGCTGGGGAGAGACTAAGGACGCAACTGGGCAGCCCCTGGTCCGCATTCCAGAACTTGAGCAGCACGACATCCGCCTGCGATACACCCCCATGGAGGCTAACGCAATCGACCAGTGGATCACTGATGCCAAGGGCAACAGGTGGAATGCTATCCAGACGGTCTTACACGAGTGGCGCCTTGCTTGCCTTACCATGGACCTACCGGACAAGGATGTGAGTTCCGAGGACTCGGAGACTGGGGATGGTCTAGTTCTCCATCGTCAATCCTGGAATCGCAATGACTTCTGCGGTGGGCTTGCATTCCGATGGCTTTCAGAAGTTTTCGTCCCAAAGTTGTTGGGTCCATCTGTAGGAGGGGTACCGAACAAGCCCGTCATTTTTGCCCCATTGCCAGGCCAAGCATCCTACGTCCATTGGTTCCTCAGGACCTTCCATGCCGGGATTCACCCCATCTTGTATCACCCTAGAGTTGCCTCGAGAGACTGGGATCGGCTACTACAAGAGTTCGCTTCACTCGATAGACCGGCAGCGCTCATCCTCACTCCAGCCCTTGGTGGGACCAGGCTGAACCTAGTTGCGGCAAACCATGTCGTAATCATGCAAAAATTCTGGAACCTCAATGAGCAACGTCAAGCAGTTGCGCGGATTCACCCAATTGGTCAAAGACGGTCCCCAAAAGCGTGGATTCTACATTGTGAGGGACGGGTAGATGATAGGGCTGAAGAACTTCACCAGAGCCGTGGAAAGTTTGAGGCACGGATCATGCCTGGATTGATTGGGCAGAAATTCTCCTATATGGAGTTAATGGATGCCAGGGCAACTAGAATCCGTGAGCTTGAACGGGTACAGTCTACACAAGGTGGTGATGCTATTCCCGGTGCTTCTGGAACTGAGGGTGGTGATGATAACCGTGGTGATATTGAATGATGGTGTTCCCAGTCCTTTTGGGACTCAGACCCATGCATGGGCATGATCCCCCTTTGGTCTTTTTAGACTT
>LN891348.1:0-10264 GCA_900010015.1 Tuber aestivum | reverse complement strand
CGTGATGGGTTGGTTGGCTTTGCTAGACGTTAATAGTGGTCTCTAGTAGCGGTCTTGTTAGCTCAGCGAGAAACCTATCTTTCTCCTTTTTGATTGTTGTATCTGTAGCTGCAACAAAATACTCATTCACATCTACGGACTTAGCTGAAGTTAACTGAGAATTAGATGGGCGCTATACACCCGGGACGGAGAAGCCAATGTACTAGTACTAGTACAGTACATGCTTGAGGTGCTCAGCGACGCAGACCCATGTCACGGAGCGCGTTTCTTGTGCATTGCACGGGACGATTTATCGCTTGGAATATCTGAAGCAGGGTTCGGGTTGTGAACAGATGCCCATAGCTACCAAATGTGTACCCATGGACCCGACTGCCTGCCTATATCTTCCGGCCCCTTACCTTGTACTCTACACCTCACAGTTCACCTCATACATCCATCCAGACAACTGAAGACATGCCGCGTGCAGGAGAGAATACTCAGACTAATCGGACCCAGACTCAAGCTTCTCGCTCTTCTGGCTCTCACGGTGTTGGTAGGCGGCAGGACCGGATCGGGCATGCCTATTCACCTGAGCATCCTGCTTGTCGTTCAGATGGCGAATCTAATGGCGAAGAAGAAGACAATGCTGAATTTTCTATCAGTCAGGTACTCTAGGTAGTTTGGAAGGCTTCCCTGTACTAACTTTTACTCTGGAATAGCACAACATGCACAGGTGGCTCCACACCCACCTGCAACAAGTAGTCCATCAGACGACGATTTCTCCTCTCAGTCCGATGTGGTGGAATTCCGCCCTCGTAAGTGGACTCACACAAACCTTGAGGTCCCGGGAAATAGCCATGGGAGCTCCCTCGTTAGGAGACATTCACCAACCATGAACCGGCGGTCTACAGGCTCCTGACAGCAATCAGGTCCCCAGGCTGACCTTCATAAGAGGATGCGGACTGAGCCGGTTTGGCAGCAACCCCGCTCTCTAGAAGAAGTGTCCTCAACATCTGAACCACAGACACCCTCGGACTCCACAAGTGCCACATCAGAGGGCAAGCTACCGCGCAAGTTCTGGAAGCGAGAGTTTATCCCTCCTGAGAATATTCTCGTTTACGATGCAGCAAAACTTTACTTACAAGCAGAAGTATATACAGGCCAGCCTTGGCCTTCCATGGCCATGATGGAGAATATGATTGAGAGGGCTTGGTCATTAGCATTGGACCAGAGAAAGCGGGAAAAAGAAGAATATTATCGGTCAGGGGACCAGCGGCCCGCGGAACAGACACCCTCTACTCTTCCGGATGCAATCTCATTGGAGATGGTGAGTCCTGACAACCTAGAACGAGGATTAATCGGTTCAGGGGCTAAAAGTTGCATAAGTTGAAACGCCGTGTGTCGGCTTGTCGCGGGTATCTAGTTTCAGAAGCACGGAAGATGGTGGTGGAGTGGTATAAGTTGCCAATCGCGGACCCAGTTGAGTGCCGGACCCTAGTGAATAATCTTCTCAACGATGATGCTTTTCTTCGTCAGACCGTGGATCTCGGAGACGGCCCTCCCACTAGCTGGTTTACGGTAGAGGAGATTGTAAAGCTGGCGCGTGCCTACTTTTTCGCCAACGAACGCAGTCTGGGCTGCAAGCGGTATACCCAGCAGTACTTCAGCCCACTGCGTTGGCCCACGGTACTTCTTGTATGTACTGCACTTCGCTGCTCCTTAATGGACTACGAAGACACAGGGCACAAGTCCCTGGCTGTGGCAGATTTCTCTCAGGCCGTGTTTGGTGGTTAGTAAGTCATTTCTCTGTGTGAACAAGATAGCTAACGCTAGGTTAACAGACTACTACAAGAGGTACTACCAAACATATCAAAAAGTGGGTCTACAGACGGCTGTTGCTGTAGGTCTAGGCTTTTTGAGCTATGCTAATTCGGGCTTGGTAATAGATGTCTGGGGCACGGAAGAACGCGACAATACGAAAAATTGACAAGCGGGTGCAAAAGATTCGGTCACAGCACGAGACCGAACGAATTGAGACTACAGGGTATAAGGATGAAATGAGGGATGACGTGCGTGACCTGATGGAGAGCGACGAAAATGCCTAGCAAGGGTCTGCAGACCCTCTGCATAGCAGACTGAGATGGCGTGCCTATGCTGCGGAACTGTGGTTCACAGAATTAGGCCCTTAGCGCAAGGCGGATTGGGAGGGGGACGGTGGTCTGGGGGTGGATGGTGTGGTCCAGAGCGGGGTGGTGGTCCGGTTGTGAACTACATACAAGTGGGGGCCGAACTGAAGCCGGACACATAGTACAGGGGTGCAACCCGAGTGTCTGGCTTCAATTCCGCCTCGCCAGTATTTCGTGGATTGAAGGTCGTTTTTATTTTCCTTTCTTTGTTTTTCATGATGATTAATCTGTTTACTTGACATTGGTGGTGAGGCACGGGCCTGGTGGCATATAGACATAGACTAAGGCTAGACTTTTGTATTAATCAACAGGTCCACAGGAGGGGGAATTTTGGTGTTTTGTGCACTAGGATAGAGATAGATGTAGATAACAGGTGTAGATAGATAATAGATGTAGATAGAGCGTCACAATGAGCATCGGTCCACCCGGGTTAGGTATCCAGGGAATGCAGCATAATGTGGCCCATGTGACGACTGGGTTAAGTGCAACGAGTTTGTGATGCGACGGGTACTGTGGTTGTAAAACCCATAAGACTCCAGAGCCGAAGCTGTGCGACACAGGCGAAAACGGGGTGAGCAGAATGCGTATCAGGGGAGGGCTGGTCCGGAGTGGGACAACCACGGCAGAGCTAGTATTGGGCAGAGGCAGGACAGGTACAATCGGGGGTCATGCTAGAGTGGATCGTGAGGCATACCGTAGGGAAACAGAGACAAAGGAGACTGTAAGGCAAGAGGCGGGAGTGACAGGGACCGTGGAAAGATGGTCTGGGGAACACGTAGAGGGAAGTAGAAGGACCAGGTTCAATTGGGGGTGAGGAAGGTAGGACCAGAGGGGAATCGAAATCAAGAAAGCATAAACTGGGGAACAAATAGGATGGACCTGAATGGTGCTGGGCTGGTGAAGGCATAGGTCCCGGAGAGCAGGGATATGGGAGAGCGGACCGGGAGAGAATAGAAGAGTCGAAGAAAGGATTAAGGGGAGCAGGGAGAGGGGGAGGATGGACCAGGACCGCGCTACCATGGTCCGAGTAGAATGGGAGGACCTCGGTGCTGGGTGGTGGACCACGAGGACCAAGAGGACCAGGAGGGGCCAGGTGACTTCAGGACTGGCACAAACATTTTGCTGATGTGGTCATGGTACATGGAAACCTGTTCAGTCCTGAGACCGGCAGAAGCAAAAAACTCCAACCCCGCTGGCGAGGACCATTCAAAGTACTGGAATTCGACAGCAATACCGAGAATTACACCGTCAAACTAGAAGGACGGATGTACCGACGTGGCAAGGCAGTAGTTCATTCAACCGCAGTTAAAAGATGGCACCCAAATGACGATAGCAGATTCCCGGGACGCAGCCATTCCTGACCAGCCCCGCTACTTATCTACAACCAGGAGGAATGGGAAGTGGAAGAGATACTTGACCACAGAAAGCGCTATGGAACCGACCAGTTCCTGATCAAATGGAAAGGCTATCCAGACTCCGAGAATAGCTGGGAGCCAGTGGAAGCAATCGAGAACGCGATGACCCTTGTGCATGAGTGGTGGGAAGCCAACATGCTCGGAGAATGACTACCTCCCACTATTAACCACATAACGATAGCTTGGTCACCTACCTTACCCACCACACAATGAATACGTGAAGACCCCCCTACCAGACCAGATTGCTGGGCTCCCTATGACGCAACAGAATTTGAAAGCAGCAGTGACGAAGACCAAACGATGGCAGATGTTATAGATACCTTTATCTAACGGCACACTCCCTATCCAAATACCTTAAAGATGGAAAACTATGAGGAACTGAATGTGAGGCTACGCCATCAGCTTGTGGGACTGTTGGTGGACCGCGGTGCTATGCTACTGGAAAACTATTTTGACACCCTTTTGGTTGATTACTGCCCAAATTGCGAAGACTTACTGGTGGAAGTATGGGAAAGAGTGGCAGGTATCCGCGATTACTGTGACTTTCATTTGCTTTGCTCAAATTGTTTTGTGCAAGTTCAGACGTGTGTATTTTGTATTGGCGATGGAAATTGGGCGCTAGCTGATGAGGAATATGCCGACTCGGAGGACTTTTATGAGGATTTTGATTTTCGAGATTATTGATTTGTTTAGGTAAACAGATGTTTTGTTTTGGGAAATGTAACCGGAACTGGAGTTCAGTTCGTTTGGTTTAAGGAGTTGTTTTATGTTTTGTTTTACTTGTGGTTTCGAGTATTCTTTGATACTCAGTTTGATTTACTTGTGGTTTTGAGTATCCTTTGATACTCAGTTTGTTTTACTTGTGGTTTCGAGTATCCTTTGATACTCAGTTTGTTTTATTTGTGGTTTCGAGTATCCTTTGATACTCAGTTTGTTTTATGGTTTGTTTAAGGATGATTTAGAAATCCGTCCATGCAGGACATGGACAAAGGTTGTATTCAAAGACCGCTGATGCCCTCAGAGGAATGGCAGACTTCGGCAGACAGAGTATTTCTAATATACTTGGTTGAACGGTTACCTCTTCGAGTCCCTATTCTTTATATCTGTCTCTCGGAGCCTCCCTTAGCCCAGTACGCCCATAGGTTGTAGATCAACTTGTGCGCTACTCGTATTGTACCCGGAGGCGTGATCAGCACCCCAGTGCGAACACGTTACAGTGAGGTTACTCAGTGGCCGGGAAATGAGATGAGGAACTTGGGGCGTTGTCTTTTGGCTGTTCTGGCGGTTGCGTTGAGACAGCCGGATGCTGCGCAAATGCAGGCTTTCAAACACGCCCTGGCCTGTGTCAGCTCGTTGCTTGATTTCAGTCTGATGGCGCAATACCGAAGCTATACCCCTGAGACTATAGACTACATGGAACAATATCTCAATCGGTTTCACTCGACGAAGGATGGCTTCCTTGAATTCCAGGTTTCTAAATGGACACGTGCAAAAGTTCAGAACCAGCGGAGGGAACTGCGAAGTCACAGAGTGCAGATTACTCAACGACATACGAAAGCTAGACGTCGTCAGATCCAGGACCAGGAGCGCGGCGTGGAGAACGACCAGCTCATTGATCTGATCCATACAGAATCACATTTCAACTTTATCAAGATGCATCTATTGGGCTACTTCCGCGAACACATATACCAGTTTGGTAACATTCCGATGTATTTTACCGAGTTTGGTGAGCTGGCGCATAAAGAACAAATGAAAGATGGATGGCGACATTCAAATAAGAATGATGCCACACAGCAGATCCTGCGCAGCTACAGCCGCCACCATGCGATCCGAATGAGACTCCTGAATCTGGATTCCCTTCGAAGGCACGGAGCACACATCTCAGCCGAGGTAGTTGAACTTTTGGACACAGCGGGTCTTAATTCGGGGCACGCCACACGCCGTAGGATTCTCAAGGGACATCGCGGGCATGTTGCGAGTCTGGATGATTTTTGCTGGGGCTTAGGCATCTCATACGATAGCATGTGTCGCGAAATGATTCGATACAGCCGGCAAAGTCTGACCGCAGAACGCCAGCTTCCCGAAGATCCAGCTGAACTTAAACTATTCCCCTTTGAGCTACGAAAGCAACTTGAAATACCTGTCCTGGCCTTTCAGGAAATGGACGATTACGACATCCACCGGGCACGATCTACCGGTGCCGGCCTCTTCCCAAACCAGGCGAGTCGCACTGATTGGGTTTGGGTACAAGCAGCGGGGGAGCAAATGTATGGTGCGCTACGTGGGCGTCTCCCAGGGAAAATAATAGCGCTCTTCAAAATCCGCGACCACAGGCACACCGAGAGGGTGTACCGGCTAGCCGGTGTTCAGATGCTGAGGGTCCTGAATGCAGGGCGCCCATCCGAGTTTCACGAGCTTGTCACCGTACAGCTAAGGCCAGATGCGCGAAGTTTTACAATAGTGGACATTGGGACGATCATAGGGCTGGCACACCTGATCCCGGAGTCTGACCGGCGATGGCTTGTCAATAGTCGAATTGACTTGAGGACATTCAATGAGATTTATTGAGTAGTTGTGCAAGAATAGGGATTTTGTGAAGCGCGGCGCAGACTCAGGATTGCCGACGGAGCCAATCGGAGATATCCAAGTCCCCACCTCATAAGGGCAGGAGATCAAGGGACCAGGATAATCTGAATGGTGGGCGGGGCCCTCACGCCTGGCGGGTGAGTAATATAACGGGAAGTGCGGGCTAAGACGACGCCAGCCGATTGCCCTAGCCTAGACTGCAAAACAGTGCATTTCGATAGACAGGTAGCAGAACTTGAAAATAATAAAAGCCAGAGGGGCATAATTGAAAGTAATAGTAGTAGAGATTAAGACTGCACCGCTGAAGGAAAGGGTTAACTTAGAAAGTAAAAGCCCGGAAGCCCGCCAGGCCAGGGGTTCCTCCGCTCCATCAGCAAAAAAAGATGCTTGCGTCCTGTGCGTCCTGTGCGTCAGACGCACAGGACGCACAGGACGCAAACCGTTACTCAGGACGCGACGCCGCGGCGCCCTGGCGCCCGAACTCCCCGCTTTCTCGTTGCCGCGCCCTGCTCCCATCTGGACGTCGCTCCCGACGCCTGCTACGTCCGGACTGTCTATGCCGCACCCCCTCATCGTCCCAATCCCCCAGCACCTGAGCAGATCACGCTGTAACTACCTAACTCCTCCCGGTCTCCATCCTGATCCCAATTACTGAATCCTCCCCTCTCCTAACTCGGTTAACCGCGCGCCTCACCTGTAACGACCCTACGTTATAGAGCTATGGCAACCTAAGTCTACGCCCATACATAAGACCTAGAGGTTATATGGTAGACTAGGCGGGCATGTCTGAGCATGTCCGGGAGATACTCGATGGTCCGGGTATCCCGAAGAACAGAAGGTAGTTGAGAGGTAGGTGTACCTAAGTAGTGGAAGTAACATGACCACATCGGCTTCGTCCTAAGGATAGGTCGGAAGGCCAGGTGAGTTTACCCTGTCTAGGTAAGTCACGTTACCCTGCCATGGAGACCAGTTTCGTGTTACCATGGACTCACTTACCCTACCTTTGGGACACTATTACCCTACCTTCCGTCGGAAACGTTCTCGGAAAGATTCCGTGTAATGTTAGGATTGTTTGTTACGCAATGACGATCGACGGGCACTTGCTTGCACATTGATCGGAAGACTACGGGAGGAGCTAGAGTGCTCCGAACATGCTGTAACTTGGCAGGATTATTCCTAACAGGTACCTGCGGCCCCAGGGTTCGCCCCGGGCGTCATGTGCCAAAATAGGTGAAGTTGCCGTCTTACTAGTTAAATGGAATCATTGAAGACATGTCCATAACACTGTATACGTCGCTGCCGTCCGTCCGACCGGAAGCTGTTCGCAGGATATATAAGGGGGCAAGGTGAGAAGGTCAGGTACCTTCTCCAAAAGAAACGGAGTAAAACGGACCATAACTGACGGAGTTAGCGGGAGCTATCCGGAAGGGTCCCTCGAGCAGTCCCGGGTAGTGCCGGAGACATCGAGGAAGGTTTTACGCCAATCATGCCTACACGTGCCCCTTTGCCGTAGGCTCTTTATGGGTTGTTGGAAGACTCTAATAGCATGATACTTATCACGCTGAGTGGTGCGCCGGAGGTAAGGGACCATGGGTAGCGCCCACGGGTCCCGCCACCGACACAGCTCTACGTGGGAGCGTCGTAGACCCCGTAAGTTCGCAATCAAGAAAGATAGAACTTAACCGGAGAACACCTGATGTCTACGGGTGCTTGCATAGATCATAGCACATGGGAAGAGAGTCATTTAGTTAGGCTTCCTAGGCGTCTTGACAGTTAGCCACTGGCGAGACACCGATGCGCAGAGTTTTCACTCCGGCAGGTGTATTGGTAAACACCTCGCAGGAACTGACGTGCATATAGGAGATTTCTGCCAGAGTGTGCTGACACCTAAGCCCTTTGGGGATGCGGTAACGGTGCCAGCAACCCTTACGGAGAAGGGTATGCTCATGTTGGTCGGGGCAACCTGATGGGGGAGTTTTTGGTATAAGTCTGACTACTTGAAGCTTATACGAGAACTCTCCTGCCCCGAGACAATCAACATCCTCTCGAGAGACTTTAATTGAGATAAGCCTGAGCTTAACGATATTAAGTTTTACCGTTACTTTTATTCTTTACATTTGCAAGAGCTTTTTTGTTAGAAAGATTCGAAGTTTGGTGCGGTCGCATCCTTGGGATCCATCTTCCTGAGGGAGCCCCCGTTACATCACCATCTGGACTTGACGCCCCATCTCCTTGACAACTCTGGGCAGTTCTGGTATGTTCGTCCTCCTATCTGGACGTCTACATAGCACTCTTGGTTGATCCGGATATCATGGTATCTGGTTCCAAAATCCTGACACCCCGTCAATATTTCGTCTGTGATCTGGACCATGCCTGGCCCCCATTTCGCTCTGGTGTCATGTTCTCCATGCGTACATCTGGATTGATACATTTTTCTCACAATTTCTACTGTTGGGCCTGGTTCTGCTTTCTTCACCTTTGGCTCTCTTACAGTGCACGATTGCGTCGTGAACTTCAAGTTTCGTACAAGTAGCTACATGACGTCTATGGAGTTCAGCGTCACGTCATCTCTCTGCAATTTATTCCCTTATTACATGTATTCCTCCCCCTTGTCAATTCTCCTAAAATACCCTCTCCCCCTCGTCAATTCTCCTGAAGTACCCCCTCCCCCCCCTCTTTGGATGTCCCCACCCTTCCCTCACACGCCCAATGCTGCATAATCGCAACTGCCCGACAGTCCTACGGGCGCCTCTTTCGTGCCTTGTGAATCGCTGAAACTCAACGAGAGTCGTGACACCTGAGATGATCTGTCAATGCCGCACTCTAGGGTATCATCCTGGCTGCTTGGGTCACAATGACGGAACGCTAGCGCTGGGCTCCCCGATGTTTGGCCAAAATCAGATGTCACATCAGTGGCCTGCGATAGATTCCGGCTATCTCCGCGTACCAGTCGTGATATCATGGGTGATTCAGGCGCGGTGTAGATCTGCCGGCGGGGCTGCCGGTGTGATTGCCTGGATTCCCGGTTCTCCGGTTCCGCCGCAACAGCATCCCAGTCATCATCGTAGCCTTCCCGTCGATCTTCCTGGACGCCATATTGTTGCTCGACCTTTTGGGTGATAGTCCGCCGGATTCCTGCGAGAATCCTGTCCTGTACCCACGCCGGACATTTCCGCCACGTTCGAACCTGCCTCGGAAAGACGTCTTGCGCGAGAGCGATATGTTAGTCGGATCGGTGTCGAACACAGCATGAAGAGTTTCGGGAGCATCTTACCTCCTACCACATCAGGCTTGAAGTCCCTCGGTTCCACGTATGCCCCTGTCTGCCATGCCCTAAGTCTATGGCAGATTATAGCACAAGTCAAACACACCATAGTGCCGTTGATCTCCGTTATAAAGTCGGGTTCTAGAATACCTCGCATTTTCTTTCCCGCGAAATACTTGCCATAGATAGCATCGGCGATCTGAGGCGCAAGGAATCTGAAACTGAGATTCTGTGCACAGTTTAGTCTGAGTTAGCAAGAATCCAAGGTCTGCCAATTCTGCTGCCAGTGAGCAACCTCGCACCCGACCGGGTCGCACATAAACCGATCCCCTTCTAAGAGATATTCAACCCTGCGCTGGACAGCTGCAGGGTCCTGGGGCAGTTCGTATAATTTTACAATGTGATGCTTCAGATGGTAGACGTATTGTGACCTTACCCCAGAGTGTTTTTGTCGTATCTATCTTTGTTAACAATCTGCAGAGCATCCGGTCATTGATTGCTGACTTATTAGGTTCAAAATATGCTCTGATGGCTCAATATCGGCAGGCTCTGACGTCTTATCCAGCGCCTCGCACCAAACGCTGTGTATCTTGGCCGTCAAAGCAACCACATTTGGCAGTGGGTCAACAAAAAGGGTGTAACGGAGAATCAAAGTCTTGGCCATTTCTAGTATCGGACGTTCAGGTCCGGTCTCAAAATTCCGGCGCGTGGGATTTACGCCCCGGTTCCCCCCCCATTGTGGTGTACCCGAATCAACTGCTGGGCTGGAACTTCTGATAACAGACGAGCTTGCCCGTCTGCTGTGTGCTGGAGATGAATCACGAGCTGAACTT
>LN891347.1:19009-46307 GCA_900010015.1 Tuber aestivum | reverse complement strand
GATACCTCACCGGGTAAGTCTAGAAGTCCAGACGTGAGCGCCAGGCGCGAGATAATCTGGAGGAGAACATAACGTGTCACAACGTCCAGGGTTAAGTCATATCATCTGGACGCAGACGCCCTGGATTGTGGGGTACCAGGAGGGGGGAGATATAGATCGCGAGCTCCTGACGAGATCATGACGGGATCAGAGCGGGAGGGATCTCCCGAGGCGACGAAGGGCAGTCTAGGTCCGTTGGGATGCTAGGCGGAACAATTGGGGTGACTCCGGACGCCACTGGGACCCAAAGAGGTGTGTCCGGACGCAGGGGCAAGATGGCGACAGTTTTCAGGATGCATGGCATGCAGGGGTCAGCGTCCAGATAACGTCCGGATACGATGGGGCGCAGAAGCAGGGGTCCGGATGCCAGGGGCAGCGCCGGTGCGTCCTGAGTAACGGTTTGCGTCCTGTGCGTCCTCTCCGTCAGACGCACAGGACGTACAGGACGCGAGTTGAAATTCTTCCTGATGATGCCACAGCATATCCACCTAGTCTACCATATAACCTCTCTGTTGAAATATAAGATATCGGATTCCTATCTGCTGGTCTGGCTGTGTTGGTCATATGACACAGTCATGGGACTGATGAATGTACTCGTACATTCTAGCAGGTTCTGGTTATTTCCTTGGTATGGGACAGTGCTCGTAGAATAATAGAAGAGTATATATAGGGGTGTAGTTTTCCTTCCTATTAATACAGTACACAAGCTTGGATTCATCTTACTAGTCTTGAGGATATTTAACTAATCCAGTCTACCATACTTATCACAAGTCCAATTGACTTAGAGGGAAAAGTGAACAGGTTATGCGCCTGGGTTTGTGAGCTCCTCTGCATTTTCAAACATCAGATACCATAACGCTACAAGTACACTCTAAGTGAGCCTATTACTGTCTCCCATGCTACCTACGAAAACACATCACATGCATTTGTTTATTCCTCCCAATTTTCTATTCCTTCCATCATATCTCAAGCCGGCTTTAAAATCCAAGCCAAAGACAACCTCAAACTGCGTGGGCCGGACAACTAGCAAAGCAGGGCCAGAGCCTGGTTAGTAGTCTTTGAAGTCCTCGAGCTGAAAGAGATAATTACTGGTACCGACATGAAACCTGAGATACCCACGATTGGACCTTGGATAGATCAGAATCTGTCATCAAATGGAAGAAGCAAGATACCCTTGCACAATTCTATCTCTACCAGGTAGTTGATATCCCATTTCATGGCAAAATTGCATCAAAACAGAGTGTAGCCTAAGTTTGGCAGTCCTTCAAAGACCAATTCGACAAAGTAACTCCTACTACCAACCTGATGCTTCTTGAAGCGATCTGAGAATACAGATACTCCTCTCAGCAAGACCTTAACAACCACATCACCAAGTTCGAAGCAGCTTGGAAAAGACTTGTACAACGATGTACTATCTCCACTTTGAATGATGGCTCTACCAATAAATTTCCCAAAAACATATAACCATTTACCACATCCGAGGTGATCAAAGGAGGTGTTTTTCTGATGTCAGTCAAAGCAGTATATCCAGGACTATACAATCACCTCTCAGTTGTACAGCTTAAGCGATATGTCGATATAGCAGATCATTTTATGGGTCTGGCAGTAGAATGATCTGGAGTTAGTGGAAAGGAAGAGGAGGGGAAGGTACTTACGGTACCTACTAAACTACCATAACCAAAAGGTAGATGTACATGGTGTGTAGCAAGAAGAAAGAAGAGTGATACCCATATCACTTCTAAATGTCGAGGTCTTAAACAAGAAAACAAGAAATGAAAAGAGGGAAACAGATGCCACACAGCAGCTAATACTGACGTGACCATCTCGGTCCTGATGGTGAAAGCCAAAAAGGAAATGGAAACCAAGCAGGAAGAACCTACACTAGACTTGTTGTCTGATTCTGGAGCTCTAAATCATATTTCACCCAACGCAGGTGACTTCCTCAAGCTCACCCCTTCGTCCAATACAATAGTAATGGCAGATGGCAGTAAACATTTTTCGACACCATATGGAGATGCGTCCCTTCACATGTGACTGCCAAATAGATCTAAACTCGCAGTTGTCCTTACAGGGACTGTGTATGTTCCCTCCTTTCGATTCTCCTCAGTACCCAAATCTCTATTGGACGATGCAGGAGTAAAGATAGTGGTTGAGAATGGAGAAAGGACATTTGAGAAGAATGAGAAAATATTCATGGTGGCAGATAAGAAGAATGAGTTGTGGAGTGTTAGGACAGTGAATGAAAAGTCTTTCGTTTCTCTTTATAAAGAAAGGCATCAGAGCCTTGAACATCCGAGTATGATTAAGGATTGTTACAAGGACTCCACTCCACTGTCTCCTGCTGTAAACTTCAAATACGATGCATGCAAACTAAACAAATCAATGTACGTTAAGCCAAAACTCAAAGATATCGAGACTCAGACACCCTTTGAAAAAATTCACTCAGACTTAGGCAGGCACATGTGTACAGCGACCTTTGGTAGAAATCAATACTACCTGACTTTTGTACATGACTATACCGGATATTGTTAGATATACCTGTTAAAGACAAAGGATGGAGCAGAAGCAGCCCTACAACAATTGTGGGAAATTGTAATGACACTGTTCGTTAAATGAATCAAACCTTTTCACACTGATCAAGGCACCAACTATGTTAACCAGAAAGCGTCTGAAGTCTTTAAATCAAAAGGGATCACACATGCAGCAGTCTCCACCATACAACCCGGAATCAAATAGTGTTGCAGAAAGGATCAATCGAACACTTACCATAATGGTAACATGTATGATGCCAGTAGAAAGGAAATCCTTATAGAGAGAGGCCTGTTCCACAGCCACCTACCTCTACAATATCCGATGGCATTCAAAAATCAAAACCACTCCTTTTGAGCAACTATATAGAATGAAACCCATGATCAGTCATCTGCATCCTTGGTTCACAAATGTTATGGTACACATTCCAGCTGAGAAGCGAGGAAAGTTTGACCTAATATCTAAAGAAGATCACCTAGTTGGATACACTTCCAGTCCAACAATTTACTGTATTTACATACCAAAACGGCACACTGTAATCGAAGCAAGAGATGTGAAATTCCAAAAGTCAAACGGGGTATCGTTCAAGTATCATCAACCCCCAGCAGAGTAAGCACAACAATCAGAAGAGAAGGACATAGACGAAAGTGACCATAAAGAAACATCCAATAACTCACGACTACAAATACCAGATCCCCTTCCTTCTGGCCAAGCCATGCCTGGCGAATTCCAAGAAACACCAATACCTTCAGCACTATCACCTCCACCTATTTTACCGAAACCTGAATTATCATCACAACAACCCAAACCGACAGAAATGGTACTGGTCAGTCAGATAATGAAAAGAATCAAAGCAATCAAGCAACAGATTCAAGAAAACAAGGAGGATTTCACATTAGAGAACTTAGGAGATGATAAAATACAAGTCTTAAGAATGAGACTTGAAGAGTGGGAACAGCATCTGCAAAGAGAAGAGGCCATACTAAGACAAGAAGACTTTGTCAGACTCATGTACTATATTCCTGAACTGAACTCCTACAAAGAGGCCATGGAATCGCAAAAGTGTGAAGAATGGAAAAAGGCTATAGATGAAGAAATGGAGATGATGAAGAAACGAAGAGTTGGAGAAGAAGTGGACAGACTAAGTGGAAAAAAGGTCTCACTGGGGTGATGGGTCTACAAAGCAAAAGCTAAAAAAGACTGAATCCTAGAACGACGAAAAGGACAATACTGCCCGAAAGGGTTCAATCAGGCACCAGGGGAAGAATATAAAGAGGTCTATGCCCCAGTAGCTCAATTAGAATCCTTACAACTACTCTTTGGTATAGCAGTCCAATGCAGATACAGACTTCGTCAACTAGATGTCAAAAGTGCATTTCTCTAGGTTGATAATGACGTTGAATCTTACCTTGAACTTCTGGAAGGATACCGGAACCTGGGGAAGGTATGGAAGTTTAAGAAAGCTATCTATAGTCTTAAATATTTACCTTGCTTATGGTATAAATGACTCATCGAAATCCTTGAAACAATTGACCTAAAAGTTACTGACTTCAACCCATGCATATTCTTTTCAAAACATCTCTTCTGTTGTGTATATGTTGATGACATACTCATTGCCGGAAAACCCTCACTTGTCAAACAATCTGGTGACAAACTGCAAGCCCACTTCCGGTGTAGAGATGCAGGAAATGCATCATTATTACTCAGAATGCAAATCGAAACAACCAGTAATTCAATTCAGCTTTACCAGGAACGATATATTACCGCAATCCTGGAACCTTTCGTCACTACTGAAGCTAAACCAATAGCTACCCTAATCGAAGTCCATTCAACCCTCATGAAAGCCAAAGATAATGACTAACTTTGCGACCAACAACAGTATAAATCTATAATAGGATCACTAATGTATACCGTAGTCGCTACCTAACCAGATATCGCACATGCTGTTGCATTTTTAAGTTGGTTCTCATCAAAAGCAACAGTAACCCACCTTTCTGCCACTAAGTGAGTTCTTCGATACCTCAATGGAACTAAGACCAAAGGATTATGATACCATCGAAACATGTATGCAAAACCCTTAAAGTTATTCAGTGATGCCTCGTTTGCCTTCAACCTCGATGACAGAAAATCATTTACTGGTCTTATGCTACAGATACACAGTAATACAGTGATCTGGTGATCGATGAAGCAGAAAACCATCTCTACCTCAACTACTCAAGCAGAATATGTCATACTCACCTTTACCACCTGTCAAAGTGTTTGGATAATACGAGGTCTATCACATATAGGAATTGATACAATACCTAATATATATTGTGACAATACTGCAGCCTAAAACTCATGGAGAATTCTGGCATTTCTAACCGTACAAAACATATCACAGTTCACCGTCATTATACGAGAAAGTTATTGGAAGAGGGAAAGATAAGGATTGTTGGAGTTGGAATGTATTAGGCGGCAGCTAATTCTAAGTCAGGCGAATTGTAACTGGGGCTAAGAAGGTTTCTCGGAGAGTGGTCAAGAAACCTTGTAATAACAGTATGTGTCAAAGTATAATGAATATATTGATAAGATCTCTTTTCTGTGTGCTAATGATTCTGAAAGCCAAGGAGGGACCGCAATATTTATATTCCACATCTCAGTAGTTGCGGGCTACATCTATCTATTACTAAACAATGCACTGTTCCTAATTTCGATCCCCTACTATCATAAGAGGGATCTGTTTGACCCTGACGAACTTTGCATCTTGCTCAGACTCCGGTCTCCATTCATTGTCGTGTTTGCGTGAGGGTGTTTGAAACCTCGCTGGGGAAAATGCACGATTCCTTCATCTCAGAGGTTTAGGTATAAGTAGTCTTGCTTCGAGTCAACTCACCATCCTCCTTACTCTAACTGGAGTGATCAGCTCCATTGAGAGTCTTATCAAATGCCTCGTTGACTTAGCAACTTGACTGCACTGACTTTAAGGACTTTCTGCCACGATTGGACTAGTCAACGTTGTAGGAAAGTCCTTTGTCTACAGATAGGCCTCCGGTTTGCTCTATACTGTGCAAGCACTAAACTGGGCTCCATGCCTCATCCGTACGGGCATGTCCCGATAACTCATTAGACTGCTGGCAATTCTGTCCCAACACATTCTGTCCATGTCTGAGGTAGTCAACCTTGGTTAGCTTGTACCTCTACGGTCACTTGTCCGATTGACTCCATTCTACTTTTCAGACATGGCCTGCGGCCGCCCCTTATATATCTGGCGAAAGGCCCTTTATCAGACAGACAGCGATGAGGCATACAGTATTATGAAGCCTGCTTCGTTTTCCCTGGTTCATACTGTCGGGACACCAAATTCCGGTGATACTGTTACTGTACGCAGGCCTAACGCCAGGGGCGGTGGAGGGTGTTGGCTATGGAATCTTAGTGGTTTTCGGGAGGTCTGTGCGCAGGGAGGTCTGTTCGTCCATATGTGTAACAGAACGGAAGATAATTTGGCAGATATATGTACAAAGGGATTGTCAAGGATGTTCTTTTAAGGTGTTTTCGAGAAGGCTAGGAATGGAATCATAGGGGAGGTGTTGAAATCTACAATATCCGATTCCTATCTGGTGATGCAGCTGTGTTGGTCATGTGACACAGTCATATGACCGATGAATGTACTAGTAGATTCTAGCAAGCTCTAGTTATTTTCTTAGTATAGGACAGTGCTCGTGTAATGATAGAAGAGTATATATAGGGGTATAGCTTTCCTTCCTCTTAATAGAGCATGCAAGCTTGGATTTATCTTACTAGTTTTAAGGATATTTATCTTATCAAGTCTACCATACTTAATACAAGTACAAGTGACTTAGAGGGAAAATTGAACACTCTTGGTCTTATATGTGAGTATAGACTTAGGTTGCCATAGTTCTATAACATGGGGTCGTTATAGACCGAAGGTTGACATGCCCCCTCTGCCTCTCCTCCTGACTGCTTCTTCACTCAACTCCTGGTTGAATTGACACCTTGCAGTCCTCATCCCATACTCCTGGCCCAGGTGCCCCTGAAATGACCCTTTCATATGTCTAAACCCTTGTAGTCCCCCCTCCTGTCCTCCTTGAGCTACAATTTTAATGCTGCTGCTAGGAGGTCCCACTTCCTCCCTTTACCTACACTCAATGCTGCGGCCCGTGAGGCCCTCTCACTCTAATTTAATGCCATCAAGAGGGCTCAGATAAATCATTGAAGAGGTTTCCTAGCTAGGGTTGACTCCCGGTCTGTTTAGACTGGCAAGAGGCTTGCCACAGGTAGGGTTCCTGTCTGCTTTCCCTCCTTTCCTGGTCGCTCTTCCCCTGAAGATATCAACTCACCCCTCCTGAGCCACATCTTTCTCCCAAAGGTCTCTCCTCCTGCCTACGCGATAATAAGCCCTTTCTGTCACCTCCTACTAGTTCTTCCCGATGAAGTCCCACAGGTCCTGTCCAAGTCCTCAAATTCTTCTGCACTCTATCCTCACCAGATTCCATATGCTATCTCGAAAATGGTCTACTCCACAAACCCCTCCCTCCTAGTAGAGCTTCTCTCTCCACTACTACTCTTTGGCTTCCAACACCCTTTACTTAAAAAGGCTAATGGAGTGGTACCATCCAAGCCGGGGAAGCCTGACTACTCCTCCCCCTCTTCCTTCCATATTATAATCCTGTCCCAGACTGTCTCCAAGATCCTGGAGCGAATTGTTCCTTCTCATCTATTTGTAGTAGCCCATCCTTGTACCCTGATCAATCACAACCAATGCCCCTCGCTGCCTGGTCTCAGTACCTATGATACCTGTGCCGCCCTTACCTGTGAGGTCTGGTGCCTTCAGAGGCCCTGGCTCATAGCCTCCCCACTCTTCCTTGATATCAAGGGGGGGTTTGATAACATCAACTCTTCAATACTACCCAATTTTCTGACATCAATGGGGCTGCCTCCATACATCTGTGCCTGTGTTTAATCTATTCTTTCTAACAGACATTGTTATCTTCTCTCTCAGGGAGCCTCAAATGTGTTCTCACTGGTTCTGGTGGAAGCCCCACAGGGGTCTCATATTTCTCCTCTTTTGTTTGTTATTTATATATGTCCCCCCCACCTGTCCATCTCCAATAGGATTAGGTTCTCCTAAGTTGATTGGTTTACGGTCACTGTGGCTTCGCCTTCCTACAGCCACAACATCAAGCCCTAGCAACATAGTTGCCTGGTATTGATGAGACAGGCAGGGGCTCCTAGTATGTCCTTCTCTATATGCAAAACTGGACGAACCCATGGGAGGACTCAAAGGGCTCATGGTACCTGCTGCTCAACCCCTGTCACCATGGACAGAATCCTCTTCTACCCCTCCAGGCTGGTACACTGGCTCAGCTATTAGTTTACCTGCAGCTTGAAACCTCCCCCCCTTCGTGAAGTAACTGGCTCTGGCTCAAGGAGTGTTTTACCTTGTCGGACAACTCTCTCCACGAGGGAGAGGCGTACCGTACTACCTTGTCCCAATAGGAGGTTAGCTGTAGGTCTCATCCACTCAATCCTCTGCTACAGGGCCAACTTGCGTGTGCCCAACGCTGCTATACTCCACAAAATAGACGTCTTCTAAAACTGAGTTCTCTGGTGGGTAATGAACTGTTTCCACTTGCCCCCTACCTCTATTCTTACTTGTGCAGCCAGGATCCCACCTTTTGTAGTGCTTCTGCCTCACAAATGCCTGATAGCAGGACTAGAGTTGGCCTGCTCCCAGTCTGAAATGAATCCCACAGCAGCAAGGGTACCCCTCTCCTTCCCCTCAGCATCGATGAACAGGACTTCAGACTTCAATCAGGCCCTATCCATTGGCTTGAAGGGAAATGCCTATCCTTTTTGTTGAATGAGGTCACAAATTGTGACTAAGCAAGGCAGATTTCACATAACTAGGATTTCTCAGTTATAGGTATGTTGGGATTTCACATGACGAACATTAGTGCGCCATAGGTTATTATGTTTACTTGTTCGTGACTCACAGTTGTGAGTCACATGATGTTATGATTTTCCCACATGACTCAACTTATGAGTCATGGGTTTCACTTAGATAACGCAAGTTGCGTACCTGATTGGGTTATTATGTTTTAATTGGTTTAGGCATGTTGCGCAGCCACTCATAGGAGTCGTCTGATGGATTTTACATGACTCATAATTATGAGTCACAAGGGTTTGCATGACGCAAGGTATGAGTCACGCCAGGTGAAGAGCTACTATATAAAGGGGTCACTAGGACCCTGAGTATTAGCTCTTCACACACTTCTTCTTGTTTATTTCCTACCTCTAAGTTATTATCAATAAAACCTACCTTTACGCTCTTTAAGATTTATCTTAAGTAACCCGAGAATTGTCTTTGCTCTCAAGCGAGAAAACTATTTCTCCTCGCATGTAGAACGACTAAGTCCTGAGTGAGGACTAAGAAGAAGAATAAGAAGATAGGCACAAATAAGATAGTAGTCGTAGGACTAGACTATCTGGATCGCATAGACATAGGCCTGAGAACTATCATCTTACATCGAGAGAAGTATCGTGACCTGTCGCTAGGTCCTGCCCAGTAGGATTCTTAACATTAGAACATGTCTACAACGTGACACTTAACAAATACACCATGGATCCTTTCAACAGAGATCACGCGGGAGACATAGACGTCCAAGACGACAGTCTAGGATTAGGAGGATTGGCAGAAGCACTTAGCGAAGCAAGTCCAAACGCAGCAAGATCCACAAGTCCTGTCACCCCAGAACCAATTACTCTACCCTTACCAGAAGAAACTCCAGAAACACCAAGACCTGATAGAATGCCAGGACCCGCACCACCACCTGGACCGCCACCAGCAGGACCAGCCCTGTTTACTCGAGAGGAAGTGCAACAGATGATAAGAGAAGAATACCGAAGCAGAGATCAAAAGCTGAAAGTCAAAACACCACCCAGATACCATGGGGAAAGAAGCAAACTACGAGGATTTATGGTCCAACTCCTCACGTACTTCAATGCAGTAGGGTGGAACCAAGAACACGATGACAACAATATATACTACACCTTGATACTACTTGAAAGAGCAGCCCTGCAGTGGGTTACTCCTATAGTGCTCAGTCAGACACCAGTGCCATGGACAACCTGGAACAGCTTCAAAATCATATTCGAAGCCCAGTTCATGAATATGGAGCTGAGCCAATCGGTACGAAACAAATTAGAAGACATCAGACAAGGAACGAAGAATGTTACCGACTATTAGTATGAATTGAGATTTCTACAATATGACACCGAATGCGAGGAAGCAACAGCAATGAGGTGGTTCATGAAAAGGTCTGAGAAGGACCTATCAAGAAGCCTGGAGATACAGCGAGGAAAGATTCACGACAACGGAAGCCATAGCTAGCTAGGCCATTCGAAAAGAAATCCAATTCGGACAACTAGACTGGATACAAAAAACTCAGCCAGCCTCGAGCCAGTCTAACCAGACATACCAGAACAACCAAGACACCTCCAGGAACCAGAATGGGACCTATTGGACCACCATGCAAGGAGGCGATGCAATGGACTTGGAGGCAACAAGGAAAAGACTGCCGCTCAACCTTGGAAGAGACGAATACCTTAGGAGACGAAACAACAACCTGTGCCTAAGATGCGGAATAGTGGGGCACATGATAAAGGATTGCAGACGACCCGCCAACCCAAATCAAGGAAGGAGTCAACAGATTACCAAGCCAAATACAAGATTCCAACCCGGCAGGAATATAAGGGAAATCGATATCGAAGACGAATATGAGACAGTGGCGAAAGACGAAGGTCCCCAGCAATAGATGGTCTGTGGGACCCTCCGAAAGACAAACCCATCTCGACGGCCAACTACTACACTCTTTTAAGTCAGAAAAACAATAACGACAATGATGATATCATGATCGAAACCACAATATACAACGACAAAAACCAAGCAATCAAAATACATGCGATGCTTGACTCAGGAGTAACGGAAGACTTCATAGACGAAGAAGTCTGCAAGAAATACCAGTTAAGGACCAAGAAAACAAAGAAAGAAAGGCAGATTTACCTCACAGAGGGAAAACCCAGCGATATGGGGCCAATTACCCATACAGAGCAAGTACCTATAAATATTGGGAATCATAAGGAAGTGACGACCTTCCAAGTAGCGAACCTGCAACACCATGAGATAATCCTAGCGATGCCATGGTTACGACAACACAACCCTACCATCAGGTGGGAAAAAGGAAAGGTTGCATTTACCAGTGAACGATGTACGACATGGTGTCTCAACAGCTCGCTGGTAATATCTGCAATACCAGAAGAAGAAGCAATCCAAGAGAACCTAGACGCGAGGTTCAATAAATTTCAACCAAGGAAGGATCCAAGGATCAAAGTCAAAAAGCTAAGCCAGGAAGCAAAAATACCCACAAGAGGATCCGAAAGGGGAGCAGGACACGACCTGTATGCCAACGAAGAAGTCAAGATACCAGCCCACGGGCAGGTAATTATCCCAACAGGCATAACCATTGAGTTACCTCAAGGAACCTATGGGCGTATAGCACCACGCAGCGGTCTCGCAGTCAAACATGGACTCACTACCAATGCGAGAGTAATAGATGCCGATTATACAGGTGAATTGAAGGTGGTCATGGTCAACCAAGACAACAAAGACTATATGGTGAAAAGAGGCGATAAAATCGCGCAATTGATTATTGAAAAAATCAATGAAGAGGAACTCCAAGAAGTGGAAAACCTGACCAAGACCACCAGAGGAACCAAAGGATTCGGCAGCACAGACCAGAAGAAGCAACGACCAGAAAAAGCACCAAGGATAGAAATCAACAGGATATTGGCACAAGCATTCGAGAAATTCTACTGCAAGGGAGAAACAGCAGGAATTCTCAAATGGGATAATCAAAACCCAGGAACAAGTCTAGCGAAAATCAATATCAGTACAGAGCTAGACATAAGAAGTCGACCTCAGACAAAGAACGAAAAACTAGAGCGGTTGGTACCCAAGGAATGCCATCAACATCTAGACTTGTTCCAAGAAAAGGAATCAACCAAGTTACCTCCCCAGAGGCCAGAGGTAGATTTGGAAATCAATTTCGAGGAAGCTAGCAATGGACTGCCTCAGAAAAGAATATACCCGCTAGGAGAAACAGAACTCGAAGAACTAAGGAAATTCATTCAACAGAACTTGGAAAGAGGATGGATTCAGCCATCTTACGCCAATGGAGGATCACCCATCCTGTTTATCAAAAAGAAAGATGGAAAACTAAGGTTATGCATTGATTACCGAGCACTCAATCACATAACAAAGAAAGATAGATATCCCCTACCCCTAATAGGAGAAGGATTGGATCGACTGGCGTCAGCCAAATACTTCACCAAGCTGGATATTCGGGATGCCTATCACAACGTCAGAATCAAGAAAGGAGATGAATGGAAAACAACATTCGCGACGAAATATGGGACATACCAATACTTGGTTATGCCATTCGGACTAACCAATGGACCCGCCGCGTTCCAACGATGGATCAACAAAGTACTCCACAAATCCTTAGATATATGTTGCATCGTCTACCCAGACGATGTACTAATATACTCCAAAGATATGGAACAGTACCAAAAGGACGTCAGCAACATAATGGCCGACATCAAAGAATCAGGAATGAGGTGCAAACCCAGTAAATGCGAATTCCACGAAAAGGAAACCGAATTCCTAGGATTCATCATCAACCGCGAAGGGGTCCAGATGGACCCAGTTAAAACCAAAGAACAAAATGGATATCCAATGCTTTATAGGATTCTGGAACTTCTATCGAAGGTTTATACAAGGATTCAGCCGAACAGCCAAACCGTTATATAACCTGGCGAAAAAGGATGTCAAATGGGACTGGGGCATCAAAGAAAGAGAAGCATTCAACAAACTCAGGAACAAGATTACCAAAGGACCAATACTGGTACATTTCGACCCAACGAAGGAAACCATGATCGAGACAGACGCTTCGAAATACATATGCTCAAGCATACTTGGTCAAAAGTCCAAGGATGGCAAATCGAGACCACTGGCGTTCCGATCCAAAACAATGACCCCCGCGGAATGCAACTACGACGCCCACGACAAAGAGCTATTAGCAATAGTTCCAGCACTAAAGGAATAGAGAAGATACACACAAAACAATCAAGCACCAGTCAAAATACTCATGGACCACAAGAACTTGGTACCCTTCATGACAACGAAGGAGTTAAATGGACAACAGATAAGGTGGATAGAGAAGCTCAGCACCTACAACTTCAAGATCGAATACCACCCCGCAAAAGAAGGAGGAAAACCAGATGCCTTGACCAGACGATCAGCAGACCAACCAAAAGACTCAGAGGACGAACGAATCAAACAGAAACAACAAATACGGTTACCAAAAGAAAAATATTTTCAAGCAGAGGACGAAGACAGTGGATATGAGTCCCTGAACGAAATCAACACAGGAACAATATTGGAAGAAGATATCGAGGAAGAAAGGTCGCAAGACGAGGAAATCCAATCCATAAAGGAAAAACTGGCACAAGGGATAAAGGAAGCCAAGGGGGTAGCCTTAAGATTATGCCAATGGAAAGACAACTACCTGTGGTACGACGGAAAAATCTGGATACCAAACAAAGAAGAATTACGCACTGAAATCATACGACACCATCACGACCCTCCATATGCCGGGCTTGAAGGGACGGCCAGAACTACCGAATTCATCAACCGAAGATATTATTGGCCCAAGATAAGAGAAGACATCAAACGATATGTCAAGAATTGCGACACATGCCAAAGATTTACAGTGGTACAACACGCATCTTACGGATTACTCAAGTCAAACAAGGCCCCAGAAAAACCATGGAAGTCTATATCATTATACTTTATAACCGAATTATCCAAGTCAAACGATCACGACGCCATACTAGTGGTAGCAGATCACCTGACCTAAATGAGTCACTTCATACCGTGCAAAACGGATATGACGGCACGGCAGTTTGCAACCATATTCCTAAAAGAAATATACTGCCTACATGGATTACCCAAAGACATCATTAGCGACGGAGGATCACTATTTATGTCAGCAGTATGGAAGGAAACAACGGAAAAATTAGGAATAGAACGACGAATGAGCACAGCCTTCCACCCCCAGACGGATGGGCAAACGGAAAGAATCAATGGCATATTGGAACAATATCTCCGCGCATATGTCAACTATCAACAAGATGATTGGTACGAATGGCTACCACTAGCCGAGTTCGCCTACAACAACGGAAAGCAAGAAACAATCAAGACCACTGCTTTCTTCGCAAATTATGGCACACATCGAGAATATGAAACCATAGGTCATATGCTGCAAGGAAAGACAACGGATAAAAAGGATATGAGTCAACTACACGACACATTACAAAACGAAATGGTTGTGGCACAATTACGACAAAAGGAAAATCACGATCGCCACAGAAAACCCGATCCAAACCTAAAATCAGGAGATATGGTTTGGTTACTACCACGTAACATCCGAACCACACGACCAACGAAAAAACTGGATTACAAGAAAATAGGACCATTCAAGATATTGGCAAGAATAGGAAGCCGCGCTTAATAGCTCGACCTCCTACCGTCAATGAAAATACACAACACCTTCCACATCAGCCTACTCGAACATTACCAAAACAACCCTCTACCTTCACAAGAAAAACTACCGGCACCGCCGATTGAGATAGAAGGTGAATCAGAATACGAACTGGAAGAAATCATCGACTCTCGATCCCACTACGGTCGCTTGCAATACCGAGCAAAGGGGACTGGATACTCTCCAGAACACGACAAGACTTGGTACCCAGCCAAGAACTTCGATCACGCGCAAAATGCAATCAACCAATTCTATCAACGATACCCTAGCGGGCCGTCAAGCAACGGTAGAAGACGCACCCGAATCTGAATGTGTGGCCCCACCACTACGTAGCACAGAGACCTACGACTGGCATCAGCCTCAGATAAAAATGCAAATGTTGCCGATGACTTCGTCACTCAAGACCCATCCAGGACACGACGCGTTCAAACACATTACCCCGACCGGCCTGGGATACCGCACCCCGAGCCCAGAACAAACGACGAAAGAAATGGAATACAACCCTGAGAACTGGATAAGTTTGAAAGACCTACCGATACCCAAGACTCCCACTACCCAAAGGGAACACGTGAACCTGTCATGGATAGGTTGCTACGACGACGAGTGCCAAGTGCACAGAAGCGAGAAGGAAGGCTCGGTATACTGGCCTCGGGAAACGAACCGATGGCCCCCCAAGACTTCTCCTCTGGGATCGCCCACAAGATCCCCGAAGCCAACGCAATCCCCGACGCCAGAACCAGTGGATCTGGTACAATACAGCGAACCGACTCCGAGGACGGAATTGACGAGGAGGGGGGCGAAAAAACAAAGATAATGGGCAAAGTCCAGGAAACCGAAGCAGGTTTCCTGGCAACAAGAGATGAAAGAAGAGACGGAACACGAGACCTCGAAAGAGGTAAAGATGAAATGGTTAGCAGAAAAAGCGGAAACCAGCAGGTTGCTGGAATATCAGGCGGAAAACATAGAGGAGCTCAAGAAGGAGCTGGAAAGGACGAGGTGGAGCAACGACAATTTGACGATGGAGTTGCAAGGAGAGAGAAATATGAGAAGGGCTCTCCAGAACGACTGGAGAAAAGAAGAGAAGGAAGCGAGGAAAACTCTGGCCAGGGTGGCCAGGGTAAACACGGAAGCAAATAGGTACTATCCGCTACCCGAAGGAAGAAGATGGGGAATAGAAGACTGAAGCCCGATGGGACTCGGGCTGCGGGAGAGGGGAGCTAATGTCACAAACTGTGACTAAGCAAGGCAGATTTCACATAACTCGGATTTCTCAGTTATAGGTATGTTGGGATTTCACATGACGTACATTAGTGCGCCATAGGTTATTATGTTTACTTGTTCGTGACTCACAGTTGTGAGTTACACGATGTTATGATTTTCGCACATGACACAACTTATGAGTCATGGGTTTCACTTAGGTAACGCGAGTTGCGCACCTGATTGGGTTATTATGTTTTGATTAGTTTAGGCATGTTGTGCAGCGACTCATAGGAGTCGTCTGATGGATTTTACATGACTCATGATTATGAGTCACAAGGGTTTGCATGACGCAAGGTTTGAGTCACGCCAGGTGAAGAGCTACTATATAAAGAGGTCACTAGGACCCCGAGTATTAGCTCTTCATACGTTCTTCTTGTTTATTTCCTACCTCTAAGTTATTATCAATAAAACCTACCTTTACGCTCTTTAACAGTTATCTTAAGCAACCCGAGAATTGTCTTTCGTCTCCAGCG
Organism: Tuber aestivum; assembly: GCA_900010015.1. Classification (NCBI taxonomy): domain Eukaryota; kingdom Fungi; phylum Ascomycota; class Pezizomycetes; order Pezizales; family Tuberaceae; genus Tuber; species Tuber aestivum. Next base: position 30,343 of record LN891347.1, on the reverse strand, counting down.
AGAAAACTATTTCTCCTCCCATGTAGAACAACTAAGTCCTCAGTGAGGACTAAGAAGAAGAATAAGAAGATAGGCGTGAATAAGATAGTAGTCGTAGGACTAGACTATCTGGATCGCGTAGGCATAGGCCTGAGAACTATCATCTTACATCGAGAGAAGTATCATTACCTGTCACTAGGTCCTACCCGCTAGGATTCTTAACAGATGACCCCTAGACCATTTTCAGCAGTTTGCTCTCACCTTCCTATTAATTGCATTGCTTACTCCCTTGCTCAGATTAGCACCAGGGGCCATTTTCCAGCTGTTAATTACCACGTGATCCCTGAAGCTACCAACATCCTCGCTTCCTTGTACCACTACTCCCTCCAGAAACCACTCCCAGATCACGCCTTCTTCCAGATTGGGTCCTACTGGCCTCCCCTCCCTAATACTATCCCTTCCCTTCATCTCAGGCCCTGTACCCCTTTATAGGACTCACATGGTTCTTGGTAGGGAGAATATATCAAATAAGAGCTGAAACAAGCTCCCCAGCTGCCCACCTCTCCGGGAATAAACCAGACAAGCCTATCGCCTGCCCCTCCTGTAGGATTAAGCCTGAGACCATGCAGCACACCATTCTCTCTGGCCCTCTAAGTCCTCTACTAGACTGCTCCATATCCTAGGAGTTGATGCTCAGGACTTTGACGCTTCCCTTCAGGCCGACAAGAATCTCCTCTGCAGCCTAGTAGGATACATCTCCAAGACCTGAATCCACTTTCCCTCTACCATGGGTGGGGTGCAGGTCAGGATTGGCGACAACCCTTGTTCTGATAGAAGTGGCAGTTCTTTCTGTTGACTTTCCTAGTATTTATTTTTCTTGCTTCAAGTTTCCTCTGTGCGGGTAGAGACTTGTCTTTCTTTTCATGATTAGCTACCTTAGTAGAGGTAGTGGGTTGAATTACTCATGGTTGGAGACTTTTGTGAATAGTCTTTCATTACCGTTTGTTGTTTTTGACATTAAGGTTTTGTTTTTGCTATAGCTACCGCTTTATGCACTTTCTTTTACCTTAACAAACAATATATAAGTTAAACAAAAAAAACAATTCTTAGCTTTAACTTTGTCATCCGCAACAGGAGAAGAGATCTTGATAATATATTCATTGTACTTTACTTTCATCTTGATGAGCCTTCTTGACTATCTCTATGATAGAAGAATATTGAGCCTAGTATCTACTTGCTTGACTTCAGAGTTACCCACTCCCTACCAACTGTGGCGTGCTGACAGGACCCCTAGGACATTGGATCCATGGTAGCATTGCAGTACAGATTGGGATGCCCCGGATCTGGCAGGACATTTCATTAGCGATCTGGATGCCCTGGATGAGGCAGGGTATTGTGTCAGGAATATAGACATCCAGGATGCGGCAGGGTACTGAGCTCAATCTCGGGACACATGCAACACATAGGACAGGAAAGAAAGTACAGGTGTATCAGAACCTAGCACCCAGGTGTCATATACCAGGAATCTTCAACCTTTTACTGGTATACATATTAATAAACCTCCAGAATAGATATTGGAAGACCATATGGTCAAGAGAGCCAAAAAGGATACATGCTCTTATCAATAGCGCACTGCTTTTCATGGTCACTACAGGCTACACCATTTCAAGGTGTTGCCTTTTAGATTGTGACATGCTCCTGCCACCTTCCCAAGTATGCTGTACAATATACTACAGGATATACTAGATGAAGGTATCATTGCTTCTACGAATGATATCTTGATTTATTCTAAGACAATAGAGAAACATGTCGTTCTGGTAAGAAGAGTAATGGTAAGACTATGTGCAGCTCAACTATGTTAAAATATAAAGAAGTCATTCTGTCACAGGTCAGAGATTAAATACCCAGACATCTGAGAAAGCGATATCAATGACAACGGAAACGATAGGTGCCATCCAGCAGTGGAAATTACCAACCAGCATTGTCAGTGTCTCTAGATTTATAGACTTCACGGACTTTTATAGGTAGTTCATAGAGAGGTTTACCAACATTGCAAAACTTTGACAAACCAGATAAAGAAGGCAGTGGCATGCAATTGGACTACTGCATGTAATCAGGCTTGCTGGTATTTCAAGAAGGTATTTACTTCAGGACCAATCCTAGCATACTACAATTCTGTACAGCAGACTAAGCTGGAGATAGATGCGAGTGACTTTGTATTAGTTACCATACTGTCTTAGTTTTGTAATGATCAGAAGTAGCCCCTGGTGGCCTTCTATAGTAGGAAGTTAATTTCAGCCAAGATTAATGATGATGTCAGTGATAAGAAAATGACCACCATAGTAGCAACCTTTAAGGAATGAGATTATTTGCTTGAGTCAGTAGAGAGCAAGAATGCGATCTACACCAATAACAAGAATTTGGAGTACTTTAGCAGCACTAAAATCCTCAACCGAGAGGGTCATTGCTGGGCGCTATTCCTGCAGCCATTTGATTTCAAGGTGTATTACCATCAAGGAAGGCTGGATACAAAGGTTGATGGACTGTTCTAGGCATATGAACTTCCACCTTGAAGAAGGTAGGAATTCTGCATCCGAGATACCAAATCTATTTTTTCATCCCAGATAATCGGATGAGGGCCTGGAGTGAGACCCCCCATAACTACATTCATTGGTGGCCTGTCCAGGGTTTCAGTTGTAATCAGCATTCTTCTATGCATTGCATGTTGCAGCAAAACAGGATCCAATGCATATGAAGGACTTAAAGGCGATGTTAGCAGTAGAGAAAAGTGTTGACTGAAATCTGATAATAGAAGGAGATCTTCTTCTATTCAATTACTAGTAGTACATTCCCAACTCACAGGATCTGATAAGGAAGATTATTAACACTGAACATGATTCTCACATTACAGGACAGTTTGGAAGATACAAGATAGTAGGCAGGGTTAGGACTAAGTTCTACTGCCCTAAGATACCAGTGCTAGTAGATAAGAGTATTACCAACAATATTCATATATGTGATGCTCATCAATGGAACAAGTCCATTAAGCATCAGAAGTTTGGCTTCTTGGAACTAGTTGTTGTACGATTGAGACCCTGGATGGATGTTTTAATGGACTTCATAGTACCACTACCGCAATCAGAGGGATATACTAAAATTTAGGTAATCGGGGATACATTCTCAAAGCTGGCAGACTTGCAACCTTTTGCTACAGAAATCTCTATAAAACACTTGGCCCTGATATTCTAAACAGAAGTTAAGTGGCCCAATAAGCTCCCAGAATCTATTATCTCCAACTGTGATACCCAATTCACATCTAACTTGAGGATAAGCCTGATATAATAGTTTTAATTAAAACTATAGTATTTGACCACTTTCTACCCTGAGACCACTAGGCACACTGAGCAGGTAAATCAGAGCTTGGAACAATGCTCCATCATCAACAATTATTTTTCTGTCAGAGGTGCGGGCAGTGCGTCCTAACATAACGGGGCAGGATTGTATGTCCCGTGTGTCCTGTGAATCTGGTACTCAGGCACCAAGTCTGGTTGCATCCTGTGCATCCTGGTGTTTATGCTAGGATATACTACGTCCAGATTGCATCCTAACTAAGTGATGCTGCCTAGTTACTATCCTGAGATTCTGAGTGATAAACACAGCTCCCAGCTACTCCTCCTTAACCACCCCCCAACCACCTCCCCACTACTGGCTCTCCTGCTACCAGCCCCCCCCTACCAGCATCCTACATACCACCTCTCCTCTTACTTGCTCCCCCTCCCACCTGCCTCCTTACTCGCTTGCCCTACTCCCTCTCCTGCATTCCAGACTTTGTTATTTACTTTACCTGCTTTACCAAGTTAGCGAGGATCTGGTTAAGTAGTAGGTTTGACGTGGGATTCCATGAGTGACCAGGACGCATGGCATCACATACTCAGTGGCCTGGTTCAACTCAATAGCGACTTTCCGACAGTACCTTAGACGTCTATCCAGCAGCAATATTGGTAGAGCTAGACCCTATTATGAAAGTGGTTTTTACCCTGGTGAAGTTCTGGCTGATAGCTGACCTTGACACCAGATTGCCCAGGTGGCCGGGTTTTACTTGATGTCACCTTTCTAATAGTACCTCAGAGATCTATCCGGCACCAATATTGGTAGAGCTACAGCCTGTTATGAAAGTGGTCTTTACCCTGGCAGAGTTCTGGTGGAGAGCTGACCTTGACACCTGATTTCCTGGGTGCCCTTTAGGTGCAGCATCTGATACTCAGCATCCTGGTTCCACTCGATGCCAGCCTTCCAATGGTATCTTGAACGTCTACCTGGCACTAATATTGGGACAGTTATCATCTTTGAGGCAAGTGGGTCGGGCCGGATTTCTCGCAAAGTGTTGGGGGGGGCCATTTCTTTCTATACCCTGTATTATAGAACCAAGTTGAATATGATAACAAATACTATTTATTTGAACAGTTTCAGAATCTAGATATGTGACCTAGGTCACAAGATCTAATTGTAGTATTGCATTCTGTAAATAGCAGTGGTGCTTGCTTGTATTCTGACTGCATCCTGAGTTCTGGCACTGAGGACTATTGCATCTTGAAATCTGGCACCAAGGACCACTGCATCCTGAGTTCTGATGCCAAGGACCATTGCATTCTGGCATTTGGTGGCTGCTGTCTTGCATCCTGATTAATGGTTTGTGTCCTGTGCATCCTATGCATCTGATGCACTGAATACACAGGACACAAGCTTTTATTTTTGCTAATGTCAAGAAACTATTATTCATACCGGTAGGATGATTGGATATCACTACTACCTATAGTATAGTATGCATACAATACATGCTGTTGCAAGCCCACTAAGTTGTCTCCCTACAAGATTAATTATGGCTTCAACCCATAGACCATCTAGTCAGGTATAGTCTCAGAGGAGTCAGGCATTCATCCCAGTACTGAACTATTAGGGAAGATTGGGAAGGCTTCTGCCAAGAAGTATGAGATACACATCAGTGAGCTCAAGAGAGACAATGGAAATGGAATGATGAAAAACTATTGCCAGCACCGTAATATGTTACCATGAAAGATGTGACCAATTACCCTGCAATGAGGGCTCATTACCTGCTACTCTATCAAAAGAATATACTTACTAATCAACCTATAGAGCAACTGGACCACCAAATGTTTGGTCTCGTTTTAAACCAGTGTACGGTCAATAATGGAGCTTATGAACTCCAGCTACCTACTCACTAGTCCAGCCTCCCAGTATGTAATATTGGATGCTAGGAACCCTATCGAGAGGATGCAGGTGGTGAGAGGACTAAGAAAGTCCCCATCCCTGTGATAGTTAACAATGAGCCAAGCTATATTCAAGTCATCGAGGCAGTGGTAGACCATTGATAGTCTGGTAACATGAAAGCAAAATTTCCTAATCAATTTATACAGTACCTTGTTTTATGGAAAGACTATGGTTGAGAGAAACCTCTTGAGATAGGATCCTAGAGGATACTGGCTTGCAAGTCATGAATAATTTCCACCATGGCTATTTCTGTACATAAAAGGACTATCAGATTCAAGACAAACTTGAACTAAACTGTAGAAACAAAAGATGACATCAATAGACTGGATCAATCCTTACACAAGAGGGGAGTGATATAACAACCCTAAGTTACTCTACTAGGACAACCGGTGTCTACACCTGGACGTAAGACTAGGAGGTCAAGTGGTAGACTAAGTGGGCAGATTTATGAATCTCTGAGATATCCAATGTTTCAGGGATCTCCCAAAACTGATGATATTTACAGGATAGGTGTACCAAAATAGTTGTAGTAAGATGACTATGTCTATATGAGTATAGGTTTAGGTTGAAAGATCAAGTGAAGTAACCGTACCAAATGACATTATATTACTCTACTAAGGAGACTAGTGTCATCTTACTACAAACATACTGATCCTACCTTTAGCATACTATTATCCTACCTCCTGCCAGAAATGTTCCTGGAGACATCTTGAAAAATGTTAGAATTGGTTATTATACAATTACAAGGAATAGGCGCTTAGTTCTACATTGATAGAAAGACTACAGAAGGAGGTAGGAAGCTCTAAACATGCGGGAACATGGTGGAAATAGTCCTAAATAGTGTTCGTTATAGGGCATGGTGGGGCAGGTTTCACACTCAGGGGCCCTACCACTAGTATTATACTGGCCAGGGGGGACATTTCAGAGGTTGTGTCTGCCCTGCCCTTGTTGGGGTCTAGCCTTACTCTTTCCCTAGATGGGGGTCATAAACAATGACTAAGCTAGGCAGATTTCACATAGCTTGAGATTCCGAGCTACAGGGATGTTGGGATTTCACGTGACGCACACTAGTGCGCCATAGGTTATGGTGTTTACCTGTTCGTAACTCACTGTTGTGAGTCACATGATGTGATGATTTTTGCACTTGACTCATAATTATGAGTCATGGGTTTTACTCTGGTGACACGAGTTGAGCACCTGATTTGGTTATTATGTTTTGATTGGTTTTACATATGTTGCATAGCGACTCATAGGAGTGGACTGATGGATTTGACATGATTTATAGTAATGAGTCACAGGGTTCGCATGAGGCAAGGTATGTATCACGTCAGGTTAGGAGCTACTATATAAAGAGTTACTAGGACTCCAAGTATTAGCTCCTGACACCTTCTTCTCGTTTATTTCCTACCTTTATACTTCATCAATATAACCTACCTTTATACTCTTGAAGCTTTATCTTAAAAAACCCAAGAGTTGTCTTTCCTCCCATGACAACAAAGAGTAAGTCCCAAGGGAGAATTTATGTAGATTAACGGAATAGGCGCAATAAGATTAAAGTCAAAGGACTTGACTATCAATGTCACATAGGCAATGGCCTAAGAACTATTACCTTAGCAGGAGAGAAGTATCATTACCTGTCACATGGCCCTACTTGGTTAGATTCTTAACATTAGAACGTGTCTACAACGTGACACTTAACAATTACACCATGGGTTCGTTCAAGCCAGATCACAATAGAGACTTTGACCTTCTAGATGACGGCTTGGGACTGAAAGAACTAGAACAAGCCTTAAGCGAAGCAAGTCAATACACAGCAAAAACCACAAGTCTAGTCACACCCGTACCAGTCACCTTCCCAGATAAGGAAGAAACACCAGAAACTCCAAAACTTGAAAGAATATCAAGACCAGCACTACCACTAGGTCCGCCACCTGTGGAACCAGACTTGTTAACCCATGAACCAGTGCCACCAATGATACAAGAAGGGTTTAGAGAAGGAGGTTAGAAGCTAAAAGTCAAAACACCACCAAGATACAATGGCGAAAGGAGCAGACTACAAGAATTCAGGGACCAACTCCTTACCTACTTCAATGCAGTAGGATGGGCCCAAGAAAACAAGAAAAATAAAATACGCTATACTTTAACACTACTGGAAGGAGAGGCCCTACCTTGGGGTACTCCTATAGTAGTCATTCAGACACTAGTCCCATGGACAAACTGGGATAGAGTTAAAGCTATATTCGAAGCTCAGTTCACAGACGTGGAACTAAATCAATTGGCTTGCAACAAATTGGAAGAAATCAAACAAGAAGGAAAGAATGTTAGAGACTACTGGGACAAATTCGGAATTCTCCAATATGATGCTCAATGTGATGAAGCAACAGCAATGAGATGGTTTATAAAAGGTTTGAGGAAGATCTAGCAAGACCCCTGGAGATACAGCGAGGAAAGATTTGCAATTACAGAAGCTATAGCCAATTGGGCTATTCAAAAAGAAATTCAATTCAGACGACGTAACTGGATTCAGCAATATCATCCAGCTTCAACTTAGTCTTAGAACTCGAATATAAGAAACCAAGGAGTATTGAAGATCCAAAATGGGACCTATCAAACTACGACTTAAGGAGGCGACACAATGGACCTGGATGCAACTAGAAGGAGACCATCCCTCAACCTAATCAAAGACGTGTACCTTCAGTGATGAATAAACACTCCATGTCTAAGATGTGGAGGGGAGGGCACATGATTAAGGATTGCAGACGGCCTGGCAACCTAGCCCCAAATCAAGGAAAAATCTAGCAGAACACTAGGCCGAGTTCAAGATTTCAACTGCGGAGCAACCTAAGAGAAATTGAAATGGAAGATAAATAGGAAACAATGGCAAAACATGACAGTCCCCAGAAGTAGATAGTCTGCACGACCCTGTGAAAGACAAATCCATCTTGATGGCCAACTATTACACCCTTTTAAGACAGAAAACGAACAATGGCAACAATGATCACATCATGACCGAAACCACAATCTATAGCGACGAAAAACAAGCAACCATAATACACACAATGCTCGACTCTGAAGCAACTGAAAACTTCATGGACGAAGAAATCTGCAGAAAATATCAACTAAAAACCAAGAAAGCAAAAAACGAAAGACAGATTGGTCTTCCGAATGGAAAGCCCAGCACAATGGGACCTATAACGCATACTATGCAAGTACCTAGGGAAATTGGAAACCATAGGGAAGTGGCAACCTTTCAAGTGGCAAATCTACAACATCATGAGATCATTTTAGGAATGCTATGGTTAAGACAACACAACACAATGCTCCACTGGGAAGAATGAAAGGTCACTTTCACGAGCGAATGATGTATAACGTAGTGTCTGAACAGTTCGCCGGTGATATATGTGACCCCCGAAGAAGAAGCACTTGAGAAGAACTTAGATACAAAGTTCAACCAAGTACAACCAAGGAAGCGTCAAAAGACTAAGGTTCTATGATAAAGCCATAAGGCTAAAATACTAACGAAAGCATCCAAGAAGGTGGCAGGACACGACCTGTACACTAATGAACAAGTTAGGATACCAGCTGAAGGGCAGGTATCAGTTCCCACTGGAATAGCTATCGAGCTACCCCCAGAGACCTGTGGGCGTATAGCACTACACAGGTGTCTCGTAGTCAGACACAGACTCACTACCAATGCAGGTGTGATAGATGCCGACTATACACATGAACTAAAGGTAGTAATGGTTAACCAGGGCAACCAAGAATACAGGGTGGAGAAAGGCAATAAGATTGTACAATTAATCATTGAAAAGATCAACGAAGAAGAACTCCAAGAACTGGAGAATCTGACCAGGACCATCAGAGGAACCAAAGGGTTTGATAGTACAGACCAAGACAAAACAACCAGAGACAACAGATCAAGGATCGAAATAAATCAGATTTCTGCACAAGCCTTTAGGAAGTTCCATCGCAAAGGAGAAATAGCAGGAATCATCAAATGGAACTACCAGGATGAAGGAACCCAACTAGCCAAGATGAACATTAGGACAGAACTAGCTATCAGAAACCAACCCCAAGCAAAACAAGAAAGATTGAATGAAGTCATACGAAAAGAATATTATCAACATCTCGACCCATTCCTGGAAAAAGAATCCACTACCCTACTCCCTCACTGACCCGATGTAGATTTGGAAATCAACTTGGAAGAAGGCAGAAGATGACTCCAGAAAAGAATATCCCCCTTAGGAGAAAGGGAGCTTGAGGAACTAAGAAAATACATGCAACAAAATTTAGAAAGAGGGTGGATCAAACAATCCTACGCGAATGGAGGATCACCAACCTTATTCATCAAGAAAAAGACTGGAAAGCTCAGGCTGTGCATGGATTACCGAGTACTCAACGGAGTCACCAAAAGGGACCAATACCCTCTACCCCTAATAGGATGTAATGACTCGGAGTTATAGAGGTATGGCAACCTAAGTCTACACCCATACATAAGACTATAAGGTCGGATGGTAGATACGGCAGGCATGCTGGCGCATGTCCACGGGATATATAATTGTTCAGTTATCCTAAAGAATAGAAGGTACTTATGGGATAGGTGTACCTAAGTAGTGGAAGTATGGTGACTATGTCCGCACCGACCTAAGCCTAGGTCAGAAGGCTAGGTGAGTTTACCCTGTCTAGGAGAGTCACGTTACCCTACCATAGAGACTAGCTTTATGTTACCATGGACATACTTACCCTACCTTTGGACACTATTACCCTACCTTCCATCAGAAATATTCTGAGTCAAATTGGGGAAAATGCTCAGATTGTTTGTTACGCAATGATGCACGATGGGCACTTGCTTGCACCTTGATCAGAAGGCTACGGGAGGAGCTATACTACTCCGAACAAGCTGTAACTTGACAGAATTATTCCTAACAGGTGCCTGCCCCCGCAGGGCTCGCCCCCGGCATCATGGGTCAAAATGATTGAAGTTGCAATCACACTAGTTAAACGGAGTCTATGAAGAAAGGTCCATAACTCTATATATAATGCTGCCGTCCGTCCGACTGGAGGCTGTTCACAGGATATATAAGGGAGCCAAGGGGAGAAGGTCAGGTACCATCTCCAAAAGGAATGGAGTAAAATGGACCAGAACTGATGGAGTTAGGGTGAGCTATCTGGAAGGGTTCCCAGAGTAGTCACAGGGAGTGTTGGAGACGTCTGGGAAGGTTTTATACCAATGAAGCCTACATGTACACCTTTTCCATAGGCTCTTTGTGGGTTGTTTGACAACTCTAATAGCATGATACTTATCATGGCAAGTGGTTTGCCAGGGGTGGGGGAGCATGGGTAGCTCCCACAGGTCCCACCACTACCACAGCTCTCTGCGGGAGCATTGTAGACCTTCCAATGGTCACAGTCAAGATAGATAGAACTTAACCGAAAGATAGCTGATATCATGGCTGTGTGCATAGGTCATAGCACATGGGAAGGAAGTCATTTAGTTAGCTTTTCTAGGCGGCTCGACAGTCAGCCGCTGGCGAGGCACTGTTGTGCAGAGGGTTTCGCTCCAGCAGGTGTATGGGTAAATGCCTCGCAGGACCTGATGTGCTTATAGGAGATTTCTACTAGCGTGTGCTGACACCTTAGGCCCTTTGAGCACACCGTAATTGGGCCAGCAACCTGTACAGAGAAGGGCATCCTCGTGTTGGTACCGGTAACCTGATGCGCGAGTTTTTGGTACAAGTCTGACTACTTAAAGATTATATAACAACTCTCCTACCCCAACTGTAACGGGGGCTCCCTCAGGTAGATGGCTCCCAAGGATGCGACCGCACCAAACTTCAAATCTCTCAACACAGCTCTTGCAAAAGTATCAAGAATAAAAGTAAACGGTAAAACTTAATATCGTTAAGCTCAGGCTTATCTCAATTTAAAGTCTCTCGAGAGGATGTTGATTCTGTCGGGGTAGGAGAGTTCTCGTATAATCCTTAAGTAGTCAGACTTATACCAAAAACTCCCCCATCAGGTTACCCCGACCATCATGAGTATGCCCTTCTCCGTAAGGGTTGCCCC
>LN891347.1:6848-17751 GCA_900010015.1 Tuber aestivum | reverse complement strand
TCGTTACACCAACACAATCAATATCCTGTCGAGTGGCTTTAATTGAGATCAGCCAGAGCTTAATGATATTAAGTTTTACTATTTGCTTTTATTCTTTACACTCTGCAAGAGCTGTATTTGAGTGATTCAAAGTTTGGTGCAGTTGCATCCAGAGGTACCATCTACCTGAGGAAGCCCTAGTTACAGTATATCATTAAGAAAGCTTCTCGCTTAACTCTCCCCTTGATTTTATTTGATTCAATCAAGGTTAACTCACCATGGCTGCATTAGCAGTCAGAATTGAAGAAGACGCGTCCAGTTCGGATAGCATCTTTGGGGTTCATGACAACCCTTTAGAAGCTGCCCAGTTCAGGGCCTCAGTTATAGCTGAGACCCTGGGGCATTGGTGGAGGAAGCGCAAAAATGCTACTTGATACAGTAATATTCGAAGTTCGTTGAGACAGCAGAAGTTTGGTCCTTGCGGACCTGAGCCCTGCAGTACTTTCCTTTATTACTGACATCACTTTGGCTCAAAGCATGTCGGATGGCTTAGACCCCATGGTGGAAGAAGACGAGGAAATTGCTGATGAATAAAAGAAAGCCCCTTCCATCTTGGTTGCAGAATTTCTCCCCGATTACATGGAACTATATATTCTACACCTGGTGATTAGTGAAGTCACTAACACAAACAAGGAACTCTTACATTGGAATACGAAGACACAAAAACAATGTAGGAAACAAACTGTGGAGAGTTCGGTAGGATGAATGAGAAGACAGGAGCAGGCTTTCGCAGTCTTATTGAAGAATCAATTGGCTATAAAGATAGATGTGGCCTCATTAGAGAAGGATTGGAAGAAGGGATACCACATTGATGAAGACAAGGATGTCTTGATGATAGAGGCGGCTCCCGCACTACCCATAGTGAAAGATAAGCCTGATAACTTGGCTCAGCAACTGACACTATACACTACAGATGAGGGCTAGCGACCAGGGCTAAGTCGGTTCGGTTTATGGATCCTGAAAAGAGTGAAAACCATGGAAGACTGCAAAATACCATCATCGTTCGTGCTAGCCACCTCTCAATCGCCGTCAACCTCGTTAGCGCAAAGCCACTCACCAAGTTCCATGGTTGGAACCCACCAAAGAACATCTCCATGGTCCCCACGTCAAACTGTCAATAGACCCATGGGGTCACTATCTCTCTCCATTACCGTAATGCCAATACTTCTGCAGTTATCAAAGCCAAATATCCTTCCCCCTCACCTGACTCCTGTTGGCTCAGCCCCGACACCAGTGGCAACTACAGTCTCTACCAGATAGCAAGCAATGAACCTCAGTTCACGACTTGTGGAAAGGATCGAAAGCACATTGGAATAATTGCAACCTATACCGGCTCCTGCTGGTCCTCCCAGAGCCGTACAAGGCCCACCTGTCTCTATTGTGGCCATGCCCTGTCCCACCAGTCGGCCACCGATTCAAGTACCTATGGCACCAGTTAAACCTTCGTGTAATACTGGATGATTTTGTTGTAGGCAACCACCACCTGGGCTCGAACGAGGACCACGGTGGCAACCTACATGTTACAGCTCCGGGGCAAGACAGGATCGTTTTGGTCATTCGCCCATGTTCAATCAATGGAAGGATAAGGGAAAGGAAAGAGAAGAACCCACCAGTGGGTATTGCGAAAAAGGAGGGCATGAAGGACCTCCAATACACCCAGAGACCTGTCCGGCCTTGACAGAATGATTAGCAGTGTCGCAGGTTGCGCCACACCCGCTATCCTTTGAGAGTAAATAGCCAGCAGGCTCAGTACTGCTGCGAGTACGCTCCGCAGAGGGGCCTCCGGATGATGCGAATCATGCTGATCAAGGAGAGTAATTTGATTGTTATGAGAGACGACGGGAAACCTTTGTGGGTAACGTTAGAGGCAGTGGGGGTGGTAACCTACCTTCCGGTGGCGGATTGTTAGGGGCTGGCGGAGGGGACCCGGCTGATCCCGATCCTGATGACAGCTCTGATGAAGATGCCAATTCCCTATCTGATATCACCACCTTCTTGGGACCATGCCATGATGGCTGGAATGATGAGAAGCAAGACCAATACGACCGTCGGGCAGAAGCACTATGAGAACGGTTGCAAAACAATTCTCGTTCCTCAGCGCTTTCATGACGCAGGAAGCTAGAAAGCCCAAGCAGCATTCCCGCATTCAATGGCATGATTGCCCATCTGGCTCGTTTTCTGACCTTGCTCACAGTCAAGTTTTAGTACTTTTCTGATTCTCCTCTAGCCAATATGGATAAGATCAACTTGGTCATACCTCTTCTCGAAAACGAAGCCCACAACTGGTACCTATGATACATGCTGACATGAACCGTAAAGCTGTAAAAAGAGCGGGCATGCCGTTCAACAAGAATGGTCTACTCCAAAGATGGAAAGAATTCCCTGAATGCTTGGAGCAGAGTCATGGAGGTAACAATGTAAATCAAGATAAGAACCTTCTCGAGTGGAATAGCGTGGTAATGACCCCCAACAAGTGTAGTTCATACCTGGACACGATTATCGACCTGATGTACAAGCTGAATTACACAGACCATCAACAGGTCAAGGATAAGGTTCGGGCGGGGATAACTCCTAAACTTCGGGCCTTATAGGCACTAAAGGCACCCCACCCTGAAGCCGTAAATAATTACTTAGATCTACTACAGTAGGTTGGTCATAATGTAGAAGATCACCAGCATTTTGGACATCTTAGTAACGAGAAGCCCACCCAACTACGTGAGAAAAGAGAGAAGGAAACTTCTAAACCTAAGCGAAGGTTTGAGAATTAGGAGAAAGGTTCAGGTGCGAAGGACAACAAGATGGGGAAGACTGCTAATATTGGCGCCGGAAAGGAGGTAGGGATGTCTGAATATGCTATTGCTCATCAAGATATCGCTCAAGCCCTGACTGATAAACAACATAACAATACACAATGTACGAAGTGTAGAAGAGAGGGACACTTCTGGAGACAGTGTTCAGTAACCTCCCCTGTCATTCATGCGGTGAGGAATGCTGCGGGAGTGAAACGGTCACGACCCAAGGTGGAATCCTCGGTAAAAGGGTCTTAAGCGATTCAAGTGTATTGAAGCATCTCGTCCGCTGCCCTCTGGTCCCAAGCTCTTAGAAGCCTGCAAACCTTTTCCTACCATTATGGCAGTTGATACAGACCTGGCAGAAGGTATAAACCTAATCCTAAGAAGCAATAATATAGGTTAACCTTTCCAGATCAATGATCATCTTAAAGGAAAGTCGATGGCCACTCAAGTGAAATGTCTTTAGGTAAGAACCAATCCGGGTTGACTAGCTCTTCGGTTGTGCTAACATTATCGATATGGGAGTCTTGAAGACTATCTTGTGAGGTAGATGTTATGGTCGCATGCAGTGTGGGATTTTTTCCTTTTGGTCCTTGGGTTCTGGTATTTGTTATTGGTAATAATATATTTCATGTTGGATGTTTCAGGGGTAATTACTTTCAGGTTTCTTTTTTCAATAAGCATTCTGCTCCATGGAGTTACTCCGGAAAATGGGACCCAAGAGGAATTCGCATTGGACACCAAGATGCCCAGTCTGGAACCTGTTGACTGGACATTCCTGGGGAGCAAATCTCTTTTTTTGTCTTATATGGATCAGTTGTCTTGTACGTTCGGATTGGTTGGGTTATAAGCCTTGAATAAAACTTATCTTTCAAGTTTATCTGAGGAGGGTTTAGTACCCGAAATCTTCCTGGCATAATATTAAACAGCACTCCCATCCCTTTATTGCTTGAAACTATCCTTGAAAACATTTACTGAGCCGTTGTAGCCACTCTTGTATCGAAAGGCAACAGACTAGCCATAATGAGTGCTAGAGGACAATGTAAGAAGGCAAGGCACTCTAGTTCACCCAAACATAGCAAATCAATTCACCTATGAGTGACATTGGATTGCTGAATAGGGTGTAGGCAAGTAAGTGCCGAAGCGCTATTACTATTCAATAGTGGAGCTACTGGTCCTGTGCTAAGTAGTCACTAGGCTAAGAGTACCTAAGCTCCTTGTATGAAAAGAAGGATTGATACTCCCAAATGTGATGCAAGTAGAAATCGCATACCCAGATCGGATCTTCATTATATCAACTCCCTGGATCTGAAGATCGGCGATCATGTAAATGGTATGCGTTTTGTTTGAGCAGACATAGCTGATACTCGTGTCGATAGCTATCTCCCTATGTCGTGGTTAAAGGACCACAATCTAGACAGCGATTGGAAAGTAGGATCACCGACCTGGAACTCACATTTTTGTAAGGCAAATTGCCAGGCAAAGCACAGGGGATTACTTTAAATGACCAATGAAGAACTATTGGCCGAAGATCCTGAGAATGTATATTTTCTAGGGACGGTACAGGCTTCTTGGATAATGCAGATGAAGCTGTTACAGTCCAACTTCTACCAGAGTATAAGGACTTTGGAGAAATCTTTAGTCAAGAGAGGATAGATGCACTACCAGGACATACACAGTATGATCATAGAATTGAGTTAATTCCCTGGAGTACACCTCCATTTGGGTCTATCAATGCAATATCAGAGAAGAAGCAAAAGGCACTCCATGAATTTATAAATGAGATGTTACAAACTGGGAACATAGAAAGATCTACCTCCTTGTCCTCAGCTCCTAAACCTTTTGTACCAAAACAAGATGGTACTCTAAGGCTGGTAATAGATTACCAAGGACTAAATAAGATTACAGTGAAGAATAGATATCCTGTCCAGTGAATGAATGAATTGCAAGGAAGGCTCTCCAAAGCTATGTTATATAGCTCGCTGGATCTGAAAAATTGGTATTGGGGAATCTGAATAGCCGAAAAGGCTAAAGGAAATATGATAAATGAGATATTCCGAAATATGCTGGGTGAAGGAGTTGTCGCCTATATGGATGATATCCTGATAGACTCTGAGACAATAGAGGAACATGTTTCTCCAGTCAGGCGAGTAATAGAAAGGTTAGAGAAGTATCAACTGTTTACAAACATAAAGAAGTTATTTTTCTCCAAGAGTGAAATAGAGTTCCTGAGTTATAGGATATCTGAGAAAGGGATATCTATGACAACAAAGAAGGTGGATACCATTTTAGATCGGAAACCACCAATTAGCGTCGTAGGAGTCCAAAGGTTTATGGGCTACACCAACTTCTATAGAACGTTCATAGAAGGATTTAGCAAGGTAGCAAAACCTTTAACAGACCTTACTAAGAAGGATGTGTGGTTTAGTTGGACCCCCGCCTGTATGAAAACTTTTATTGAATTAAAAACGGCTTTTACATCAGGGCCAATATTAGCGCACTTCCATCCTGGTCACCAGACTAGACTGGAGACAGATGCGAGCGACTTTGTCTTGAGTGCAATACTATCTCAGTTCGGTGAAGAGGGGAAGTGGCATCCGGTAGCTTTTTATAGGAGGAAGTTCCACCCAGCTAAGATACATTATTATGTACATCACAAAGAAATAACGGCGATAGTAGCAGCTTTCAAGGAATGGAAAAATCTGTTTAGGTTGGCAGAGGGGGAGATTTCAGTTTACACAGACGATAAGAATTTCGAGGACTTTAATAGTACGAAGACCCTTAACCGCTGGCAACATCACTGGGGAGAATTCCTGCCACCATTGAATTTCAAGGTAGTTTACCATGAAGGAAGACTGAATACGAAGGCAGATGCACTGTCAAGGCGTAAAGACCACCACCCTGAAGCAGGGAGTAATTCTTTATCAGAGACACCAAAGCCAGTTTTTCACCCCAGACAATAGGTTGCAGAACAAGAGCTGGACCTGTTACGGCTAGACTCACTAGCAGCCTGTCAAGGTTACCAGTTTCAATCAGCATTTTTGGATGCATTGCACATCACGGCAAGACAGAATCCTCTCTATATGAAGTAGTTATGTGCTATATTGGCTAACGACAAAGAAGTTGACTGCAATCTGATGGTAGAAAAGGGTGTCCTCCTGTACAAGAATAGGTGATACATTCCTTACTTGCGGGATCTGAAGGATAAGCTCATGGAAGCTGAACATGACTTCAGTATTGCGGCACACTTCTGGACATACATGATGGTCGGCCGGGTTAGGGTTAATTTCTTCTGGCCTAAGATGGATGAGAGCATTACCGACTATGTACGTACTTGTGATGTCTGTCAACAGAACAAGTCCGTTAAACATAAGAAGTTTGGCTTGTTGGAACCTCTCGGAGTACCTTTGAGGCCCTAGACAGATATCTCACTGGATGTCATTGTAGCGCTACCGGAATCAGAAGGGTATACCAAAATTTAGGTAATCGTAGATAGATTCTCAAAGATGGCACACTTTATACCCTTGGCCACAGAGGTCCAGATAAAGGATGTGGCTCTGATATTCCTGAAGAAAGTTTTGCAGCTCCATGGGGTTCCAGAATCTAGTATCTCCAACTGAGATAGCTGATTCAAATCCAAGTTTTCGATGAGCATAATGTGAGAGTTAGAACTGAAACAACAGTTATCGATCGCTTTCTACCCTAAGACTGATGGGCAGACTGAGGGGGTGAACCAGACCTTGGAACAATACTTAAGAAATTATTCTTCATAACAACTGAATCATTGAGTATCACTACTACACTTGGTGCAGTAGGCGTACAATACATCCACCTTTGAGTCAACTAAGATATCCCTGTTTGAGATCAACTATGGCTTTAACCACTGGACAAACTGGTCTGGAACAATATCGCAGCAACAAGTTGTTCATCCCAGTAGTGAGTTGTTAGTTAAGAACTGGGAAGGTGTCTGGCAAGGAGTCTGTGATATGCTTAAGTAAGCTCTAGAGAGACCAAGGAAATGGCATGATCGGAAACTGTTGCTATCTCAAGAATATGTTACGGTGTAAGACGTGACTAACAGAAGGACAAAGAAGGCTGTTAGTGTGATGGTAAATCGAAAGAATATCCCCTCTAAGGGATCTATGGGGAAGCTGGACTACTGAATATTTAGGCCCGTTGTAGTCAAGCGCAAGGTTGGAAACTGAGCTTACGAACTCCTATTGCCCATGCGCTGGTCTATCTAACCTGTATTCAATATGGGACTCTTAGAACCCTCTGGTGAGGACCCAAGTGCTAAAATGACGAAGCAACTCCCAGTCCGCGAAATAGTAGATAATAAGTCCAGCTACGTTATCGAGGTAGTCGTAGATAGTCAATGCTATGGTAACATGAAAGCCAAGTTTCCTAATCGCTTTGAACAGTTTCTAGTTTCATGGGAAGGCTCTGGTGGAGAGGAAAACTCGTGGGAGCCATATGAGATGCTAGAAGGGACTGGCTTAGAAGCTATGAAAGATTTCCACCGTGGGTATCCCAATACACCCGGGGACCATAGGGTTGAGGGTGAACTGAACCAGGAAAATAAGAGAGGGGGTTAGAGGACCAGGTCAGTTCTTAGAGAAGTGGGGAGTAAAGTAATGACTCTAAGTTATAGAGATATGGCAACCTAAGTCCAAGCCCATACCTAAGACCATGAGGTCAGATGGTAGACTAAGTCCGTATGCTGGTGCAAGTCTGCGGAATAACTGATAGTCCAGATATCCCAAAGAACAGAAGGTACTTAGGGGATAGGTGTACCAAAGTAGTGAAATTAATGTGACTGTATCCACTGCGGCCTAAGGATAGGTTGGAAGGCCGGATGAGTTTACTAGGTCTGGGAGAATCATGTTACCCTACCATAGAGACTAGTTTCGTGTTAGCATGAACCTACTGACCGGACCTTTGGGACACTATTACCCTATCTTCAGTCTGAAATGTTCTGTTAGAAATTCTTCGAAATGTGAGGATCATTTGTTATGCAATGACAATGACAGGGCACTTGCTTCCACATTGATCAGAAGGCTACAGGAGGAGCTATAGTGCTCTGAACAAGCAGCAACTTGGCAGAATGATTCCTAACAGGTACCTGCAGCAATTGTTGAAGTTGCCATCATAATAGTGAATTGGAGTCTATGAAGAGATGTCCATAACAGGGTATAAGTCCCAGCAATCCATCCAACCCGAGGCTGTTCGCAGGATACATAAGGAGGCCAAGGTAAGAAGGCCAGGTACCTACTCCAAAAGGAACCGAGTAAAACGGACCAAAGCTGACAGAGTTAGTGTAAGCTATCTGGAAGGGTCTCTAAAGTACTCCCCAGGAGTGCCAGAGACATCTGGGAAGGTTTTACGCCAATTAAGCCTACACATACCCCTTTGCTGTAGGCTCTTTGTGGCTTGTTTAAGGACTCTAATAGCATGACACATATCACAGTGAGTGGTGTGCTGGGGGTAATGGACTATGGGTAGCGCCCACCGGTTCTGCCGCCACTACAGCGCTCCGCAGGAGCCTCGTAGACCTTCTAAAGTTCGCAGTCCAGATAGATAGAACTTAACCCGAAGATAGCTGATGTCTAGGAGTACTTGCATATGTCATAGCACATGGGAATAAAGTCATTTAGTTAGATTTCCTAGGCGGCTTGACAGTTAGCCACTGTTACACATAGAAGCGTAATCGGTGCGGCATGTGACTAAATGTATAAGGTCACGTGTTCGACTCCGGGCCCCGCCGTAGTTATCGTGACGATATCATATTATCGCACGGAGCGATAAGGCATCTATGCAGCCTGCTCCACGGAGATACGAGGCATGCGACCGAGGGGTTTTCGCTGGATAACATAGAAGGAGCTCCGCTCTACAAGATAAGACTTAGCTGGTTTAGATTGGTCGGTTAGTTAACGGGCTACGACCTCTGCAAGTCTATATGCAATTACACGAAGTATTATGCATGTCCCTTCAGCTCGCGTAAGCTAGAGTCATCCGGAAGACCTAGTTACGATTGGTTTATAACAACTCACTGGTCGAGTTAGTTATCTTCGTCATGCACTCTAAGCTATGCACATAGAAGAGTCATTGATAAGTCCTTTGACGGAGCTGATCACTCCACTCAGGAAGAGAGCGGGGAAGTTAGTTTTCAGGGTCAAATGGAGTTCGCACTCCAAGGACACTGAAGCGTTAGTATGGCAGGTACATAGTCAGTAAGGGATTGGATGTAGGCCGCGACCACCCAGACGCGGAATATAAATATCGAGGTGCCTCCCTAGCTTTAAGTCTATCATCAGCGACCGGAGAAGAGATCTTATCAATATATTCGTTCTACTTTACTTCTATCTTTACGAGCCTTCTTGACTATCTCCGAGACAGAAGATTACAGGGCCTAGTGTACACTCGCTTGACTTTAGAGTTACCTACCCCCTAACACTATATTGATAACCTCTGGTTACCAAGGCTCTCTGAATGATCCCTTTGAGACCACAAATCCAATTAGTGGACTTTGAAAAACATTCAGACACCACCTTCGAACCACGATCCACGACTATCTACGTCTCCTTCGAAACACTTTGGGAACCTGAATTAGCAGATATCCCGTTATTCGAAGAAGACGAACCCTCCTGGTTCACCTACTCTGAAGAGTCGTCGGAACCTGATTTCTTCCGCTACTACTTCAACGACCCTGACTGGGAACCTTACGAGGAACCCACCCGCGATACAACGTACCACGGTACGACTTCCGTCCTCTGCGATGACGAAGGAGGATACGAGGGATCCTTGGCTCCTTGGGCGTTGGAAATTGAGCTTTTGCTCCAACACGAACTAAACGAGGAACAATATGACGGACATACCTCAAATTACGGAGAGCCGTGAGCCGAAAGACACCGAAATGGAGGAAACAACAGACTCTCCACAATCCAGGGGTGGCTGGGACCAACGAACAGTCGGAGGACTTTTCCCTCGATCAGGACAACCTAGTCTACCAAGAGACCCTATCGGTGTGGGCTCATTTTTAGGAGGAGGACGACCTCCACCACCAAGTCCATTCACCGAAGAGCAAAGATTCAAAAACTTTGCAACGTTAGTAGGAAGGGTGACGGCTCAGTTAGACCGAAGCATCACCCAAACCCAGAATGATCAGCAAGTCGCTTATGCGGCACGGACGGAAGCGGGAAAGCGCCTTGCCGACGAACTAGTCGGAGTAAAGGCAAGGATAGACAAAGGCGAGAGGTTCATGGGAGATGAACTAGCCAGGATGGAACGAACAGCCCAAGGGCTGCAGGGAGATGTAGCGGCGGAACTGGAAAGCTACCATTTAAGGGTAGCCGAGGAAATGACCAGGTCAAATTTGGCCCAACAGGAGCAGTCCAGGAAAACTGCGAGGTTGGAAAGGGAAGGTGCGGAACGTAGCGTGGACGCTACGGAACGGGACAATACCCTGGCTCGGATGATTGAGGAACTTAAAGAGCAACGAAGGATGGATAGAAAAGCCTTCGATCTGTTCCAAAAGAAAGCCACAAAGGATCATGAGAACCTAACGGAGGCCCTCAACGAGAAGTTGACTGAGTATGTCAACAACACCAACGAGCACCGAAAAGGGGTCAAGGACACGGTTAGATGACAGGAAAAGGAATTTGCCACTCTGTCACGGCAAATGAAGGATTTCCAAACCGATGTCAGAACCGAAATAGCGGATATGACGGGAATGATGAGCGAACTAATTGCCGACGGAGTCACCTTGGCATTAGAAAGACGATTCGGAAAAGTCCCAACAGGCCACAACCCCCAACCAGGCAATATTGGTTTTTCACCTCTACCTCCTCCAAGCCCCTACGAAGGAGCTTCATATGCCGGAACAGTTCATGAGACTGAAGCAGACCACCAAAGTGCTCACGCACCACCACCTCCACCGGTGCCCCCAAAAAGGAATCCAAACGGCGGAGGCGGTGGACCTCCTGGCGGAGGCGGTGGACCTCCTAGCGGAGGCGGTGGACCTCCTAGCGGAGGCGGTGGACCTCCCGGCAGAGGCGGTGGACCTCCTAGCGGAG
>LN891346.1:17417-46467 GCA_900010015.1 Tuber aestivum | reverse complement strand
CCCTTTCTCGAACTTCTAACGCTTCTTCTTCTCTCCCTCTTCAGCTTCCGAAACTTGCTATTCTCTATATTATTTCCCTTTAGTACTACCAATTCCCTCTTTCTCCAGCTTTCACCACTTTCTATTCCCTATTTCTATACCTTCTAACACTTGTTATTCTCCATTTCTCTAACTTCTGACACCTCTTCTTTCCTCCCTCTTCAGCCTCCGTAACCTGCCATTGTCTATCTTCTTTTACTTCATCATTAGCGATTTTCACCTTCTTCAACTTCCTACACTTTCTGTTCTCTATTTCTATACCTTCCTAACACTTCCTATCCTCTCTCTTTCCAGCTTCTAAAACTTACCTTCCCTATTTTCCTACCTTCCTACACTTACCCTTCTCTCTGTTTTTATCTTCCGAATCTTCAAGTTGCCCTTCCCTATATCTAAGGATCAGCATACCTCAAATACATGAGCACAAAAATCGCTTGTGTCTGACGCCTGGGTGCTGCGTCCTGACGCGCCTGCGCTTTCTTTCCCATTCTGCGCGTCCCATGCATCCTGGGATCGAGTTCAACACCCAGCCGCATCCTGGGCATCCGGATCCCTGACGCCACACCCTGCCCCATCCTGGGCGTCCAGATCTCTGACGCAATACCCGGCCCCATCCTGGGCGTCCAGATCTCCCCCTCAACTCCACCCCTTATCCCGTGCGCTTGGACTCCTGTCGGCACGCCCTGGTGCGTCCGGTCGCACCCCCCCCCACCTCCTTCCATCCTGACTGCGTCTTAAGGGATCTCCCAGTTTCGATCACTATCCGGACGTCTTGCGCTGCTGCACCTTTTCCAGTTTCTACGCCCTGCCTCTCGGCTCTCATCCTCTCATGTCTAGTCTAGTCTACTGCGTTCTCTGCACGCACAGCGCGCTAGTCTCACGCCGGCGTGTCTGGATCCTAATTCTTGGGTTCCTGACACCTGGACTCCGTCCTGCTCCCAGCCTTCCTGTCCCTCGTTCCTTGCCAGAAGCCGGTTCCAATTGTGTTCCCACCGCCATCATGATGCCTCACCGGTAGGAAGGCAGAGCGGAGGAACCCCCGGCCCGGCGGGTTTCCGGGCTTTTACTTTCTAAGTTAACCCTTTTCTTCCGTGGCGCAGTCTTACTCTCTACTACTATTACTTTCAATTATGCCCCTCTGGCTTTTATTATTCTCAAGTTCTGCTACCTGTCTATATAAATGCACTGTTTTGGAGTCGGCGCTAGGACGCCCTGCTGGCGTCGTCTTAGTCCGGACTTCCCATTATGGTACTCACCCGCCAGGGGCGAGGGCCCGGCACACGATTCAGATTATCCTGGTCCCTTGATCTCCTGCCCTTGTGAGGTGGTGACTCGGCTACCTCGGATTGGCTCCGTAAGCAATCCTGAGTCTGCGCCGCGCTTCACAAAATCCCTAATCTTGTACAACTACTCAATAAATCTCATTGAACCTCCTCAAGTCAATTCGACTATTGACAAGCCATCGCCGGTCAGACTCCGGGATCAGGTGTGCCAGCCCTATGATCCTCCCGATGTCCACTATTGTAAAACTTGGCGCATCTGGCCTTAGCTGTATGGTGACAAGCTCGTGAAACTCGGATGGGCGCCCCGCGTTAAGGACGCTCAGCATCTGAACACCGTCTAGCCGGTACACCCGCTCGGTGTGCTTGTGCTCGCGGATTTTGAAGAGCGCTATTATTTTCCCTGGGAGACGCCCACGTAGCGTACCATACATTTGCTCCCCCGCTGCTTGTACCCAAACTCAATCATTGCGACTCGCCTGGTTCCGGAAGAGTTCGGCGCTGGTAGATCGTGCCTGGTGGATGTCGTAAACGTCCGTTTCCTGAAAGGCCAGGACAGGTTTTTCAAGTTGCTTTCGTAGCTCAAAGGGGGATAGTTTAAGTTCAGTTGGATCTTTGGGAAGCCGGCGTTCTGCGGTCAGACTTTGCCGCCTGTATCAAATCATTTCGCGACACATGCTATCGCATGAGATGCCTAAGACCCGGCAAAAATCATCCAGGCTCGCAAGATGCCTGCGATGCCCCTTGAGAATCCTACGGCGTGTGGCGTGCCCCGAATTAAGACCCGGTGTGTCCAAAAGTTCAACTACCTCGGCTGAGATGTGGGCTCCGTGCCTTCGAAGGGAATCTAGGTTCAGGTGTCTCATTCTGATCGCATGGTGGCGGCCGTAGCTGCGCAGAATCTGCTGTGTGGCATCATTCTTATTTGAACGTCGCCATCCATCTTTAATTTGTTCTTTATGCGCGAGGTCACCAAACTCGGTAGAATACATCGGAATGTTACCAAACTGGTATATGTGTTGGCGGAAGTGGCCCAATAGATGCATCTTGATAAAGTTGATATGTGATTCTGTATGGATCAGATCCATGAGCTGGTCGTTCTCCACGCCGCGCTCCTCGTCCTGGATCTAATGACGTCTAGCTTTCATATGTCGTTGAGTAATTTGCACTCTGTGATTTCGCAGTTCCCTCCGCTGGTTCTGAACTTTCGCACGTGTCTGTTAAGAAACCTGGAATTCAAGGAAGACATCCTTCGTCGAGTGAAACCAATAAAGATATTCTTCCATGTAGTCTATAGACTCAGGTGTATAGCTTCGGTATTGCGCCATCAGACTGAAATCGAGCAACGAGCGGAGGCAGGCCAGGGCGTATTTGAAAGGCTCCATTTGTGCAGCGTCCGGCTGTCTCAACGCAACCGCCAGAACAGCCAAAAGACAACGCCCCAAGTTCCTCACCTCCTTTCCCTGCCACTGAGTAACCTCACGATAAGCCTTTTTTGGGACAAAGAAGCCTGGGTATGGTGGTAAAGATTTCTAGGCGTCGTCAAATGCTTGCAGTCAGTCGTGTTTCTTCGGAAACCCTTGCACCCACTCCATCATATGCTTGAATAGTCCAAGATAGACTGTATGTAGCACATCAGCCTGGTGCAGATCGGGCGCCAAAACACGTTGAATCTGGTGAAAGACATTCTGCCCAATCTTGATACCAAGAGCATCAAAGGTAATGTTGACATCCGCGAACTGCGGGCGCGCCCCTAGATCTAGACTCTCGTGTTCAAGATGGTTGTATGTCGCATAGTCTCTCGCAGAGTACTGTTTCTGGAAGTAAGATCCCAACATGTCCGGAGGTACCTCACATTTGGGACAGGCATTGGATTTTACTCCATGTAGTGCAACGTTTTCCATATGGTCAGCAATCCAAGCTGCTAAAGTAGGGAAGCACCTCCGGACTTTCCCATCCGCACAGTCGATTGGAACACCCTCCAGGGGTACTTCTTGTAAGGGTTCAAACAAAAGTTTGAAGACACCCTGTAAAGTATTGGCGTTTATTTGTCGCTGGCGTTCGTTCGCAGATGAGGACTTTGAGAACTTAGGTTGGATAGGTAATCGCGCGAGAAGGCGAACTGCCATCGATCCGGGTTTATTGCGCTTCGCCGACGGAAGGTTCCCAATAGTAATATACACAGGCCATGCCTTCTTGTCGCCGGAGAAGTTGCTGAGATGCATCTGATCCGACATCCCAATCATCGGAACTATAGTGGCGCCGGGGGGAAGAGTCTCCTGTCGTCAGTTAGCTCCTTTGGCTCTTGCCTTGTGTACACGCGTTTGGAACCGTACTTGGACGTCCCACCACCAATCACCAGTGTGCATTTCTGCAAATATCCTCTGTCCATTAGGATCCTATTCACGCCGCGGGGCGTAAACAAAATCATCACTGTACGCTATCTGGCACAGAAGATATTTGACACAGTCAAGGATGTTCCGGTGGAAGAAAGGCAAGGTTCTCTCGCCGTCATCAACTCGGCCGTCGAACCATTGTAGATATGCGCCATACGGATCCAGTGAGCCGAGGTGATTCTCAAGCGTATGCATTGAACCGTAGCTGACCGATGCTGAATCACCGAGTCCGCTTGAAAAGTACTCATTAATCCGTCACTTCGGAACTTTACTCTCAATGAACCAAGAGACAAGTTTGAAGCCGTGTGCAGTGGGAATGGGAGCCCACGGGTTTGCACTCAAATTCCTTAGCTCCTCTTCAAATCCCTTTACATATCCAATGGGTTGCCCGGCGGGAGGATGATACACCAGTTGGCTGGATGCTAGGGAGGTGTTGACGATTGCTTCCGCGTCAGTGGGGGCGTCGGGTCCACATCCGCCCGGGTCCGCATCGGATTCATAATCCGAATCCGTCTGTTCCCCGCCGTGGGTTAGGGGGTTTGGGAGCAACGCGTCGCCTCCCGCTTGGTTAATACAATCGGTAGAGGAGGTATGCTGTATTGTGAACAACTGGGGAATGCCCAGATTGCCGTGCGCCGTTCATAGATGCTTCTCGTAAGAACCGGCCTGGGCATATTTCCGACAACAGAACGAACATTTGACGGGCATGGCAGTAGCGAGTGTAGTCGGTGTTTAAAAGATTGTGTTGTAAATGCAGGATTGTGAATCGAATGATTTGGTTTAGGGGGCTGCGCATGGAAGGACGCCGGCAGGTCCTGGAGGTAGACGCATTGAAATGTCGAACAGGTTTAGCGCATGGGGTGCCGCGTCATGTGTGATCCTCTATCTTCGCTTTGAAGTTCAGGAATATGGTTTCAATAGGACCTTTCCGTCCTGTATTTCTACCATGAATCAGATAACTGCCACGACGTCTTTAGCGTCAAGGTTTGAAATTTGAATTTGTTCAAGTTGCCTAAGCATCAGGGACTCTGATATATAAAGTAATCATTGCATGTGGAGAGGGAAGTCTCTGGCATACCAACTAAACTATCCACAACGCACAGTATTGGCGAGATCGACAAACACGCAAATATCAAGTCCCTCAACGATCTAGACCCTGAATCTGACGAAATAAACGCAGATCACAACTATTTGCAGTACGTCCACATGCTCAATGTCGGGCCGCGGGGGAACGCCCCGCCGGGGCAAGCGTACAGGATTCCCGACATTACGCTGACCGGGACAATTGGTTCCAAGGGCCCCGACCAAGGTCGAAAACTCAGCCAGCAGAAGACACTCATCGGATTTACCAACGACAATGGTCAGCTCTGTGATAAATGGCGAAAGACAGTCAAAGATCAGATGCTATCAAGGAACTATACCAATGTCCATGCTCTACCAAACAATGTTTTCTTGGATATCCTCCGTGGTATGAGGAGATTGCGCCCAGCTTGAGACAGCCTAGTGACTGCACAAGCTTCTCATTACCCTGCCGGTATTAATGCGATTGATGATGCCATCATTCATCTTCTCAAGGATTATGGCAAAAGGTTGACCCACACTATACTAGGTGAAGCAGGTCAAGAAGAACATGGCCCAACAATCGCCCCACAAGACGTGGCCATCGACATTACGTTACTCCCGCCTGGCGCCCCAGCTAAGTGGGGACATTTATTGCCAGCCCCCAACGGAGGCCCGGCTCTCCAAGGTGCGCCGAACGCCCCACATAAAGAAGCTGGGGGAGTCCAGGGTGGTGATTCTGGCCAGAATGACGCTCTAGGCTCTATGCCTCAAGCAGGCCTAGTTGGGGGCGGCTCGACGCACTGGTACCCGAGCCAATTGGCGGCAAAACCAGGGCCGGGTCCTCAAGGTGCCCCGAATGCCCCTCTGCAAAAAGCGGTAGGAGTCCAGGCCGCCAATGCCAGTCCGAATGCCCCTCAACAGACTGCAGAAGTCCAGGCTGCCAATGCGGGCCAGAATGCGCCTCAACAACAGCTGCCGCAGGTCCAGGCAGCGCCCCCAGACAATATCGTTGTACCATACCGCTGGCAATGGCTGACAGGTTAGATCATCTCCCCGGTAAGATTAGGGTTTTACTTACTAAATGTAATGGTACAGATTGGAACGCGCTCCTAGGCCGCCCCCGTGCGATGCGTCTCATTTGGGTCCGGCCGTCCTGGCGGCGGGGAACCCAGGGGCAGGCTCATGGTAATAAAAATTTGACTCTCCATTGGCGACACCCCCACATCCACAGCATAGCATGCAATTCTGTGAGTTAGATTCCTATAATTTCCGCGAATTGTACGCCATGATTGCCAGATGGGTACCAAACCACCGAATCTGGTAGATTATTGGCGCTACCGGTGAGGGGCGCCGGTTGCTCCTCGAGTCGCCCGACGAACCACTACCTTTGGTCGAGGTGGTCTTCATTGATGGCCATCAAATACTACGTACTTGGCTACTCTCGAACCCTGTCAAACAGCACCCACTGGATCTGCTTGTGCACTGTTACCGGGATAGAGACGACCGGAGGCCATCCACCACGCCAATCCGGGGGCATGCTTATCTTAACGAAACTGATGTAATCGATTGGGGCCGCGATCCTGGTGCTCCAGTTGGTCTGATGCATTATCGAGTACCCGCGCTCAGTGGGGATGCAGATGGTCATTCTAATGATCACCGCGGGCCGTCTGCCTAGATGCACTGCCTCTTAGCATCTGTGCCAGGGGCGGTTTGTGAAGCCGAAGAGGCAGCCTGTGAATCACACCACCGTTAACTCCTTGGATTCTAATGTAATGGATTGGACGTCGTGGGGGCCAATGGGCACGATTTCCTTGATTTAGTTTATGTTAGAGGTTGTGTCATCTGCGATTCATGACGCCGATCGGGCAACCTTTCAATTAATATAGTACCTTGTGTATGAGTGAGTCTTTCATACGTGACCCAGTGACACGCTGTATGTGGTGGACGTCGCCATCGTATTGTCTTGATGAAGGGGGTGAGGATGAGTAGTTTGGGTTCCAAAATAAGATTAGGCTCTGGTGGTGGTCATCTAACTGCCGGTAGATCGGCGAATTTTGTGTACCAAACACACATGGCCTCACGCTAGCGCAACAGGGGATAAGACGTGCCAGTGTGCCTTCACCCCTCGCTCTTCCTCCCTCCACATCCAACTCTCGTTTTTCACTATTCCGAGTCCCACCCTCACGTTCTCTTCGACGTTGGCCTTCCCAGATACACTCCCCGGATCCGCATCACAGACTCGGTCTTTTTTCTTGACTTTAATCTTCTACGCTCTGCTGGCGCCCCGGATCAAGGAATCGCCCGGTACGCCTCAGGTTTGGCCTTCTCAGACACCCTGCGATTAGCATCACGGACTTGGTGTGTGTTCTTGACTTTCTTTTTCGGCTTTGCTGAGGACCCCGCCTGTGGGCCCTGTGCTGGTACCGATTCCGCATCACAAGCATTGTGTTTCCCCCCCCTTATTTCCTTACCCTCTGCTTAGGGTCGCTCTGGAGGCACTCCCTAGGTGAACGCACTGCACACTCCGTCTGAGTTTTTGAAAATGCCTCCAAAGACTACGCAGACCCCGGGCCGAAAATCGAAGTAAGTTTTGTTCGTCAAAACCCTTTCTCAAAGAGTTAGCGATACTAACCTATCTATTTGTCTTAGACGCCCAATGACTTAGGGCGACGCCGGCACTGGGAGCAGTGAGAAATGCAGGAAGAATCAGCCTCGTGCAGCAGCCCAAATTGGAGCAGAGAAACGAGCGTAAGAACTCCTCAAAACTTGACCTAATGGACTATGCTATAGGGAGCCCCTAGCTAACATTTGTGATCAGCCACGCCCTGAAACCCGACCAAAAGCCGTCTCTCGCCCCGCCGATGGAGGATTCCAAGTAAGTGATAGCTCAACTAAAAAGACTTGCCAAACAGCTTTTCTCATGGCTTACATTTATCTCTCAGAGGGCGGTTCGGTGATATTGCCCACGCCAAAAGCTATTGCGGGTTCTACAATTCGCAGAGGCCTACCGAGGGGTACAGGAGCTGGCGCGCGCAAGTCAAGGCATATATCAGCACACTCAATTCGGATCCTGCCCGGCTTACCGAATGTCAATGGGCATCAATTTCCGTGTTCGCCCGCTCCCTTCCCCCAGTTTCCGCTCACTTCAAGCTGGTACAATCCAAGTACCGGCTTGAAGACGTCGGCGAACTCGGATGTCAGATGAGGCTCTTAGTCCAGGATGTGGTCAAGCAGCTTCAGACGACGAACGAGCGAGCCCGGGGGAACTGGGGAGGGATGACGAGGTGGTGGGAGGTTCAAGTGATGAGGCGGTGGGAGGTTCAAGTGACAAGGTGGTGGGAGGTTCGAGTAAGTCATCTTGGTGATTTGTGAGTTCGTACAATTTGCTAAAATGTATTAATAGTAGTGGAGCCCCTTTGGTCCCAGCATGGTTACCAATGGGCGATCAGGATGCACATCGTATGCAGAACAGGTGCTCCAGCCGCGGAGGACCCGTTCTTAGACCACCCATGGTACTCTAGTAGCCATCCCGACGAGGGGCTGGCCTGGGGTGTGCTGGATTACCAGAGCATCAACGAGGTGCTCCGGGTGGTCAAGGCGCAGCGTGTTGAGGAGCAAATTCGGTATCCTCGGTATCTGATCGGCGCGACCAGTCAGGGCACCTGTTTGTTACGCGGGGACCCCTCAAAACCCCTCCCTTTGTCGGAACTAATCTTCTTGTATCAGGATGATGACGTTCGTGCGTGGGTCCTGGCCAACTAGCAGGACGGAAATGGGCCTCTCGATCTCATGGTCATTGAGTTACGCGACGGCGGAGTGGAGGGAGCATGCACGCCGGAGCCTGCTCTTAGGCGGCATCCTTTTTTTGACAAGGATATCTGGG
Organism: Tuber aestivum; assembly: GCA_900010015.1. Lineage (NCBI taxonomy): Eukaryota > Fungi > Ascomycota > Pezizomycetes > Pezizales > Tuberaceae > Tuber > Tuber aestivum. The sequence continues at coordinate 37,810 of LN891346.1, read as the reverse complement.
ATCGCCATGGACAGCTGGCTGATATCGGGGGAGTCAGGCAGGAGGTGGATAAAAGAAGCGACAGTGACGATGAGTCTAAGGGCGAGGAAATGGGCCGGGAATGTGGAGATTATGAAGGGCTAGGCGCTCCGGGCACCGAGCCAATTTTTATAGATGACGAGCAGCACGTAAGTATTAGTATCTAACCCGAGTTCAGCTAACTTCATGATCAACACCTAATAGCTAACCACATCAATAGGAACAAGAAAGTGACAACTCTGAAGCCCAGACGCAGAGTCGGTCAGGGAGTGTGTACTCCCCCACCCTGCCCAAGCCACCCCCCAAAAGTCCTGTTCTTCCCGCTGGCCCCTCCCGTCCCCGAGAATGGTCCCCCGCCACTGGCCCCTCCTGCTGCCGAGAACCGTCCCCTGCCGCTGGCCCCTCCCGTTCCCGAGAGCGGTCCCCCGCCGCTGGCCCCTCCCGCCGCCGAGAAAGGTCCCCCGCCCCTGGCCCCTCCCGCCCCCTAGAACAGTCCCCTGCCGCTAGCCCCTCCCGCCCCCCAGAACAGACTCCCACCGCCCCCCCTCAACAACCGCGCAAGTCAGGACAGCAAGCTTCCTCGTTGGTCCGATCAGGGAATCAGGCTCATAAACCTGCAGCCTCCACCAGCAGAGTCCCAAGCTCCCATCACCATCCAGAAACCCTCCCGCGCCAGTCGACAGAGTCTGACCCAGTGCCGTCTGGGCCGTCTACACAGGAGAAGGAGAGATCCGTACATGAGATTCTTGAGAAGATACCTTGGATGGCTGAATACATGCGGAATCCGGCAGCTGGCCATGCGTCTCAACCACGTGGATGTGCGCATGATGGAACATTCGACAGCATCTCGCTGAGTCCGTTGGAAATTCAACCGGCTCGCCTCCCTGACCCGACAACCCATATCCCCGAAGCACCGCCATCCTCTCCTCCCCTCCCACTGCCCGACGCTTTGCTTCTGGCTCCAGCCCCCCTCACGCCCGAAACGCTTCCCCCGCCTCCCGCTCTTACTCCCCCAGGGCGGGCTGCTACTTCTCTCCCAGATGCTGGAGAAACACACACCCCAAAGGCGTACCAGAATTCCTCCAAATCGCCCAAGCGCAAAGGAAAAGGCCAAGGCAACGCTATGCCCCCCCGCCATAAAGAACATGATTCACGTGACCTGACCTCGACTCCCCGTGGCCGCCGCCGGTCCCGATGTCACATTGCCTACAACTGTTAAGACTCCAGTCTTGGATGATACTATTTTTTGTTTCCAGTTGTACCAAGAGGGGTTCTTCTTTGGGTGTTTTGTTTTCGGGTTTGGCATGGAGGGGTTTTTTCCTTTTTCTAGTTTAGTGCCGAAGTATTTTGTTCTCTTTGCAGTTTAGACCGGAGGTGTTTTTTTCGGGATTGTAAGGAGGCGTACTTGTTTTTTCGCTTTTGGCACCAAGGCGGACGCTACTAGTATCTTTTTTGTTTGGTCAGGGATCCCTTGGATCTCTGCCTGTTGTCTCTATGATGATGCGCTGCTGTACTGATGTTTTCTGCGTCTGGCACTGAGGCGGACGACTTCATTTTTGTGGTTTAGTTCTAGATTCCATAGATCTATGCCCCTCGCCCCCATGATGAAGTCCTTCTTCTCCGTCTTTCTGGGTCTCTTGTAAACTTCTCCCCCATTGTCGGGCTTGCTATATGCGCTTTTTCTTTTGCTTTGATGTCTTCTAGTAGTATTGGACCCCACCTGTATTGTTGTTGGGCCTCTGGCGTCTGTTATGCCCAATTTTCATTGTTTCAGCATCTATACCCTGTATTCTTCTCCTCCACTACCAATCATCAGATGTATCCTACTTCCACGTTCAAATCAGGCATTCTTACTCTCAGACCTGCAGTCGGGCGCCTGGCATTCCTACCGCCCCCTTGCTGGAAAATCTCATATACATGGCCGCCCTTGCGTAGAATAAAATCACGATTCTTAGAACCTTGCCGTCCCAGTCCATTTCGGGCCTTGGCTCCAGTCACTGCCCCCTGATCTTGCCTGTTGCTTCCTGTTAGGATGTTCGAACCGACGTTCCGCCGCGCTAATTCCACACCTAGACATAAACCTTGTTTCCCCTAGTCCCTTTCAGGCATCCTAAGTGTCTAGTAACACATCTTGTTGCGTAACTCCACTGTTTGTGGCTAGATTTGGCTTGAATGGCGGCTTTAGATTCGGTTCAACTTTCAATTTCATATCACTCAACACTTGGGATGTGCGATGATAGTCGAGTACTCGAGTACACTCTGCTATGTTTTTGTTGGGGACATATGGTTGAATATTCCTGAAATTACATTTTTTAGACAATTCTCTTGCAACATTATAGAATGATAGCTTTTTCACCCAAGATTCACCATGTGCTAAGACGGCCGAGTGTAGGACAGTATTATTCAATCATGCGTGCCATGCCGAACCCCGAAAGTTGACATTTTGTGGCGGAATCTTTCGCAACAACACCGAGTGATAGACCGTGATTATACCAATCACCCCTTAGTCCTAGCGTATAAGACCTGGCGCGTCCCACTGGACACAAGAAAACCAAACAAACCCCAGACCTTCTCTGTGCTCGCGATAGAAATCTGGCCTTTCTTCATATCTTTTCTTCTCAACGATATCGAAGCATCAATTAAAAAATGCGAAAAGAACAAGCACATTCACGCAGTCAGCCGGCCTCCCGAGTTGCTAATCTATCTGGGCGTAAACCCAACGTCGGGCCTGATGCCACGGCATCCGCGAAACCAACATCAAGATCCAAATCCCAGCAAAACAATGCTCACGGCTCCCCTACCAGACGGTCGAACGACCAGCCATCCCGTTATCGTTCTTCTCTGACGCCGATTGTGAGCCAATTAGCGCGACCGCCCAAGCGCCTGCGCAGCACTACAAGCAAGAGTACACTGCGTACTGAACACAAAACCGAACCCGAAGGCCAGGGAAACGCGGAAACGGTGCATGAATCCGACGATAGCAGTAAAGAGTATCAGGTGTCACAGGAGTCAGCCGAAACTGAACCAGATACAGACTCTGATACCACCGACGGACCCACAGCAGGACGTCGTCATGTGGCACAAGCAGCACAGAGCTGTGCGGGCAACCGGGTGAAAACAGTGAGTATTTCGACCAGTGCTAGCTCACAGCGTGCGGATGATTCTCAGCCGACGCTAACTCTTCCCAGGCAGATAATTCGCGGTGGTGCCTACAACCCACCTGTCTTTCCATCATCAAGTTTAGGACGATTTTCATCTCCCCTGGACCGCAATACTGCACAGTCATCGGATGTGAGAAGCTCAAGTCCTGCTCGTCATCAAGAGAGCTGGAACGGAACTAGCACGAGGCGAAATAAGGTCATGGGTCCTAAACGAACCATCTTAGACTTAGCAAAGGATCTAATGCTCAATTATACTCTTTTTGTTGACCCACTCCCGAATCAGGTTTTATTGACGTGTAGAGTGCACCACGTTTGGCGTCAGGTGCAGCATTCCATTCCCCCTGCAGAACGAATGGAGCGATCGGAGGACAGCCTAATCATAGTAAGTAAAGTCAGCTTGACGTGTTGAGATGTCGGGTATGGTACTAATAGTGAAAGATACGCAACAAACTCATTGGCGTACGAGCGTAGTTCGTCTACCATGTGAAGAATGACATAGTAAATTTATATGGGCTCACAGAAGACCACGCGGCTACTGCACGGAGGGTGGACCATCTCCTGAAAGATGACAGGTTCATGTGCGACCCGAAAGGGTACGAGGTTTGTCTCCTGTGGTTAAGCGTCCTGGAGTACTGATCAGTGCTGACCCCCAATGAACTCGACACAGGGTCTGCGTCTACGATTCCTTGCTCCACAGATCCCAAATGCAATATATGGTAAGTACTTTGCTGGAAAGAAAATGCGAGGTCTCGTAGACCCCAATTTCATCGACATGGTCAACCGCACCATGATTTGCTTGACTTGCGCGATAATTTGCCATACCCTCAGGGCGTGGCAAACAGGGATCTACGTCGAGCAGAGGGACTTCAAGGCCGACCTGGTTGCCGGTGATGACGTATAATTCCCGTTGTACGTCGGCCGTGAATCTGGCTAACTTGTCACAAAACAAATAAGACCTGTTTGAACGGCAGAGACAAACTTGGCGTAAATGTCCGATCAGAGTCCAGGAGATGATTGTACAAAGCGTTCCTCAAACCATCTAGAAAAAGATGGAGCAAGACTATGGCATCCAACAGGATCGGTTGAAAGGCTATGACGATGACTGGGACGCCGTGAGCGCAGAACTAGAACGCCGGAAATCGAACCCCGCCCAGCGTCAGCCCTATCACCGTAGCCAGGAACTCAGTGCCTCGCCCATGATCCCCGGGTTCGGCTTCTGGTGCAGCGGGGCTTTGTCGCAGGGCACAAATAACACTGCAGATAGCAGCCAGATGCCCTGTGGTGACGGACTGGAGTTTCTCAATTGTAGCTTGACAAGTCAAGAGCATCCCCTCGAAGTCACAGAACGTTCGGCGATAGACAGCCAGAATATTGATTTCGGACACCTTAGGCCTCGGCACTCATTTAGTCTGGAGGATTCACAGGATGTGGGGACGGTACAAGGGGGCGATTTTGACGCTTGTGATCTGTTAGGAGATGGCGACAGGGTGCTGGATGTGGGCACCGGCCGGGAGACTCGTGGGATTGCCTGAATAGGGAGTGACAGATGCAGAAAGAGCATGTTCATAATGAAAGGGTTTGAGCGACTATGGCAAGAAGCCGCGAGGGGGGGCAGGAGAAAATTGGTGCTAGTAAACATCACCAGATGTAATAGTGTAGCCGGGATGGCCCTGTAGAGTTCAAGTCAATAAACATGAGTCAAATGTGAGCAGATCTCCATATTGGAGGCGCTGTAGTAGACAGCGTCCAGATTCTATAAGAAGTGTGCACCCAGGATTCGGAAGGCGCCGCAAACCTGGCGTAGAATTCCGGACTCCAAAACGATCAGAGTAGGCTCACGGTGAAGGCGTCCCGACCAGGCCAGTTTCGCCTGTGCCAAATCTACCTACCTCACCAGGTAAGTCTAGAAGTCCAGACATGAGCGCCAGGCACGAGATAATCTGGAGGGGAACATAACGCATCACAATGTCCGGGGGTAAGTCATATCATCTGGACGCAGACGCCCTGGATTGTGGGGTACCAGGAGGGGGGAGATATAGATCGCGAGCTCCTGACCAGATCATGACGGGATCAGAGCGGGAGGGATCTCCCGAGGCGACAAAGAGCAGTCTAGGTCCATCGAGATGCTAGGCGGAAGAATTGGGGTGACTCAGGACGCTACTTGGACCCAAAGAGGGGCGTCCGGACGCAGGGGCGAGATGGCGACAGTTTTCAGGATGCATGGCACGCAGCGGTCAGCATCCAGATAACGTCCGGATACGATAGGGCGCAGAAGCAGGGGTCCGGACGCCAGGGGCAGCGCCGGTGCGTCCTGATTAACGGTTTGCGTCCTGTGCATCCTGTGCGTCAGACGCACAGGACGTACAGGACGCGAGTTGAAATTTTTCCTGATGCGCCAGATGTTGCAACCAATAAGGCCAACTCCTTTCTTAACCTTTGATGAGTAATCGGATCAGTTGACTTGCACTCCAGTTCTCCTAACTTCCTTTGTTTCCCAGCCTTAAGCTGCAGCTTCAGAAATGCATGCAGCTAAATATTCCAATCAAGTTGCAAATTCATGCTAAGAGGACCTCTTTGTCCCTACTGTAACACCTTCATCTTTTGCTTCAACTTTTTTAACACTACTTCTAGGATCTTCTCCTTGATGATCCATAGTGGTCCTGGCAGCCGTGGCCAGGTTGCTGTTGCTTACTTTTGCTTTCACTCTCCTATTTCCTGAAAGTTAGTTTTACTTATTCTTTTAATACTTCTCAATAACTTCTTACCTCTATGCCACTTGAATATACCACTAGGCTATACAGTTTGACTTGTTGAGCCTTAGCATAGTATTTGCAATTGGGCTTACTTTTACTTAATGGTAATTCTTTAACATAGCCACTTCATTCCTAGAGGCGCTGATGATATTGCTTTGTTCGCTCAGCTAATATTGTCTTTCTGGCAAATATAATATTCTGTAACTCAACCTCATGCAAGTACATTATAGACAAAGCCTGCCGTTGTTCCTGTTTCTTTAATCAGCTCTTACGGGATCTTTCTTTACAAGACATGGGAGGTCCTCATGGCACAGTTGAGTGGGAGTTTTTGGCTGCTCAATGCTTGTGTACATGCTCTCTTGTTGCTGCACGCTTTAGATCTTCTTGGTGCTCAACCTCGGCCATTTCATCTTCCATTCTGCTGGCCTGCATTATTACTCTCCCTGCTAGTAATACTATTTAAATTAGCAATTTAGGTCATTTATAGGATGCCAGTTAAGCAGCGAGGAGAATAAGAACCTCAAACAGAAAGTATGTAATAGCTACATACCTCACAGAAATAATGGTAGATGAATTGGTTCACAAATTATTATCTTATTTCTAATCGTGGTTAAGAAATATATAACATTCTTATTTCACATATTTACTAGTTATGGTTTTGTACATTAGATATGAGGGTAATGAAGCATTGGAAGTGTTACACTTGGTATCGCAACAATTTTGTCATACTTTTTCTCTGAAAATTGAGGCAGAGTCTAGCCTTCCGGAACCATATCATGGATCATACTGTTTGCCCTCCCTGCCATTTGCACCATCATGCTGTAACTTATGAATCAAGATCCTTCACCCATGGCATCCCATTGGGTCTCCTCAGCCCTGAAGGACCTTGCGCTCTACTGTTTCCCACACTGTTTACCCTACTGTTTGCTCTGTTGTGATACCACCTAGCTACAAGTGGTAGCATTAGGCTGTTTCAAGTCAGTAGTGTCCCAGGTCTTGTTGTGACACCAGAACAACATGAGTCCTCCAATCCTAGCAGTCAACCGGGATAATAACCAGAAGAGGGTACTACCAGGAATAAGAGTTGTAGCCACTATCTTTAACCAGAGTGTCATATGATGTAAAAGGTGGCGGACTTACAAATATGAATATAATGGCTAATTACAAACACTAGACAAAGAAAGCAGTTAGAGTCCATTGCCAAGGGCAGTACCCTCAGAGACCCAGGTTTCCCCTCAGCGCTGAGGTAGTTGATTGTCATGTTAGGAGTAAAAATAATACCACTAAACAAGAATGCTCTTTCTCTGTATAAAATTAAATATAAGAGGAACTAATAGGGTAAACCAGATAGATAGCCACCTGTAATGTACAAATAGATTGTCATACTATACAGAGGTATAGTTAAAGCTGAAGCTTTATAAGAGATCCAAGTAATAAAGGAGCAACAGGTACGGTGAACCAGACTAGTACATAAAGGGTATAAAAATAGAACATTAAGATGAAGAGAACTACTAGTAATTACAAGGTAAAAAATATTGGTGAAGTAAGGAGAGAGGCAGTTGGGAGAAGATTTACTGTAATCAGTTGAAATTGAAATAATATAACAAAATATAGGTATTCAGAAATTATAAGAAACACAGTAGGTATTACAAGAGAATTATACAGAATCAGATAAGGGAGGTAGATAAGAATACAGGTGGTAGACCTAAATATGTTAGGTTAAACAGATAACTGAAAGACCATGCATGCAGAAATTCAAGATATAGAGTATCTACACAGCAGGTAGGAGGTTATATGTAGATGTAAAGAGCCAGGGATACAGGAGAAAGAATACAGGGAGGGGATACTGGTAAGCGTGTGAATGTATTACCAGAGTATAGGATAAATGGGGTAATTAAGATGGTAGTAATTGTAAACAGGATAAGTGGCCTACATTACAAAAAAAAAGAATCTAAGATATAGTATAAATTTTGACAAACAAAATGAGTAGTCCATATCAGTATAAGTATAAGTAATAGGAAGAAGGAAGAACTAGGAGAAGAATTGGACACATAAAAAGAAAAAAGAAGACAAGTGGAACAAGTAATAAGAGGGACAAAAAACCAAGAAGAGGTGAGAGGAAAAAAGTAAAAGAATACCTAAGCCTAAGAACGAAGGGGGTGCAACCTGGTGCAGAGGAAGAAGGGGAGATAGAAGAAAATATTTAAAAATAAGAAATAATAATAAGAAAGATCCTCGAGATTTCTTGGCTGTCTCGGACTGGTACCGATTGAGATATAGGAGTAGATAGAATGGTGAGATAGTAAAATATGCAGCAAGTAAGCGAGGTTTTAAGCAATAATACAAATTTGAAAACCTGAGCAGGTCTAGAATAGGTTAATAGAAGTGGTGTTAAAGTTGGAGGCCGAAAGAGGCAATATTGGCGGAGATCACGGGGGGTACCGCAATAAATACCATAATAAATAGGTGCCTTATTGGCTGAAAGCGAGTTCGTAGAGTGGAAAAAGTATGGATTTTTTGCTTCTAGTGTACTCAAACAGTCTTAATTGAGGTAGTAATGTTCTTGGAACCCCTAATTAGGCATTTTTATTACCTGAAAAGTATTACTACCCTGCGAAAGCAGCTAATTATCACCCGAATCAGGGCCCAAAAGTGGAAAAAAAGCAATCTTTATATGTCCATTCTATTTAGAATAGCCTAAAAGGGGCATCGAGTGTCTTGGCACTCCAAAATAGGCAGGGTATTGGCCTGCAAGAGGGCACTACAGAAAGTTAGGATTGTTCATGGAATCTCACTCACATTCCCAGCAAGATACAAAGAGGTGTGATCATGGAATCTCACTCATTTTCCCTGCCCAGGAAAAAAGACTGACATCAGAGGGGTTGGTAGAATAGGAGAATAGGGGGGTGAGAAGGAAGAAATCTCTTGCAGTTATTAGATAACAACGAAATGGATTCCTTGAGATTTCATGAATGTCTCAAGGCATGATCTGGGGAGAGAGTAATACTAATAGTTTTATGAGAAACAGAAAATGTATTAAAAGAGATGAAATATATAAGTAACAATAGAATTTTAAAGCTACAGGGGTATTCAGAATGGAATAATAGACATTCTGTAAAGTTTTGGAAACAATTGAAGCATATTCCGCGGAGATTGGGGGGGGTACCGCAATAAATACGGGAATAAATGGGCACTTGATTGGCTGAAAACAGGTCTGTAGAGGTGAAACAGTGGGGATCTTTTGCTTCCAATGTGTTTTAACAGGCTTAATTGAGGTAGTAAACTTCTTGGCACCCCAAATAGGTATGGTTATTACCTGAAAGGACTTACTACCATGAAAAATAAGCTAATTATTCCCTGAAACAGGGCTGAAGTATAGAAAAACCCTATTTTTTTAATTTCTATTGTATTTAGAATAGCTTAAAATAGGTAGAGGGAGTCTTGGTATTACAAAATAGGTACATTATTGGCCTGAAAGAAAATACCACAGGAAAAAAGCAGAAAGTGAGAATGCAATTATGGAGTATGAAGGAAGAAAGATTGAGAAATCTTGGTAAGTAATAATAAAAGAGTAACAGGGATCCTCGATATTTTCTGGATCACTTAAAGGGGGATCTTGGCACATAGCAGGACTAATAGTTTTCTGAGAAACAAAAAATGTATTAAAGGAGATGAAATATATCTGTAAGAATAGAATTCTGAAGGTGCAGAGGTATTGAGAATGAAGTAAGGGACATCCTGGAAAGATTTGAATCCAAAGGAGACAAAGTCCATGAAGATTGTAGCAGGTACTACAATAAATACAGCAATAAATAAAGTAGTTTTTTAAGAAAAAAAACTGAATAAGGCTGAAAAGGTGGGAGTGTTTTTTGAGAGATGGACTCAGAGTAGCCTAATCTGGGTATAGCACAGTTGAAAATAACAAAATACAACCCCTGGTGGTATGAAATAGGGCAGCAGCACTGCAAATGTATGGTTTGTAGTACAGGAAGAGGAAAGTTTACATTGTAGGTACCTTAAAATAGATCTGAAAGAGGATTCGAAGGGCTTGGCATGAAGAAATCTAAGTCTCAGAGGACTTGGACTAATCCAAAAGGGTAAGGGTGATAGGGTAGAATCATGAAATATCACTCATATTTCCTAAGAGTGGTGTTTTCTACCACAGGTATCTGCCTTAGAAATGGTTTTCATTGGTTAGGATAATTCAGGATTGTTTGGGATCATGATGTTTCTGAGAGTTTGACTCCCTAGGGTTTGCTGGCTTCAGCCTCCTTTTGGGGTTGTTAGCTATTCAGAGATATATATATCTCGTTTCATGTCATTAAGTTAGCTAGTAACTGAGCCCCATAGATTCCCCAGTCCATCATTTCCCCCTGTTCTACCCGCTCCATTCACTGAGATCCTGCTCCCACTATCGTATTGGGAAGTCTTTTAAGAAATACTTGCGCTCCGTAGCATTTCCCTCTAACTAAAATCCCTTCAAGTCTATAATCTAGAGGGAAGGGAGAGGCGAGAAAGGTGGTGTAGGAAAAATAAATGAATAGAAGGAACAATAAAAGTACACAAAGGATTTACTGCCAGAAAGGAAATTAAGGGAAGCGCTGTAGATACACGAAAGTCTCAAGCCGCGCGCGCCGACTCGCATCAGTACCATAAAAATATCTCCCTACTAACGCCAAACCCTAGATTATAAACTGAATCTCACAAATCCTAACACAACTGTATGAGGGGACTCACATGGAGGCTTAGACAGGTATCCGATACATATGGGAATGCGCATCGCATGCGGCTTCCTTTGAGCAAAAGATGATTTAAGCCGGGCCTTCATGGCAAACGCACTAAGGAAGGAAACCGGAGAGGGGAACCACCGGTACCACAAAATGGCAGAGGTAGACGTGATGATAAAGCTGTTGTCGGTCCTTGCGGAAATGGTATATTGATTATCCATACTTGAAGGCGGTAGGGAGGGTAATGTCTCCTCAGCCTTAGGTCGTCCCGGGGACCGCGGGTGCCGGAGGTGGCAATAGCGCTATTACTTTCGCATTGCCACACTCAGTAGCCCACCAGAGCGGCGTTCGGCCCAACTTGTCTGGCTTGCCGGGGTTGACATCGCATCGTCCGAGCAGTACTCTCACCACTCCCTCATGCCATCTCTTAGCAGCATGGCAGAGTGGCGTTCGGCCACTATTATCCGGTCTTTCGGGATTGATGTCCCCTCGCCCGGCCAGCAATTTCACCACTCCCTCGCTCCCGCCCTCAGTAGCATAATGGAGTACTGTTTGGCCGTACATATCTGGGTTGTCTGGGTTGACGTCGTCCCGTCCGAGGAGTATTTTCATCGCACCCTCATGCTCATTACAGACAGCAAGCTGGAGCGGTGTTTGGTCGAAGAAATCTAGTTTTTCGGGGTTGACTTCCTCCTGTCCAAGTAACATTTCCAACACTCCCTCGTGTCCATTCCAAGCAGCACGGTGAAGTGGTGTTTGACCGGCGTCATCTGGTTTGTCGGGGGTGACGTCGTCCCGTCCGAGGAATAATTTCACCACTCCCTCAAGGCCATTCCCAGCAGCACAGCAGAGTGGTGTGCTGCCAGACCCACCCGGTTTGTCGGGATTGATGTCATTGTGTCCGAGCAACATTTTCACCACCGCCTCGTGCCCGTTCAGGGCAGCCCAGATGAGGGGTGTATTGCCCATTCAGCCTTCTTGGTTGATATCGCGGTGTTCTATCACTATCAGACCGGCTACGGTCTCAACAGTTCAGAAGCGAGGGGTGGGGTGTGGACTTCTGGACAGGAAAGCTTGTCGGGATCAGTGGCGTATTGTGAGACGGTGTGCAGCGGGTCGGATGTTGGTAGGGGGAAAGTTCTACTAAGTTGACCTTGGAATAGCAGCGCCGGGTAACCTTTATCCACAACCAGGATCCAGTCAGACGCGCTAACCCAATTTTGTGTGGTATCATGCTCGTACTGTATCATATGTATTTGGGTTAGGACTTGTGCGCAGTGTTCGCAACGGGCCAGACCGGACTGGGAGGACTGGAGGCCGTCCGTGCTAGGCCAGGCCGTCCTGATGTGAGGCTATGGACTAGGCAGTCTCGTCCACAAGAATTGCTGGACTGGACGGACTGGCCTGGACTGAGAATGGTCTGCTGGATTCTGGAATGTGTACGGGGTTGATAACTGGAGGTTGTGAGTAGTATATCTCAAAAAGATTGTTAGCTTTTTTTCTCCTCTCTCTATGCCACTTCCACAAGAATTCATATTAACCTTCTAGGTAGTGGAGTCAATAAGGAAAAATAGTAAATAGCCTATTACATGAAGTTGCATATATGATAAAAAATATAAATAAAAAGACTCAGATTCTAACACTATTGCTGTTTCTCCACCCCTGCCTGCTGCTATGTCTACCCCTGCCTGCCGCTATGTCTACCACTGCTGACCACTATATCCATCCCCTCCTACCTACTGCTCCATACCAGTGCCTCCTACTCCTTGCAGTATCCTTGTATTTATTTCTTCTAACTATTAGCCTCCTGTGTATCCTAGCTATCATAGAATCAGAACTACTAACCAGAAGCCAATATCTCCAGCCTTCCAGACTCAAGCCTCCTATTTCGCTATAATTGGTAATTGTTGTTCCTCACTGGAGGAATCGAGGAGAAGACGGCCTCCAACATATCGGACTTCTATATTCAATGCTTGATTCTCAAGTTCCTCTAAAGAGGAGGTAATCACAAAAGCATCTTGGAACGGAATAAGACCTGCTTGTGCCCAGGACTTTTGATACTTGCCAGCCTCAATGATGTCTTCTCTGAGTCGGTTTCTGCAGTCAGTAATTGTGATTTTTGTACTAGAAGCATATTAATAAAGTATAAATACAGAAATAAAAATTAAACTGAAAGGACTCCAAACCTACTAGATACGTGTTCTACTTCTGCAGACATCGCCGGAACACAAGAGGTATCAAAGGCAAGCTGGGAGAGATTAGGAAAATCAGGATGATTTGCTAGCCACCAGGCCTTTGGATTGGTAATGGTGATATTTGTATCCATTAATTGAGAATACAGAGAAAGCTTATCATCAGTGATGGTTTTTGGAATAAGGCAAACTTGCTTATAACAACGTGATGTAGAAGTGGTTGATGGAAAAGGGGAAGTTGCTAATAATGATGAGGCTGAAGATAGAAGTGATGGGGATACCAACACTGGAGAAAGGTAGGTCCTATAATTTTTTTCCCAGAGGTCACGAACCCACTGATGTGCTTTTTGAGTCCAGCCTTACCAGCTATCCTTATCTCATTCAACCTGAAAAAATAGAGCCATGTCTGGATTCAATATGAGTGAGGTACAGAGAATTGCTAACAGGGTATTTTTTGAATAGTACTTGTTTAACTTCTCGTTTACAAGTGTAAGACAAGTAATCATAAGTGAAGAGGGGAAATAAAACTCTAAGGCAAGAGCTATATGCTTTCAAAATAGTTCTAATAAAGGGTAAACGTTGTAAAGCACACCATGGGGCCGGTGTCCCTGGAGTTGAAGAATTTTTGCGTTAAACAGTACTAAAAAGTGTGCAATATTCATCAAATATATCCAGTCCTCAGGTGTCAGCTGGTCGCAATATATTGAAAGATGAGGATCTTGAGTAATATTTTCCGCAATATAAACATCTGTTGCTCGGCGCATGAGTAAGGCCTGCTCAATAGCTAAAAAATCTGCATTCCATCATATAGGACTTCCTATTATGAGTTTTCATGTGTTGGTAACCTCTTTATATAATAGTTCGACCATATGCGCAAATCCCTCCAATCTTTGTAGACTTCTCCAAATCCAGGTTATGAGATTTCTTAGTTTTCCAAGTGGACCAACCTTCTACCATTCATCAACTGCATGATTTTCTGCCACAATTGCCTTCTTTTCTCCTGTGTTAACCCCTAAGTGAAGAGACTTTTTTCCATACCAAAGAACTCTTACAACCAGATTCAAAACATGACCAAAGCAACGTATATATCGACTTAATGTTTTAAATAATTGACCTGTACCCTCAAGTGCTAAATTAAACTGTATGGATAAATGATCAAAACAGCTTAAATTATTACTTGCATTATCTAAGATAAAGTAGCCCACCAATTTGTTAATATCATACGCAGTAAATATCGTCCAAACAAGGTTGCCTTGGTTTATTCCACTATGACTTCCTTTTACATATCTTAATGCTAATAGTACATATTTGTTTTCTCCTAAATTATCCATCCAACGAACTACAATACCAAGTATTGATTTTGAAATAGGAGATGTCCAAAGATAAAATAAGCGGGATACCGATGATAAGGATTGATGGAGTGATGTACGAAGTCTTTGTTGATTTTCCTTAAATGCTGTGAGAATCCATAATTTGACTGTATTTCCATATTTGGGTAAGGCCTTTCCTAAAGCTGTAAATGAGGCACACTATAATATATTTAATACTAGTTAGCCTTAATACTATTTTTTTGTTAAAACATAAAGTAAACTTGAAGGCCTAAGTAGAAGGAATAGTAAAACACTTTAGTAATTTAAGACTTGTGATACATACAACAGCACGAAGATACATTAATAAAGCCCGAAATTCTAGTGCAGTGATATGGTAGAAAGTGATATTGTCTATAATTATCCATCGCAGTAAGAGTTGCTTAAATATGTCACTACTGAATACATAAGTAGGAAGACTATTGACTAGTGCGATTGGTAATATAGACTGTACTGTGGTCGCACCAGTAGTCTTTCCAACTCCTGAGATACGATTTGATTCCGAAATAGCCATGGTACTATCATGATTGAATCCATGCAAGTAAACAAGATAGTTTATCATATTCTTGGTTGATCCATCTGTAAATGAAATTTTCCTTTGCTCTGGGTCTGCAAATACTAATTAGTTTATTGATATCTGTATAGGAAGAAGCAGTTTCATACACCGAGCACAATGCCATTTCCAACTATTTATTTTTTTATGCCAAACATCCTTTTCATTTCCTAATAACCATACCCAACTTTTTCTCTCCTTTCTTGCTGGCCATTCTAATGGATCCTTCTCTTGTCTATTACCATCACCTTGAACCATACTGTCTGACTGTGATGAAACTAATGAAATAATAGGAGACTCTGCCATGGTAGTGGTATTTCTAGAACTGAGAACTAGATTCGGGTACTGATTATTGGTTGGTGCACTCAACTCTGGCGTGAGCAAAGATGAAAGCTGTATGTTTGAGTTCTTTGACATTGTTCAAATTATCTGGGAGGTGATTTTCCTTTCCTCCTACTCTTGGCCCGGGTGTTTCTTCTTTTTACAATCTTATCCATTTACCTCATCTGTCATGTGCCATAGTTACGTTAAACTTTTTTTTTCTGAATAACAGTCACAACACTACCTGTCAGCCGACTATAGTCCGACTATAGTCAGTCCAAACTGCTACACCTATGGTCTATGGGACTGTAGTCCGACTTTACCCAATTAATCTACTGGACTAGTCCGTCCGGCCACTACCATGGACTGGACGGACTGGCCCGTTGCGAACACTGCTTGTGCGTGAGCTTCTGTCTAGAGCTTGGCGTTCGTGGGGGGTTATTCTCTCGCAATGTGATAGCCCAATGTGGCTTGAAACTTTTGATTACAATATTTTTGCAGCACGACAGAGTGGCGTTTGGCCGTACGTATGTTTGTCGGGGTTGACATCGTCCCGTACGGGTTGGAATTTTCACCACTTCCCCCCTCAGGCAGCACAGAAGTGCGGTGCTGAGCCATAATTTCTGGTGTGTCGGGTTGACGTCGCCCCGTCCAGGAAGCATTTTGACCACTCCCTCATGCGCATCCCAAGTAGCCTAACAGAGTGGTGTTCGGCCGTAGATGTCTGGTTTGTCGGGGTTGACGTCGTCCCGCCCGAGTAGCATTTTCATGCCTATCCCGAGTAGCACAATGGAGCGGTGTGTTACCGCCGTCGTCTTATTTGTCGGGGTTGATGTCGTCCCGTCCGAGTAGCATATCCACCACTCCTTCGTGCCCATACGAAGCCGCACACCAGAGTGGTGTTTCGCCGCTCCAGTTCGCTTTGTTGGGGTTTATGTCTTCGTGTCTGAGCAGTATTCCCACCACGGCCTCGGGCCCATTCAGGGCAGCCCATATGAGAGGTGTGTTGCGCATGGAGTCTTTTGAATTGATATCGAAATCAACAACCTGTTGTTCCCTCGATTTATAGCGGGTCGACCGTCAGTAGGAAGGTGTAAAAAAAAATTTGTTGCAACCTTCAACCAAAGCGATGATGCACTGCTATTAGAGAGTTTGCGCAGGTAGACCTAGGTGGGAGTTATTAATGATGTCACTAGGGGTTGCCACTCGCATCAACAGCCCATCAAACTCCGGACAATTGTTGAGTTTCTTAAATTCCATGTATTTAAGAGGTCAATCCATCAGCCAATTCTTAACTTTCATGAAATTTCTCTTCTCAGGATTGTCCTTGAGAAGATTAGCTACAAAATCATACCTGAATAGAGGCATAAAAGTGCAATTCAAGTGGACATTTGTGGTCCTCAATTCCAGGTCCGATTTTCGGGTTTTTACACCTTGACCAGGTGGGACCAAAGAACCAGGTGGCCAAGCCTTATTGTTAACTTATATTAACACCACCTAGGTCTCGCTGCACAAACTCTCTAATGACTGCACACTGGTGGCTAAGAAGGTGTTAGTTATTTATACGGTGGTCATTGTGCGCCTAATTTTGCTATGAGGCTGTCATATAGCACTAGTACAGTCGCCCACACAACCCTCGGCACCGCTGCCGTATCCGTGGTCCCTCTGCAACAGCCGAAGGTAGCCGTGCGCGCTAAGGCTAGATTTTATAATTGTTAGCCGAACTCGGGCGAAAAATCGGACAATCGGATTTTCTATCACCAATTAACTCAGCACTCAAAAAAACAAGTTTAAATACAAGTACGAGTGCTTATATAGCAAATCACAAATCTAAAAACAATTCTAGGATAGGTTTAGCGTACCTGCGTTCAATTTATAGACTTGGTGGGGGGCCAAGAATGAGAGAGTAACGTTATCGCCGGGGAACAACTACTGTATTACGGGGAATGGGGTATAGATGTCACAGGCAAACTAGAGGTTTATTAGTAAGAGATTGGATGCCGGATAGAAAACAGTGACGACGGAATACGGTACGATACTGAAGGAAAGGGAAAAGAGGGGGAGAAAAAAAGTGAGATGTGGATCTTCATAAAAACTGCGGTTCCTGATCCGGACAACTCTACTAAAGGAAGAAAGCGCACGGGGTTTGGCCAACAGTACTCGTCCTGGTGGCCATCGAGAGATACCTACAAGAAGCCCGCCAGCCATAAGCGGGTGGAACTCGAACGGGGGTCAGAGTCGAATCTCGGCGCCTTGAGCGAAATCCTTCAAAAAATACCGGTACACAAGTGGTCAAACTCACCAGGACAATTCATCCTTCACCGGCTCCTCCTTTCTATCCAAACTCGGTCTCTACCGTAGGTCCCCACTCTTGCCATCTAAAGTGGGTATCACCCGGTACCTATGTCTCTACCCATCTCTACGCCCCAATAAGAAAAGGCAAACAATCCGCCCATCGACCAATTCGCAAACTGTCAATTCTGTCTTTTCGGTGTTTTATGATTACTGATTTTCTTGCCGCCTCTCTAGTCTATTGGTAGTTTATGTTTTCTTGTTTTCTTGTTTTTTTCCCAATAGAAGGGTATCAAACGGGGGGGGGGTCCTCCGAACTCCTACTCCATGCAGGTAATATGCATCTGGAAAAGTCCATCACGGGTATTCGTTGTTGACCAAGTTTTTTTTTTCGAGATTATATTGTACTCGTAGAATGGGAGTTAATCCTGCCATCAAAACACTGCTTACCGTATCAATTAGCCTCGGTGGGCAGGACTAAAATACGCGGACAGGCTCCCAACATCCCCTCCGAGCTCACGCATTGAGGGCAGTCAATCCCAATCGTCACCTTAGGTTGATTGATAGCTGGGTTTCGCGTTGCCCTCCACGAGTGTCGGAAATGTCGGATTACCTGTGGGGCATGCGGTTAGGTATTATAGCTAGGCGGTAATGTCTCTTGCTCCCTATGCCGCTTCGGCAGAGGGTGATAGATGTCCCTTCCGCACCTCAAGACGTTTGGCATAATTAGGGTAGTTGGTTTGGTTTGTTTCGCCCTCTACGCCGGTGGGAATGGGGATGGGTTCAATGGATCAGGATGGTTCTGGGCTGTTTGGGATAACGGAGGATCAGGGGGCCTCTGAGGTGTCCGTTTTCTCAGAACTCGTAGCGCTTCCCCCGGTATCATGGGCTTCATTCGGAGATATATCTATTTATTGGTCTGCCCTTCGCTAGCTTCTCTGTCGGTTGTCTCCGCTAGATCCTACAGACACCATCGGGCTCCGTGCAGTAGTAGTATCTTTAGGGAATTCGTGAACTTCGTGTTAACCGCCTCCACCAAACTACCCCCCGCCGATACCTATGGTAGGGGGCAAGAAGAGGAAAAGGGGAAGGGATTGTAGAGAGATAAGGTTCTGGTGAACGGGTGATATGCAAGAAGTATTCAAGGACAGAAAACAAGAGAAAAAGTGTGCTGCCTTAAGTGGGCACGGGGGAGTGGTGGAGATGCTACTGGGATGGAATGATATCGACCCCAATAATCAGGATAATAGCGGCCGAACACAACTCCGCCAGCTGTTGAGAACTGGCGTGAGGGAGTGGTGAAAATGTTGCTCGGGCGGACGGTGTCAACCCAACACCACGGACAAATTAGACGGAACGGGTCTCTGATAGACAGCTGAGAATGGCCATGCGGTACTGATAGTGCTTCTGCAGCTCCTAGCATCTTCTGCACCTGGTACAACCTAGGGCCGAGAAGACGTCACCCTCCTTTCCCCCTTTGAAGTGGCACAAGTTCTGTGCCAATTCTGCAACGATTACAGCGGCCCCATGGCCACGCTTACCGCCGCTATCACTCCCCCCCTCTCCCCCAACCTCCTGCAGTTTTCAAACTCCGCCTTCCAGTGCCGGAAACCTCCCTCTTCCGTGTCCTTCCGCATGCTGCGAGGCCCGGCTTACACATTTTCTTTTCGTTGAATAAAATCCTTTGCGATGGGAATGCGCCTCTCTATTAGATACCTGTCTGAGCGGATTTTCTTACGTAGTTAAATTAGGATTTGTGAGCCCCGGCCTAGAATGTGGCATGTGTGGGGGGTTGTTTCTGTCGTGTTGAGATATTCTGGTGCGGTTTAAAGTTTTCGTCATAATATTATTCACAGTACATTTCTCTGTCATTTTCTGGCGACTGACGCCTTTTGCACATTTATTGTCCCTTGTTTGTTTACAATTCTTTTTTTTATCCCACAGCTCATCTCAGGAATAGCCTGGTCATAGCCTGGTAGAAGGAGCTAACAGGAGGTATATATACAATATTTTCTAAAGAAAATACCACTTTTTCAAAATCAACGGCGCGAGTGGGATCCCGGTGGATAAAGCCCACTGCATAAGTTGAAACTATGCAGTAGATAATCGATGGAGGCACTAGCTAGGAACTGTTACACATATGAACACACAGACCTTCCCCGCGCACAGACCTCCTGAAACCCGCGAAAAATCCATGGCCAACACCCCCGTCCGGCCCCGCCGTTCGCCCTGCGCGCAGTAGTAGAGTGGCCGGAATTTGGTGTCCCGACAGTATAAACCGGTTGAAACGAAGCATGCTTCATAACAGCGGATACGTCGTCGCCGTCCGTCCGACCGAAAGCTGTTCGCAGGATATATAGGAGGGGACCACAGGCCATGTCTGAGAAGTGGAACGGAGTCAATCGGACAGGTAACCATGGGGCTACAGGCTAAGCGAGATTGACCACCTCGGACATGGACAGAAAGTGTTGGGACAAAATCACCAACAGTCCAATGAGTTATCGGGACGTGCCCGTATGGATGAGGCACGGAGCCCAGTCTTACGCTGACATAGTATAGAGCCAACCGGAGGCCTAGCTATGGTTGAGGGACTTTCCCGCGACGTTGACTAGTCCGATCGTGGCGAAAAGTCCTCAATGTTGATGCAGTCAAGTTGCGAAGTCAACGACGCATTGATAAGTCTCTCGACGGAGCTGATCACTCCAGTCAGAGTTAGGAGGACAGTGAGTTGGCTCGAAACGAGACCACTCGCTTGTACTTAAACCTGCGAGATGAAGGAATCATGCGTTTTCGCCGAAGAGGTTTTTGAACACCCTCGCGGAAACCCAACAACACATGGAGACCGTAGTCCGAGCAAAGACGTAAAGTTTATCAGGGTCAACCGGATGCCCATTACAATAGTAAGGGTAGGAAACGGGAAAGGGTACATTATTTAGTATGAGATAGATGTAGCCCGCGACCACCCAGACGCGGAATATAAATATCGAGGTGCCTCCTTAGCTTTCGGAA
>LN891345.1:28754-46503 GCA_900010015.1 Tuber aestivum | reverse complement strand
GGCTTAAGATGCAGTCAGGATGGACGGAGGGGGGGGGGGTGTGCGACCGGACGCACCAGGGCGTGCCGACAGGACTCCTAGCGCACGGGATCAGGGGTGGAGTTGAGGCGGAGATCTGGACGCCCAGGATGGGGCAGGGTGTTGCGTCAGGGATCCGGACGCCCAGGATGGGGCAGGGTGTTGCGTCAGGGATCCGGACGCCCAGGATGCGGCTGGGTGTCGAGCTCGATCCCAGGACGCACGGGACGCACAGGACGGGAAAGAAAGCGCAGGCGCGTCAGGACGCAGCGCCCAGGCGTCAGACACAAGCGATTTTTTTGCTGATGATTAAGCTTTCTCCGCATCCTGATGCTCTGTTCTCGCTCCTTTCGTGATTAGTAGTTTCCAGTCGCTGTTACCGCAATCTGTTAACTACTAATTTGATTCCCAGGCCCGGCATTCCTCATCTCTGATGGCTACCTCTCAGTTCTCATTTCCTCCATGATTACCCCTAGTCAGCATGTCCGAGTCTACAGCGTCACCTTTCTGATGCCAAAATGAAAGTTTTGACAGCTGGGCTCCCATCGCGATGTTTATATCTTCTCCTGTCTCCAAGCTGATACCAGCTCCGACTAAGGCCCATGTCGTACATCATCACATCCTGTTCTTGGTTTACTAGTACACATTCTCTGGTTCTGAATACAATCTTATTCAACTTGAATCTTGTATCATTAATTTTTACTCTACTATTACCTAATTATTTCTACCAACAGTTTGAGTTACTATGAAATGGCAGGGATTCCGACACTCCCTGCTGGCCCTGTAGTATATCCTGCCTTGCGACGCAGGATACACCACTGGGTTTCCATCCGTTTCCTTGAATGTGATCTCTATAGATCTCATTGAACATCCTCAAATCAATTCTACTATTCACCAGCCATTGCCGGTCACCAGCTGGGACCACGTGCCCCTGACCCAGAATGGTCCCAATATCCACTATTGAAAACTGTTGTGCCTCTGTCCTCTGCTCTACCGTGACGAGCCCATGGGTATGGGATGGCTGCTCGGAATTAACCACACTTGTCATTTCTACCATTGCAAGTCTGTAGACCCTATCCTGGTGCCTGTAGTCCCAGATCTTGAACAGCATCCTGAGTCTAGTGGGAAGACCTCCTCTGACGGTACCATACATGTGCTCCCCTCCTGCCTGCACCCAAACCAAATCATTATAACTCTGTTACTTACGGAAGAGCTGAGAACGCATACACCACACCCGGTGGTCGTCATAAACTTCGGTTTCCTGGAACGTGGGAATGGAGATTTCAAGTTGCGTCATCAGTTCAGTTGGAAGTAGTCGAAGTATTGCAGGATCTTCATGAACTGAGCGCTCCATTGTCAGGCTGCGATAGCTATACCAGATCAATTCATTACAAACACTGTTGGTCGAAATTCTGACTACCTTTGTAACCGGAGCTGGCACTCGGTTAGATTTAGTTTGTTTTATGTTTTGTTTTAAGTATCGGTTGATACTTAGTTTGTTTTATGTTTTGTTTTAAGTATCGGTTGATACTTAGTTTGTTTTATGTTTTGTTTTAAGTATCTGTTGATACTTAGTTTGTTTTATGTTTTGTTTTAAGTATCGGTTGATACTTGGTTATTTTTATGTTTTTGGTTGAGTAAGAACATGAGTGAGAATTCATGATCGTACTCATACACATGTACTTAAAAAGACCGCCGTTTTCCACTCTGGAAACGGTAGACTTCGACGGACAGTATTCTAATATACTTGGTTGAACGGTTATCTTTATTCTCCAAGTACACCACCGAAGCCTCCCTTAGCGAGCCCGAACTGTTACTCTCCGGAAGAGAATCACTCCGCTCCTATTGTACTCAGCAGCGTAACTAGCGCCCCGGCGTGAACACGTTACAACCTTGCACAAATCCACGATGTTCGAAACATCATGCTGTTGTTCCTTTAGGATCCAGCAGTATGTGACAGACCCAGATGCAGTATCTTCTGCCTTCAACAGGTCAATAGCCTTCGGAGGTAGCTCTGCGCCATGATGTCGAAGCGCATCCAGGTTCAAGAGTCTGATGTGTATCCTGTACTGTCGACTGTAGCTCTGTAGGATCTGGTATGTGGTGTTGTTTTTGCTCGAATGCCGTCTGCTATCTTTGATTTGTTCCTTATGTACGAGCTCGTGAAACTCTATTGAATACATTTGAATGTTGCCAAACTGATATATGTGATCCAGAAAATGGCTGAGCAGATGCATCTTAATGAAGTTAAAATGACATTCCGTATGGATCACTTCAAGGCATAAGTCATCATCCTCCCCATGATGTTCCTCCAGCATCTGATACTGCTTGGATTTGGTAAGAGATTGATCTACACACCCCAGTAGACATCACTGCTCTGTTTGTTAATCATTGAGCTTTTCTTGTGTCCTTTTAGATATCTGAAACTCCAAGAAGATATCCTTTGTTGAATAAAAATATGCAAGATATTGTTCCATATAATCTATAGTCTCTGGGGTATGGCTACTGTGTTGAGCCATCAAACTGAAATTAAGCAATAACTGGACGCAGATGAGCACACATTTCAAAGGCATTGCTTGCATACTGTCAGAATGTCTCAGAGCCACACTGAGGACCCCCAAGAGGCAATGTCCTAGGTTCCTCATTTCGTTTCCTTGCCATGGCGTAACCTTACTTTAGGCCTTTTAGGGGATGAAGAATACCGGATAGGGTGGTAATGCGCTCCAGGGGTCGTCAAATGCCTGCTGTTGCCCGCGCTTCTTGAGAGATCCCTGAACCCAGTCCATCATGTGCTTGAATAGTCCATGATAAATGGTATGCAGCAAATCTGGCTGGTGCAGATTGGATGCCGAAGCACATGGAAATCCATGAAAAACATTTCGCCCTACCTTGACCCCAAGGGTATGAAAGGTGCCGTGGACTGCCTCTGAGTCGGAGTGTGTGATACTATCTAGACTATCTTGTTCCAGAAGATCATATTTCACATAATCCCAGATGAGATATAATTGCTTTTCGGCTGAACTTAACTTATTCACAAAGACCTCCCATTTAGGACAGGCATTCGATTTTACAGCATATAGCCCAATGTTTTACATATGGTCTGCAATCCATGCAGCCAGAATAGGGAAGCACCTCTGAACCTGGCTGTCTACACACTGAATTGGGACATCATGGAGCGCTGGGTCATGTAAGGGCTCGAGAATGAGTTCAAATACTCCTTGGAGTGTGTTGGCATTGATTTGTCTCTGGAGTTTGTTCTCAGAAGAAGACTTTGGCAATTTGGGTGGGACTGGCAGGAGCTCAAGAAGCAGAACTGCCCTTGATTCAGGCTTGTTACGCCTAGTGGACAGAAGATTTCCAACAGTAATATACATGGGCCAAGCCTTCTTGTCTCCAGAGAAGTTGGTAAGATGCGTCTGATTGGACATCCCAATAATCAGAATAACAGTTGCATGAGGGAGGAGCATTTCCTCCACCAGTTAACTGGCATTCACATGACTGATGAGAAGTGGGTAATTTACCTGGATGTCCTACCACCAATCTGCAGTATTTATTTCCATGTACACCCTCTGTCCGTTATAGTCATACTCCTGTCATGGTGCAAAGGCCAAATCATCCCTGTATGCTGCCTGCCACAGAAGATATCTGACACAGTCTAGTATGTTCCGGTAGTAAAACAGCAAAGTTCTCTTGCCGTTGTCAACTTGGCCTTTGAACCATTGTAGATATTGTCCATGCGGATCCGACAATCACAGGTGGTTCTCAAGTGTATACATAGAGTTATAGCTAGCTGAGGTTGAATCTTCAAGACCACTTGAAAAGTATTTATTAATTTGTGACTTTGACACCTTACTCTAAATAAACCAAGATGCAAGCTTGAATTCATCTACACTCGTGAACGGTGTCTATGGATCCTTGATCAGAATACTGTGCTTTTCCTCAAATGCTATCACGTCTCCAATAGATCGCCCAGCGAGTAGATAATATGCCGTTTCGATGGCATCAGGAGAACAGTTGTCAATATTGAGTGCTTTTGTATCAGGGACATGCCCAGGATTTAGGATGTCTCTGCTTGGACCTGAGTAGGATTTATAGTCGAAATCGATCAGATCATTCTGTCCAAGAAGGCTGCTGTCATCATGCTGTTCAGATTCTGTGCAGAGCGAAAGCTAGTGTATTAGGCCAGATGTGAGAACAGCATCCAGGTTGGCATATGCTATTCGTAGTTGCTTCTCGTAAGGACCTGAGGACGGTTATTTACGGCAGCAGAATAAACATTTGATAGGCATAGCTCAAGGTAAGGTACTGAATTGAGGGAAGCTAACTTGAAAGTATATGTTGTATGGCCCAAAGGGAATGTTCATGTGTAACGGTGTGTTAGAACATAGGGTAAGGGGTTTGGGCGCTTAAAGATGTAGCTAACATTGAAGAAGCTTAGTGCAGGAGCACATGACCTGGCATTTGGAGTATTCTCTGAGTACTACTTTCAAAGCAGCAGAAAATCTCTCAAGTTCTCTTCAATAGTGACCCAAGATGTCGTTTGAACATGCACAATCAGTGTCTACAGTTTGAGAGTCTAAGGTCTGAAGTCTAAATTACTAAATGATATTGGAAATGATTTCAAGAGCAGTTCAAGATTCCAATAAGGACTCCGACTCTGATATATAAAGTGAATTGATTGGGGCCAACGGGAGATCATACCAAGCGAAATATCTACAACTAATAGCGCATTCCATGTACACAGAGCTCACAATATTGACCTTCTCATGGCAGAGAATCTGATGACATGGTGCCAAAGAACAGCAATCTCCAGTATGTCTACAATCCAAATTCTACAAATATACAAAAAGGTCTGTCAGGACAGGAGCACCAGCCGAGTGGGGTCTACATACTTCCTGCCATTTCGCTCACAGGGCAGCTTAACACTCAGCATCCAGGCGGCTGGTGTATAAATCAATATAAGACTTGTCTTAATTTCGGAACCGCTTGAGATCACCCTATCTATAAGGTATGACGCAACTCTGTCAAAGATCAACTGTCAGCAAGGAACTATACAGATATCAACTCTTTGCCCAATGGGGATGTCTCTAAGATTTGGGAGGGGATGAGGAGATTGCACTCAGTATGCGATTTACTTGTACCAGCAGATGCTGCGAATAATACAGCCACTAGACAAATGTCTTGGTAATGGCACAATCTGATACAATATCTGTGTCCACTGGTTGAAAATGATCGGATAAAATTCAACTCTATATTATATATTAAATATTGAAAATTAATAAATGAAAAGTGGCCAGAGCTTCTGAAAGAAGCTATCCGGAATAGTCTCCCATACCAGAGGGAGGAAATCAGCAAGGCGGGTACAAATTCTGTTAGGGCCACTATGGGTATCAAGGATGTGAGGATACTGCTGGTGGAGGTATCACTTGAGCTCAACCCAGGCATGTTTGATCAGGTTCAGGTCAGAAGAAAGCAGAGGATGATCTTCAAGATCAATATGGTTTTCATCAAACCATTCCAGTGTGTCATTGGTGGTATGAACATCCAAATTGTCTTGCATAAAGACAGGGTCCCTGATATCATTGACAATTTGTTGAATCACTAGAGGCAGAGTTTGTGCCAAAAGATCGATATAGACAAAGTAATTAATGCTACTGTCTAGTAGTAGAACCAATAGGCCCCAGTGCCTCCCACACCCCCAGAAACAACCCCACACCATGAGCCCAACATCATTGTCCTTCCCTCATCACTTAATACACTCTGTAAGCCACTTTTCATGTAGTATTTGAAAGACCCACTGCTGCTTACAGTTTGTGGATTTCCAGATGGTACACTCATCACTGTGGAGAATTTCTTTGAAGTCCTCTGCTGACCCATCCTTCCTTGCCATGGCCCAGGTAAGGTGCTTCCTCATATGAACTGTGGTCAACCAAGGCCTTGTCTGGGCAAGGTATTTGTTTATGTTCATCTCCCGTAATACACAATTGATTGTCTAAATCAAAACATGAGGCATATGGCAATTGTAAAGTTCTATTCGTATTATGCTGCAGTCTTTCTGAGCAGCATGAATGATGACGTGGTGTTCTTGCTGGGACAGGATAGCTGG
The DNA here is from genome assembly GCA_900010015.1 of Tuber aestivum. Classification (NCBI taxonomy): domain Eukaryota; kingdom Fungi; phylum Ascomycota; class Pezizomycetes; order Pezizales; family Tuberaceae; genus Tuber; species Tuber aestivum. Next base: position 40,379 of record LN891345.1, on the reverse strand, counting down.
CTGGCCAGCCCGAGGGGCATTCTTGATATGACCATGCTCACATGTACGGGAAAGAATGTTATGAATGGTGGACGAAGGGTGACCCACCAATGTTGTGACAACCGAAATTTGTTGGAAGACATAAAAGAATGCAATTATCATTCCCTTTTTGACATCCCTTATTTCACACCTGTTGGTTTTGGGCTTATAGTAAGTGGCTGCAGGCTGAATTTTGGCTTGTGTTACTCTTCTGCACCTGTTGGGGGAGATGGGTGTGGCATGTTTTCACAACATAGCTGACTCAGCACTTACTCAGCATCACCAAGACTTTTGTCTAGTGACTGTATACAAAGGATTTGTGAGATAGACGGCGCCATCATTCAACTCATTAAGGATGCAGGAAAAAAACTCACACATACTATTCTGACTAAACATGATACGAACCAGGAGCTGGCTGCACTGCAAATTGATCCACGGCGTATTATTGTTGATGAGACCTTGCGGCCGCCTGGAGCTTCGCCTCACTAGGATTCAGCTGTGGAAGCAGGGCTGAGTCCATCTCAAGACCCTGCTCCAGATGTTGAAGATGGCTAGATCGCACATCAAGGTCCTGTACTGGGAGATACCCACAAAGAGGGCATCCCAGAGGAGAGTATCCCAGTTCACTGGTATCTGGGATTATTGGTGCCCAAGGCAGGACCCTCCCTGGCAGGGTGCCAGAATGCACTACAATGCCCAATCCATAAACAGCGTCCCGGTAGCTAAGCTGAACTGGCACAAGATCTAGCACAGGCTCCCATAGAATAGGCTGATGTCCAAGATCCTGGCGATCACTATAACCGCCCTATAAGAATGAAATGGGCACCACACCATTTCCCAGAGCGATCAACAGAAAATGGCAAGTGCGATCCTCAAGCATGGCCCCTAGAAGATGTCCTCACAGGACATCAGGCTCATTGCGGTAACTCCCATCAACCTCGTCATTCTTCAGCTGAAGCAGTCACTCAGACGCATCCACCAAATGTTTCAGAACAATTGAGTCTATTGTCAGCAGGTTAGTTAGTTCTCCAAAGTTGCTAGATTCGAGCACTTACTTACAAACATTGACTTTGTATATTGGAACGGGCTACTTGAGTGCCCACATACAATATGTATTGTTTGGGTCCCTCCAGTAAGACATGCACAGGGCCTATATGGTGAGAATAAGTAGGTAGTGAGTGGACCACCAAACTATCGTTCGCTCTATTGGCATCTGCCCCATGTCCATGGAGTTAAATTCGATGGATTAGAAACCGGCGATATGCACGGATTATCTGCTATCATTAGGAGATGGGTTCCATTGCGCTGTATCTGCTATATCCTTGGTGCTACAAGTGAAGGGTGCAGAATGCTCCAGGAGTTCCCTGGTAAACCTCTATCATTAGTAGAATTTGTCTTCATTGCCTGAAATAAAACTCTCCGGACATAGCTGCTATCAAACATGGTATATGAGGACCTGCTAGATCTCCTAGTCTGCTGTTATGGCAATCGTAGAGATGTGCAGCAAGAGATGCCTGCATTGAGGAGGCAACCAGATCTGTTGGAAGATGCGGTGAGTTGGATAGCTTGAGGTCAGGTTGCACAGGTGGGTCAGACACAATTCCAGACATCTGAGCAGGAATCTGCAGTGAATTCTGGATCTGCTACTGCCAGTGATGGCAGGCTGCCTAATGAGCCACTTGAATAACTAGAACAGCACAAACCCAATGAGAGTGGGATGCTGTCCTTCTTTAGCCCCGCCGTACATGATATTCAACCTGAGGAACACTTAGGAGACATGGAATCAAGGAATCAGTTTTTAAAGCCCCTGGCGGTAGGACCAGAGGAGTCTCTTGCAAATTCTGGACTTCTGAAACTTAAACTGCTGAGTCTTCTGAGTGGTCAACAATTGTGCCATCCAACACTTCCTCCACAAGAGAACGAGAAGGTCTTGAAGCGCCATGCTTTGAGTTCCCTGGAAAGTGCTAGCCACTACTTGGGACAGAAGTCATGGCTCCTGGACTACCATGATGGGGACACATCAGATGGAGATGCAAAAGATTGGACTACTAGCCACTGGGAATTTGATGTCGTGTGCACCTAGATATAAAATGTTAGCATTTAGATTTATCATCCCTGGCTTTTCCTTACCAGGATATGTATGTGTACATTGTATTGTTTTATATAGATTTTTGTGCATGTCTTCCTTCGCCATGGAGTATAGGAGGGCATGTTGGATCCAGCCAACTGTTGGCTGGGGTGATGTAATACTGGCACACATGCGGTATGTCAGCAGGGTTAAGGGTTATCAGGTAGTGTCTACAGCTGTCAAAGAGTACCATACCTGACAGTCACCTGTAGCAATGGGAGGGGGGCTATAGCAATTGGGTCTGGCTATCTACTATGATAACTCTAGACCTACGTGATGTAGATTCCGGACGTTATGGTAAAGAATCGTCATTTATCTCAATAGCTATTCGATAGGCATAAACTACTGGATTGGCAGAATTCTCCTATTACGCCAAGTAATCTGCTGGTACCTCTTTCCCGTACGCTTAGGCCTTACTTTATACTGGAGCGCCCTGACTTACGGTTCCTGGTGCCATGATAAGCGGAAAAACTAGGGGCAATCAATGTAGCGTCTTGTTTAGGGAACAACCCCAATGTGTAAGCCGGCTCCCTTCCACCCCTTGTCTAATCTACTCCTTCCCTCTTTGTCCCACTTGCTTCCTCCAGTCCTTCTTCTCCCACTTGCTTCCTCCCATCCTTCTTCTCCCTCCTACTTTCCAACAAACTCCACTTGTTCATTTTGCTACGTCCTGGTGCACATCATCCCCCGTCGGGTCCTTTTTTCTTTCAAGCGCTCACAAAATCCACGACATCTTCAAATGGCCGCCATGCCCCTACCAAAGACAACACAGATATTGTCTGCAAAGGGAAAGTCAGTATAGATATTCCTTCCATGGTGGAGCCAGCAAACCTAATATTCTATCAGGCTTTTGGCCCTCCAATCGCACTCTGGAGACCTGGCTAGTGGCAAGCACTGAAAGATCCTTATACGTACGGCAGCTCTAGTAGTAGAATCTGAAAGAACGTAAGTAAACCCCGCTATCAAACAGTCTTGAAGATCGTGCAAACAAGGACGGACCGAGCTAATAATGATCTGTCTACATGCAGTCATCATCAGGCATCTAGTGGGCGGCCCACATTCACACCAGCTGTCGAGGACTCCAAGTAAGTCAACTCCAAGGGAGCGAATCGCAGGATTGGAACTAACATACATCTGTCTTCGACAGGTCATTTCGGCAATATTGCTTTTCTGAAAAGTTGGTGCGGTTTCCAAGACCCCCACCACCCCAGCAAAGCGTACCTCTCGTGGTGTAACCAGGTGAAGTCCTACATCCCTGTGCTTGCATGGGACCCTAACAAGCTTACCAACATGCAATTGGATTGGTCCTGGCATTCGCCCACTTCCCGGCCCCTGTTTCAATTTGTGTCGAGTTGCTGAAAAAGCAATATCACACTGATGACGTTGTTGAGCTCGATTGTAAGCTGAAGCTCTTCGTCAAGGACATGGCCAAGAAGTTTCAGATGACAATCGAGTGTTGCAACACGGAGGAGGAGGGGGGAGATGGTGCGGCAGAGGAAAGAATGAGTAAGTATTCTTCACCATGCATGTTGAGTTTCAATAGTACTTATGGATTTCACTAGTGGCTACAATCGATGGGACCTCCCCTTATTGCCCTCAGGCAATAAGGATCCACATCATGCACTGGATAGGTGCTCCCCTGACAGAGCATCCGTTCTGGGATCACGCTTGGTACTCCCCTGAGCAAGAGAGATCTGCTGGGGATGGTTTTGGTGCAATGAGTAGAGGAGGCCATTGGTTACCCCTGGTATCTTCTCTGTGTGACCGCTCACGGTTCCCGCGCCTTGCACCATGACTCCACAAGACCTCTCACTCTCTTGGATGTTATTGTCTTGTATGGAGATAATGACATCTGGATGTGGCTCCTAGCAAACTAGCGGGAGGCTAAAGATCTATTGGATATGCTGGTGCTGGAGTCATGTGAGGAGGAGGTAGAGAGGCAGATGCCCGAGCCTGGACATAGCCAGTATTCCTTCTTTGACTGAAGTCTTTGGGATCCCCAGGTCCAGGAGCGAGATCTGGGGGAGGCCATGCAAGAGGAGGAAAGTGAGTTTGAGGGGGAGGAGGAAGAGGAGCATCCAGCGATCCCAGACCTCGAGATAGTTTCTCTTGATGATATAACTTTCAAAATCTATACTGCATACAGCTAACTTGAGCAAAAACTTCCGAGCTAACTACCCGGATAGGACTATGCACCACACTCCTGAGAATCTCCAACCATGTCGGAGACTGAATCTTTCCCCAAATCCAATACACCCCGGCACCAACCCGCCATTGCTCATGGACATTCTCACTCTGTCCTGCATTGTGTGTCTCGTTGCTTCAGATCCCTAGCCCCCGTGGCACAAGCAACCAAAACGACCAGCCAGCCCTCAGTTTCCACCCGAGTGCCAATGCTGCTACAAAGTGCAATTCCAGCTGCCACATCTAGTGGGTACCAAGAATACCATTGCCAGGAACACGAAGAGCCTTCCTGTCAGGGCCCCCGATGTCCCTCCTATTGCCGCCTCCAAAGTCCCTCCCATCAGCACCTCCTAAGTCCCTCCCATCAGTGCCTCCAAAGTCCCCCCTGTCAGTACCCCCAAAGTCCCTCCCCTTGCTGCCCCGAAAGTCCCTCCCATCACCGCACCGTAAGTCCCACCCATCAGCGCTCCCAAACTCTCTCCCGTCTCCACCTCCAAAGTCTCTCCCATCACCACCCCTAAAGTCTCTCCCATCAGTGCCCTGAAAGTCCCTCCCGTCGCCGCCCCAAAGTCCATCCTTACAGGCTGGCTCTAAGCCTTCTGGGCCTCTGGAAGAAGAGAAACTTTGGTCGATGCAAGATCTCCTAAAAAACAAGCCAGGGATGGCTGAGTTCCTACAGGATCCGAGACTTGTGTCTAGTACCCACATATCTGGAGCCGACGAGGCTGGCCCCCCACAGATTGACCAAGGCCATTGGTATAATGGTGCTTCCGACACCCTGGCCATTGGTACTACTGAGACCGACCGGCCCCAGACCCCCAGTATGGTCGCTCCTCTTCCCCCAGATCCTCTACCTCCCCTGATGCCTGATACACTGCCACTCTCTCCCTCCTCTCCCTCTGTTCCCCCCTGCGCCACTACTCTTACGGCTCCGGCGAGCCTCCTCCATGCTCCAAATATCGCCTCAGCTCCTGGCTCCTGAACTGTGATGACACCTAAAGGACGGAGGAATGGAGGAAAAATAAAGAATTCAAAAGGGAAGAGTAAGGCAAATACCAATATGGCTAGCGGCAAAGATGTGACTCCGACCCTCCAGGTGCCCCGGCACAGAGCATGTCGGCTTGCCAGCGACTAATACGCATCTTATCACTTTTTTTATTTTTTTTATTATTTTTCTTTTAGACTAGCTCCTTCCTTGGTCACCAAAGTTTCTTTTTCCTGCCTCAATGCATCTCGGTGTTTCCTTGCCACTGGGCTTGCATTTTTTCCTGTTTTTATCTCTCAATGTTTTCTCTATCTCTGGCATCCTTTTTAATTCATTATGCAGTTTTCTTCATCCCTGGCTTATTTTTTGACTTATCATAAAGTTTTTTTCATCTCACGGAGTGTTTGTTTTTCTGTTTTTATCTCTCGATGTATTCTTCGTCTCTAGGGCCTTTTTCTTTAACCCATTATGGGGTTTTCTTCATCTCCAGTCAATTCTTTTGATACAGCCTGGAGTACCTTCTTTTCACGGCTCTCCCTTTTTTCATGATCCACCAGTATGTTCCCTGTTCCTGCCATGTCCCTTGGATTTCTTTCGTTCGCGGGATTTTTTCCACTCTAAATACTACTACTGGTGTTGCTTGGGCATTTTGCATTATTAGACTTGTCTATCCTGGTCCGGCATCTTGTATTTTTAGTCCCCCTTACATTAGCATCATGAACCACATTCTTAGCTACTGTGCTTTAGTACGCTAGCATAAAGTTTGTCTGCATTGGGTTTATCTCACCATCTCCGTCAGTATCAGGCCCGGTGCTGACATGGCATCTCCAGTGCTCGGACGCAAGGAATGCATGGCACAAAGAGGCTTCTCTGTTGTTTACCTGCCGCGATTTCACATTCGGACATGAACATAGATTCATCAATTCCCATTAGGTGTTAGGGGGTAGGTAACTCTAAAGTCTAGCGAGTATACACTAGGCCCTATAATCTTCTGTCTCAGAGATAGTCAAGAAGGCTCGTGAAGATAGAAGTAAAGTAGAACGAATATACTGATAAGATCTCTTCTCCGGTCGCTGATGATAGACTTAAAGCTAGGGATTTTTTTTCTTTTTTTTGTTTAACTCATATATTCTTTGTTAATGTACAAGCACCTGCATGGAGCGCTAGCTATAGCAAAAACAAAACCTTAATATCAAAAAACAACAAACGGTAATGAAACATCTCTCCGCCAAAAATTCCCGCCTGTGAGTAATACAACCCACTGCGCCCGCCAGGGCAACTAATGGCAAAAGAAAAGACAAGCCTCCTTCCACACGAAAGAAACATAAAGCAAGGAAAGTCAAATAAAGTCAGGAAAGACATCAAAAGGAAATACCACTTCAATCTGAAACAAGGTTGGTGCCGGGCGACGCTCGACCCCTGCCCATGGCGGGGGGGAAGTTGGTTCTGGTATGGGAGATGTATCGCGCCAGGCCCCATAGGAGGTCCTTATCGGCCCACAGGGGAGCCTCACCGCCCAAAGAATCAACTCCCGGGATATGGAGCAGTCTCGAGGCGGCCTTAGAGGGACAGGAGAGGATGGCATGTTGCATGGTCTCCGGCTCTAGGCTGCAGGCTGGGTAAGTAGTGGGTTTGTCCGGTTCATTCCAGGGGGTATGGGCAGGTAGATAGCTCTTTCCAGCTCTCATCTGATGTATTCTTCCAGCCAGAAAGCCCTCCAGTCCCATAAAGGGGTGTGGGCCTCCGCTGGAGGATAGGGATAGCATAGAGGAGGGGGGGCCTGTAGCGCCCAGTCCTGAGAGAGGAGAGATCGAGTAGTAGCTTTTAGAAGGGAGTACTTCTGAGACGAGGAGAGATTGTTGATCGCCCGGGGGACTAGGTGCCTGTTCAGGCCTGGGAGAGTTCCTTTGGTGGCGATTCGAGCGATGGAGTGAGCTATGCCATCAATAGGCAGGTGGGACCTTACGGCAGGAGAGGGCCTGGGGGTCTTCTAGAGCAGGGGGTAAGCATTCCCCTTGAGCCCGGTGGACAGGGCCCGGTTGGAGTCTGGGGCCCTTGCTGCCGATGCGGAGGAAAAGGACGAGGGGAGCCTGGCTACGGCCAGGTTAATTTCGGGTGGGGAGCAGGCCATCCTCAAGGCCGCCATTCGGCGCCTATGGGGAAGAAGGACTACCAGAGGAGGAATGCTGGCCTCGCAGGGGAGGATTGAGGTAGGGGTAGAGTGGAAGGAGTTGGTCACGCACCGGAGGACCCGATTCCAGAAGACCTCCATCTTGTGGAGTGAAGAAGCGTTGGGTACCAGGAGATCGGCCCCGTAGGAGAGGATGGGGAGGATGAGCCCCACAGCTAGCCTTCGATTGAGATAAGGAGGCAAGCCCTTGCCGGGAGGAGAGAGTTGTCTTACGATAGCAAAAGCCCCCTGGGCAAGCGCCAATCGTTTTGCGAAGTGAGGAGAGGTTTCCAGGCTAGGGGTAAACCAGTAGCCAAGCCAGCAAACTAGCCCAGTGGGGTGGAAGAGGGCACCATCGAGGGTGACTGGGGTGTAGCAACGAGCCCCATGGTCCCTTGAGGTCCTCCAGTGAGACAGTTCGGTCTTGGGCACAGAGAAGGACATGCCAATATCTCCTGCCCTTCTCTTCAGTGCCAGAAAATAGTGCTGTAAGCACTGCACATTGCGCCTGTAGGAGGGAGAGGCCACTGTGACAGTGAAATCATCGACATAAGAAAACATAATTCCCTTGGGGAGACTCAAATGAAGAGGAGACACATAGATGACAAAAAGAAGAGGAGAAATAGGAGACCCTTGTGGCGCGCCCACCTGCACTGGAGAGAACACATTAGGAGATCCCTGAAACAGAAGACGACAATGTCTATTAGAAAGGAAAGACTGAACCCAGGCGCAGATGTATGGAGGCACCCCTCCGGACTCCATGAAGGTAGTGAGTAGCATTGAATTGATGTTGTCAAACCCCCCTTTGATGTCGAGAAAGAGTGACGAGGCTTTGAGCCCGGGCCGCTGAAGGCATCGGATCTCATGGGTGAGGGCGGCGCAGGCGTCATAGGTACTGAGTCCAGGGAGCGAGCCACACTGATTTGGGTTGATTAGGCCGCGTGAGCGGGCTGCTAGGGAAAGGCGAGAGGCAACAATCCTTTCTAGGACTTTTGAGACTGTCTGGAGGAGGACAATGATGCGGAAGGAGGTGGGGGAGGAATAGTCTGGTTTACCTGGCTTAGAGAGAACGACTCCGTTGGCCTTTTTGAGGGAGGGGGGGCGGAAGCCAAAAGCTAGTAAAGGAGAGAGGAGGTTAACAAGGAGGGAGGGATTAGGTGCATGGACCTTCTTCCAGACCCCATAGGGGATCTGGTACGGGCCTGGGGCTGACGAGTTTGATGACTTAGACAGGGCCCTCTGTACCTCCTCGGAGGAGAGAGGGGGCGAATCTCGGAATGGCCTGAGGATAGACGGGGTGGGAGTGGAAGTTCTGTGGGGGAAGAAGTGGTTCAGGAGTGCTGAGTTGATCTGTTCGTGGGAGGAGAGGCCGGGAAAGGAGGAGAAGCGGTCGGGGGCTCTTCCAGTGGCAAGCCTTTTGGCCGTCCAGACTGAGCGGGAGTCAACCTTGGCAAGGAAGCTTTTCCAATGCTCGGCCTTTGCCTTCTTGATCGCCTTAAAGTAGAGGGAGCGGGCCTCGCGGGCCTCGGTATTGAGTGTGGGAGAGGGGGAGGAGCGGGACCTTCTGGCAGCGGCATTGAAAGCCCGACGCAGTGAGGTCAAAAGAGGGGACCACCAAGGCTTGGACCTAAGTGAGGGGCGTTTTAGCGGGGCAGGGGCCAAGAGTAGGGCTGAAAGGGCACCAAGGTGTCGATCGAACCACGAGCTGAGGGCGGAGGCTGTAGGGAGGGAAGGCGGCGGCGGGACATCGACTCTCCGCAGGGTTTCAAGTACCGGTGGCCAGTCCACCTTGTCCCAGTCCGTGCTCGGAGGGGCCTTGTGCATCAAGGGTGTGGAAAGTTTAATGAGAATGGGGACGTGGTCAGACCCGGTGGAGGGGAGATCAGCCGTCCAAGAGTCATGGAAGGGAGCCAAAAGCTTATTGGCAAAAGCCAGGTCGAGTACACCTGGCCTTGTAGTCAAGTCGAAGGGGAACCTGGTGTGGATGCCAGGCGTGTTGAGCAGGTTGTAGCCAGCCTCGGAGGCAGCCTCGAAGTAAGCGGAGGACACCAGCAGGTTTTGGTCCGAGAACTGGCGCAAGGGGTCAGAAAGGGGATGGTGCAGGTTGAAGTCACCAAGGGTGAGGGAAGGAAAATCATGAAGAGGAAAAGCATCCACTGGCGACACTGTCCGACGGTGAGAGGAGACAAAATTAATGGCGTACAAATTGTGAATCCGAAAAACATGGAGAGATGATGAAAACAAGCCCCTAGGCGAGTGGATATCCAGTGCCATTAAGTCAGGCCGATCAAAAAACCAAGGAAGGACAGGGTAGGCTCCAAGGAGCTCCTGATAGATAAAGAAGGCTACCTTAGGCTTACGGCCTGAGGCGACAGGGGGGGAGAAACATTTATACATGGAGAAGGACGGTAGCTTCCCTCTCCAGACTGGGGGGTCTTGGAGGGCCACTACCTGGGGGGGAGATGGCAGCGCAGCGAGGCTGTTAAAAAGTGAAAGAAAAACATTCCAGCTCCCTAAGCAGTTATGTTGAACAATCGAAAGAAAGGACAGGAAAGAAGGGGTTGGTGGCAATCGGTCCACCAAATTTGGATCCATGGGTTGTGCTATCACTTATGAAAGGAAGATGAAGGGAACGGAGACGGGCTACTGGATTCCCCTAGGGAGGCGAAGAAGGCAGCAGATCGTGAGTCGGGTGCTGGGGCACGGGGAATAGGGGCCACAACGGGGCGGGGGATGGCCGAGGAGTTGTTTCCAGGGAGTGGGGGAGAGGGCGTGCGTGCGGCTCCTGGCGGAGCATCGTCCTGGTCCATGGTGTCATCCTCCTCTTCATCTTCCGCCTCAGACCCCGAGGACTGTTGGATTGGCTGGGAAGGACGGGAGGGGCAGGATCTGTCGGTAGCGGGGTGGCTGCCAGAGCAGTTAGCGCACTTGAGGGGGGAGGCCGGGCAGCAGCTGAGAACAGGTTTGAGGTAGCCCAGCTTGGGACACGATGAGTTGGCACAGCGGTGGTTGGCCCTCGTGTGGTTTGACGCACAAATTGGGCAGACAGGAATGCTGGCAGTGCAGGCTGGGGCCGGGTGGCCAAACTTCCAGCAGTGCCTGCATTGCATGAATTTGTTCTTGGAGACCGCATTCTGGACGTTGCGGAGCTTGAAGTAGAGGAGGATCTTGGACCCAATATGGGCCACGTCGGAGGGGGCGACGATAATGACCACTGAGGTGGTGGCCTTGCGGAGGCATGGGTCGGGTTGGAGGTAACGGGCGCCGAAGATGTCGACACACTTGGCGTTCTTAATGAACTCGGCTAGTGTGGGGAAGAGGTCAGTTTGATCTGGCGGGAGGAAGGCAACAGGGAGGCCGTAAATAACCAGCTGGACCTCATTGGGTGCGGGACGGAAGGGGCGGTAGGGATTATTCCCAACAGCGAAGGACTGGTTGATTTTGTTGGCGAGCGCCTCGTAGTAGGGGGAGTAGCTGGTGGCAGGCGTGAGGGGATCGGTAGCTAAGAGGGTGATAACGCCACGTGTGTTGATTGTGGCTGAAAAGGAGACGGGAAAGGGACAATTCGCCTCTCGAAGAATGGAGGCAACAATGTCAGGGGCAGTGGCCACCAGGCGAGTTGCGTCGGGGTGTGGGACTGGGGCGGTTCGAGGGGCGAAGAAGCGACATTCGGCAGCAGGAAGGGGGCCAGCCTCCCGGACCCGGGAGGGGGCACCATCCAACGCCGCGACTTGGGCTGCAGTGGTTGCTTTCTTCTTGCCCTTGGCGCTGGTCTGTTGCACCGTGCCCCTAGAAGGGGCTGCAGCGCTGGCATAGGAGGAGGAGGAGGGTGGGACTAGTGTGAGGAAGGAGGGGGCGGGGCCAGGGTGGAAGCCTGAGGTAGCTTCTTCCGGGAATTCACCCTGTGCGAACTGGAAGGCGGCAAAGAAGCAGGGATGTCTGGCCGCGAAGGTGCGTGGGTTACCGTACCACACTCCATCAACTTGCACGGGGGAGTCGATGTCTTCAACCGAGATGTCTAAGACATAGCCGGGAGGGGGGCGGTACTTAGCTCCAGGGGGAGCAGGAGGAGGGGGGGGGCGGGGCGGGCGTCTTGTTTGTTTCAGAGGGAGGGGGAGGGGGGGCGGGGCGGGCGTCGTT
>LN891345.1:11313-24257 GCA_900010015.1 Tuber aestivum | reverse complement strand
AGGGGGAGGAGGAGGGGGGCCCAGTGGGGCAACCGGGGGGCGTGCGGCCGACGGCGTGACCCTCAGGGAGAGGTCCCGGACAGTGGCTTCTAAGGCGGGGAGGGAGGGGGGGTCCCTGGGGGCAGCCGCAGAGGACTGTTCAAGGGCCTCTAGTCTTTGGATGATGCTGCCTATTCCAGAAAGGGCAGTGCAGACTAGTGGTAGGAGGATGACCTCGCCAGCAGACAGATGCAGAAGCTGAGCGTCGGTAGGGGCGAGAATAGGGGGGGCTGCCTGTCCTATGTGGCGGAGAGTGCGGGCTAGTTCATCCCTTATCAGGGTGAGATTATCGGGGAGAGAGGGGGTTGGAGCCCTTAACTCATAGGGCGAGGCATGACTGGAGGCTCGAGAGCCAGACCTTGAAGGGCCCGGACCAGGCCCCTCCATGGTGAAGGGGGCTGTACGGGGTAGTGAGGGGGCTGTGCACTTAGAGACTGAAGCCTAAGCGAGTGAGGAATTAGGTGTGTGGAGATGGTTGCCACGCAAAACCCTGGAGTTTTGCCTGGCCGAATGCGGTAATGTTTTTAAGCGAGAGGAAAGTAGAGGGCGTGGAGCGTGGACTTAAAGCTAGGGAGGCACCTCGATATTTATATTCCGCATCTGGGTGGTCGCGGCCTACATCTAATCCCTTACTGACCATGTACCTGCTATACTAACGCTTCAGTGTCTTTGGAGTGCGAACTCTGTTTGACCCTGAAAACTAACTTCCCCGCTCTCTTCCTGAGTAGAGTGATCAGCTCCATCAAAGGACTTATCAATGACTCTTCTATGTACATAGCTTAGAGTGCATGACGAAGATAACTAACTCGACCAGTGAGTTGTTATTAACCAATCGTAACTAGGCCTTCCAGATGACCCTAGCTTACGCGAGCTGAAGGGACATGCATATTACTTCTTGTAATTGCATATAGACTTGCAGAGGTCGTAGCTCAATAACTAACCAACCAATCTGAACCAACTAACTCTTATCTTGTAGAGCGGAGCTCCTTCTATGTTATCCAGCGAAAACCCCTCCGTTGCATGCCTCGTATCTCCGCGGAGCATGCTGTATAGATGCCTTATCGTATCGTGCACTAATATCTTAGCGCTACGAATACTGCGGCGGGGCCCGGAGTTGAACACGTAACCTTATGCATTTAGTCACATGCCGCACCGATTACGCTTCTATGTGTAACATTAGCTCCCTCCTCTTTGAGACTCGTCCTCGAGTCTTTCTATGTTCTAAGGTAATCTATATATGGTACATTTCTATAGTCGTAAAGAAAATTCCGTTTAGGACTCTATCCAGGTAGGGTGAAAACCCTATGCACGTTTACTTGTCCACGCCTAGGAAAACCTTTCCTGATAATCCTACCTCAGCCGTGGCATTTCCCGGTTGTCTCTATGGAACTCCTCCACTAAGTCAGTAGCATGTTCAAGATGCTCCGGTAGCTCTCAGGTGTTTTCATCCTCTGAACACCCTTTCCCTGTAACAAAATATTTGAGTTCTCGGATGCGTTTATTGCGTCCAGAGACTCTTTTTGAGTAGGTGTGAATTTTCCTTTTAACGATTTTCTCGACCTCCCATTCCAGATCGCCGTCGATCTCTTCTGCGTCCTGTGGCCTCTGTTCCCTATCTGGTCGAACCGATGTTCGGTAGGGTTCGAGTAGCAACACATGAAATACGGGGTGTATTTTCCACCGTTCGGAAATTTCCAACTTAAAAGCTCGGTCACCTCGTTTCTTGAGTATTCGGAAGGGTCTATAAAGTTTTGGGCTCAACTTGTTGGATGGTCGCTTTCTTCGAATATTTTTTGCATTCAGCATTACTTGGTCTCCAACCTTAAAATCCGGTTGTTGTTTATCCTTGGGGTCATAGTATTTGCTCATTGTTTCGCGAGTGAGGTGTAGGGTGTCTCGGGCTTGTTGGTGTATTTCCTTCATCCAGTGGGCATAGGTTGTAGCTCCTGGATTCCGTACTTCTCTTTCTTTCATCCATTCCGTTTGTGGATGATAACCATAGTTGGCGTAGAATGGGGTCAAACCATGCGCTTTGGTTACCGAGTTGTTGTATGCATGCTCGGCTAATGGTAGTAGAGAACACCAATCATCCTGATCATAGTTGACGAAACTTCGAAGGTAACCTTCCAGCGCTTGGTTGGTTGTTTCGGTTTGTCCGTCAGTTTGAGGATAGTAGGCGGTTGACATCCTTCGTTTGATGTCTAGTGATGTGCACAATGATTCCCAGAATTCTCCTGCAAACTTGGCGTCCATGTCAGAAAGGATTTCTGTGGGCAATCCATGAAGCTTGCAAACTTCTCGTAGGAATGCGTTTGCCACATCCTTAGCACTTGCGGTAGTTGGTAAAGGTATAAAGTGGGCAATTTTGGTAAATCGGTCGACTACAACCATGATCTGGGTGTTGTCATTCGACGGAGGAAGTTGTGTGATGAAGTCCGTAGAAATCGAGCTCCAGGCTGCGAAAGGTATTTGTAACGGTTATAAAAAACCGTACTTGGCGTGTCTTGGGGCCTTAGTGTGTTGGCATTCGTCACATGACCGAACATAGTCATTGACCCAGTCGCTTAGTCCTTTCCAGTGGAAATCGCGCGTAATGATTTCTAAAGTCTTTTCTTGTCCGAAATGTCCGGCCACTTTAGAGTCGTGGCAACCTTTCGGGATCAAGGTTCATAGTTCCTCCGAGGCTGGTACGTACAGCCTATTTTTGAAATAGATGAGCCCATCTTTGGTTGACCAGTGTTTAGGCCATTGTGCGTTATCATTTCTTAATCTCTCCAATTCCTTCCTTCTGGATTCCTAGTCCTCGTCTTTCTCTCTTGCCTTTTTTACCGATGATGTGAACTCTTCATGGAACTTCTTGGGGTTTGCATTTAGCACTACCCTGGTTGCCATGACCACTGATTCTTTATGCAGTTGGGCATGAGTTTCTTCGTCGGTTAAATCAAAGTGTTGGTTGAGGTTCAAGTCCTCATTTAGGAAGTTGATACGAGGTGGGCTCTCGGTTAATCCAGTTCCCGTGCTCCCGAATCCTTGTTCTCCTCTCTCCGTATCGTCCAACTCCATTTCTTCTCGGAGTTCTCCAGTATGAATCTTTTTTAAGATTAACTGGGCAATCTTCGTGCCAGCTTGTGCTTTGTAGTCTTCCCTATGCGTATTGTACAGCAGTGCCTTAACTTCTCCTCGGTAATCTGCATCGATGACCCCGGCGTGGGTATCAATTCCGTATTTGGTAGCTAAACCACTTTTTGGTGTAATGCGACCGTAAGTTCCTTTTGGTACTGCGATTGCTATTCAGGTTTCGAGTAAGGCTTGTCCTTTTCCTGGTATGATAGTATCTTTTAATGCATACAAATCGTAGCCGGCTGCTTCTCTAATTCCTTTGGTTGGTAACTTAGCCTCCAGGCAGAGTCGCATTGCTCGAAATAGGTTTTGTGTAGGGTTGACTGTTACTTTCTCGTCGTCTTCCGATCCTAGTACTATAGCAATTCGGATGACGGCGAAGTGCGCTGGTTTCAGAATCGACTGCTCAGTTTGTTCAGCTCCCCCCTCAGGGCGGTACTCCGGCTGCCTGCTCAGCGCATCTGGCTTGCCGCTCCTTGTTCCCCGTCGGTAAACGATCTTAAAGTTAAAATCGATTAACTTCTACGCCCAGCGAATTTGTCAGGCGCTCCAGGCTTTTGTAGTGAGGAAGTACTGCAGATTCTGGTGATCCGTGTACACGGTAATTGGGCGATCCGTTCCCATCAAATAGTGTCGCCATTCTTTGAATGCTTCGATAATGGCAAGGAGTTCCTTGTCATGGATATCGTAATCGCGTTCAGCGGAATTTAACTTTCGGGAGTGGTACGCGATTGGGTGTAGTCGTTTCTCCATGAATTGGGAGAGTACGCAGCCCAAAGCAAAATCGTTAACGTCAGTTTCCACAACCGTCTCCCGTTTGGGTTTGAAATGGCATAAAATGGGTGCAGTAACGAACTTCTCCTTCAGAAGTTTGAAGGATTCGTTTGCTTCGTCAGTTCACAGGAAACCACTCGGGTTTACCTTCAATAATTCCGTAATGGGTTTGCAAATAGCCGAGAAATTCTTTATGAATCGTCGGTAAAAGTTTGTGAAACCCATGAAAATTTGTATGTCCCTTATGGACTTCGGCGGCACCCATTTCTTTATGGCATCCACCTTTCGTTCACTCATTGACACTCCTGTCGTTGAGATTATATATCCTAGAAATTCCAACTCTTTTACATGGAAGACCGATTTTTTTAGCGAGATGGCTAACTTATACCGTCGTAGTTGCCTCAGGACTTTCGGTACGAGTTTGATGTGGTCCTTTTCGTTTTTTGAATAGATCAGTATGTTGTCAATGTAACATACAACTCCTTGATTCAAAAATTCTTTTAACACCACATTCATTATGCTCTGGAAAGTTGCCGCTGCATTTATCAGTCCAAAAGGCATGACCTCGTATTGTTTTAAACCGTACTTTGTTCCAAAAGCGGTTTTGTCCCCATGTCCTTTTGCTATGCGTACTAAGTTATAGCCTTTGGCTAAGTCGATTCGTGACATAATGTCGCATCCTTCCACTCAGTCCCGTAGCTCTGACATTAGAGGTAACGGATATTTATTCGCAATCATAAGCTCGTTTAGCTTACAATAATCCACACACAGTTGTTGGCCACCACCAGGTTTTCGAGCGAAAAGAACTGGCGCTCTGTACGGAGATTTGCTAGAAATTAATTTTTCTTGCTTAGTCATCTCGTCCAGGTATTCGGGTAGAACTTTGAGTTCTTTTTCCGACATAGGATATATCGGTCCCCATGGTGGCTTAGCTCCTTCGACCAGTTTGATCTTGTGGTCGAACTCACTATGGTCCAGTAATCCATCAGAGGCTTGTGTGGAAAACATGTCTTTATAATCCTGGTAGCACTTAGGCAATCTTTCCCAAGCTACTTCCCAAGGTTCGTCGGGGTACTCGAATGGTCCTATCACGCCTTTGGCATGCATCCGTCCGACGAATATGGCTTTTTTGTCAAGTAGTAGGGACTCATCCCATTCTACTTCGATAGGGTCTTGTACGGGTCCGGTATGGTCCGCCCATTTTTTATCCGTAAACGTCCAAGATTTGGAATTGCCAATATTGGTAATCGGATGTTGGTTATGCCACCAACCGAAAGGTATAATCATATCCTGAGCGACTATGTTAACCACGTCGCAGGATACAAGTGACGAGTGTTGGTTGGTTCCTATTTCCAACCGTATAGGATGGGTATAAAGCCATCCATTTTCCTTAGAGGGTTTGCCATCAAATCCCTCGATCTGGAGAGGCTTCTTCCGTCTTTCGGTGGGTATGCCTAATCGTTGTACTAAAGTTTTGCTAATAACAAAGATATTGGAGCCCGAGTCTAATAACACGCGAATAAGTACTCGATCTTTGTTGGAACGAAGGTACGCGCGGCCTTCGGGGCACTTGTACCGTTCTGGTTCTGGTACATAGGTTTTGGTTCGCTTGGGCCCCATATGGGGGCCTTGATTGGTTGTCTGTTGTTTGCTCATGGTTGCGGGGGTGGTGATTGTTACCACGCCAGCATGGTTTCGGCTACTAAACCCTCCTCAGACAACCTTGGGACGTTTTGCTTAATTACCCTCAATGACGATATTTAATCATACTGAACTCAGAAACTCAAACTGAGTCGAGGATCGACCTTTTAACCCGGCCTCAGGGTTTTCTTTCGGTTCCCATCATGGGGGGACCCCCTGGGGCGAGCACACTGTCCCCAGTTTCCCTCATCCTGATGATGGACTACCCCATTGCCGTCGCCATGGGTGCCCCTTCCTGTACTTGTACCACCCTTTCTTTGCGAGACGCCCCGTTTATGACTTAATGCATGTGGAGTCTTTGGACATCGGGTTGTCTTCCCTCGCGTGGAACCGTTTTAAACTGGTATGTCTTTCTGGGACTCTTTCTATCGGGTATACTGCCTTTCTGAGCGCTCTATCGCCAGTTCCAACTCATATCAGGCTGCGTCCAGCCAGCTTGAACTCCTGTCTAGCGGGTTCGATAGGTGTGTACTATCTGGTTGTACCCCCGATCTTCTTAACCCATTTTCACATGCAACGCCTGTAGAGGCCTCCGAAGGGTGTGCATCCCGCTCCTTAGGCACTTTGCATCCTTCGGCACTTTCTCGGAGTATGCCTCTGCGTCATTCTTGCATAATGCGTTCCAAAGAGCATCTATGCATAGGTCGGGGAGAGGTGTACTACCAAGCAAGAATGCGTATTTCTTCGTCTTGTTGACCATCCTATGTAGGGTGCGCTTCCCTTGTACAGATGCTCCACCGTTGCCCTGGACTTCGTTTCTATATCCTGGCTTAATCTGAAGTCGTTTCTGAAATCCGAGATGCTGAGTTTGCTCGAGTTTGGCCCACCTTTCCACCCGCAGGTTTTGGGCCGACTTCAACTCGTCGGGTTCTCGGGACTGCGATCCTGCGCCCAGTAGTCAAATTTGTCACGGCGGCCTTTCGATAATCTCCCCACTTATGATTAGTGAGTCCACAGCGCATGCAGCCAACATTCTGGCGCCGTGAGTTGATCGTTTCCGGTGAAATTCCCTCGTGGGACGATTTCCAATTGGTATGTACTCATTTTGTAGGTGACGAGCCTGTTCTCGCGGGTTTCCACTTTCCTTTCTCATCTCGCTTCAGTGGGGACCAAGTCTTAGCCATTCCTTTAGGTTGGCTACTTCGGTCCTTGTCCCCAAACTTCCTTTTTGGAATTGTCGTCTCGGAGCTAGCGCCTTTCAAGCGGAGTTGCTCTTTGAATTCCTCATCCTTCATGCCCACAGCTCGTAGCTGTTTTATCCATGCATCATCGGAATCGACCTCCTCGTATGACATCCTAAGCAGGATGGAAGGTGGGTGTTTACTTTCCACAAGTTGTCTCCAGCTTTGACCCTTCATTTGCCCCTGGATATTCAACAACTCGAGTTGAGTAATATATGCCTCGATGTTGTTCTGGTAAGGCACTTTCGTCATCTAATTTAGTGCCTTTCGAGCCGCATTGTACGGAGCGTAACGCTGGGTGATTTCCGTTTGGAAAGTTTCCCACAGTTGGAATTCCTCTCGTCTCTCCTGGCCCGCTAGTCCATTCATGGCATTTCGGTACCATTCCTTGAAGGGTATTACATCCTTCCCTTTCATCCTGCCAAGGGCACACACGCTCTTGTCGTGGTCCTTTTCCCAGTGGTGACGGTTCCTTCGAAAATAATCCTCGCATTCCGTTAACCAGTTTTCCACTTTCTGGTAACTGAGATTTTCGAAGTAAGATGGCAGTTCGGCTGGTTTCCTACTAGCCCCAGCCACTGCTTGTGTCATCAAGGCTGCCAACTCGTCAACCTCAAAGTGTACATTTCCTGGTGCTTGGCCTCCTCCAGGAGGTCCGCTGCCTCTGCCTGGAGGTCCACCACCTCCGCCGGGAGGTCCGTCGCCTCCGCCGGGAGGTCCGTTGCCTCCGCCTGGAGGTCCACCGCCTCCGCCGGGAGGTCCGTTGCCTCCACCTGGAGGTCCACCGCCTCCGCCGTTTGGATCCCTTTTTGGGGGCACCGGTGGGGGTAGTGGGGCGTAAGCACTTTGGTGGTCTGCTTCAGTCTCATGAACTGTTCCAGCATATGAAGCTCCTCCGTAGGGGCTTGGAGGAGGTAGAGGTAAAAAACCAATATCGCCTGGTTGTTTGGTGTGACCTGTTGGGACCTTTCCGAATCGTCTTTCTAATGCTATGGTTACTCCATCAGCAATTAGTTCGCTCATCATTCCCGTCATGTCCTCTATTTCTTTTCTGACATCGGTTTGAAAGTCCTTCATTTGCCGTGACAGAGTGGCAAATTCCGTTTCCTGTCGTTTAACCATGTCTTTGATCCCCTTTCGATGCTCGTTGGTGTTGTCGACATACTCAGTCAACTTCTCGTTGAGGGCCGCTATTAGGTCCATATGGTCCTTGGTGGCTTTCTTTTGGAACAATTCGAAGGCCTTCCTGTCCGTCCTTCCTTGTTCTTTAAGCTCCTCAATCATTCGAGCCAAGGTATTGTCCCGTTCCATAGCATCGACGCTGCATTCCGCACCTTCCCTTTCCAACCTCGCAGTTTTCCTAGACTGCTCCTGTTGGGCCAAGTTTGCCCTGGTCATTTCCTCGGCTACCCTTAAATGGTAGCTTTCCAGTTCCGCCGCCACATCTCCTTGCAGGCCTTGGGCCATTCATTCCATCCTGGCTAGTTCATCTCCCATGAACCTCTCGCCTTTGTCCATCCTCGCTTTCACGCCGAATATTTCGTCGGCAAGGAGCTTTCCCGCTTCCGTCAGTGCCGCATAAGCGACTTGCTGATCATTTTGGGTCTGGGTGATGCTTCAGTCTAACTGAGCCGTCACCCTTCCTACTAACGTCGCAAAGTTTTTGAATCTTTGCTCTTCAGTGAATGGGCTTGGTTGTGGAGGTGGTCCTCCTAAGAATGAGCC
Source organism: Tuber aestivum (assembly GCA_900010015.1). NCBI lineage: Eukaryota > Fungi > Ascomycota > Pezizomycetes > Pezizales > Tuberaceae > Tuber > Tuber aestivum. The sequence goes on along the minus strand of LN891345.1, from coordinate 15,717 downwards.
TAGACCAAGTGGGTCTCTTGGTAGGCTGGGTTGTCCACTTCTCGGGAAAAGTCCTCCTACTGTTCGGGGGTCCCAGCCACCAATAGATCGTGGAGAGTCGGTGGTTTCCTTCATTTCAGTGTCCTTCAGCTCACCGCTCTCCGTAATCTGAGGTATGTCCGTCATATTGTTCCTCGTTTAGTTCGCGTTGGTGCAAAAGCTCAATTTCCAACGCCCAAGGAGTCAAGGATCCCTCGTATCCTCCTTCGTCATCACAGAGGATGGAAGTCGTACCGTGGTACGTTGTATCGCAGGTGGGTTCCCAGCAAGGTTCCCAGTCAGGGTCGTTGAAGTAGTAGCGGAAGAAATCTGGTTCCGACCACTCTTCAGAGCAGGTGAACCAGGAGAGTTCGTCTTCTTCGAATAACGGGATATCTGCTAACTCCATTTCCCAAAGTGTTTCAAAGGAGATGTAGATAGGCGTGGATCGTGGTTCGAAGGTACTGTCTGAATGTTCTTCAAAGTCCACTAATTGAATTTGTGGTCTCAAAGGGATCATTCAGAGAGCCTTGGTAACGTGAGGTTATCAATATAGTGTTAGGGGGTAGGTAACTCAAAAGTCTAGCGAGTATATACTAGGCCCTATAATCTTCTGTCTCGGAGATAGTCAAGAAGGCTCGTGAAGATAGAAGTAAAGTAGAACGAATATATTGATATGATCTCTTCTCCGGTCGCTGATGATAGACTTAAAGCTAGGGATTTTTTTGCTTTTTTTTTGTTTAACTCATATATTCTTTGTTAAGGTACAAGAACCTGCATGGAGCGCTAGCTATGGCAAAAACAAAACCTTAATATCAAAAACAACAAACGGCAATGAAATATCTCTCTACCAGCAATCCCCGCCTGTGAGTAATACAACCCACTGCGCCCACCAGGGCAGCTAATCGCAAAAGGAAAGACAAGTCTCCTTCCGCACGAAAGAAACATAAAGCAAGGAAGGTCAAATAAAGCCAGGAAAGACATCAAAAGAAAATATCACTTCAATCCGGAACAGGGTTGGTGCCGGGCGACGCCCGGCCCCCGCCCATCGCAGGGGGAAAGTTGGTTCTGGTATCGGAAATGTATCGTGCGAGACCCCATAGGAGGTCCTTATCCGCCCACAGGGTGGCCTCATGGCCTAAGGAGTCTACTCCCGGGATATGGAGCAGCCTCGAGGGGGCCTTAGAGGGACAGGAGAGGAGAGCATGTTGCATAGTCTCTGGCTCAAGGCCGCAGGCAGAGCAAGTGATGGGTTTGTCTGGCTCATTCCAGGGGGTGTGGGCCGCTAGATAGCTCTTTCCAGCTCTTATTTGGTGTATTCGTCCAGCCAGAAAGCGGTCCAGCCCCATAAAAGGGTGCGGGGCTTCTGGTGGGGGGTAGAGGTAGTATAGCGGGGGGGGGGCCTGTAGTGCCCAGTCCCGGAAGAGAAGGGAGTGAGTAGTGGCCCTCAGGAGGGAGTACTTCTGCGAGGAGGAGAGATTGTTGTTCGTCCCGGGGACCAGGTGCCTGTTCAGGCCTGGAAGGGGCCCCTTGACAGCGACGCGGGCAAGGGAGTGAGCTATGCCATCAATAGGGAGGTGGTATCGTACGGCGGGAGAGGGCCTGGGGGTCTTCCAGAGGAGGGGGTATGCGTTGCCTTTCAGCCCAACAGACAGGGCCTGGTTGGAATCTGGGGCCCTTGTGGTTGACGCGGAGGGAAATGACAGGGGGAGCCTGGCCGAGGCCAGGTTAATCTCGGGTGGAGAGCAGGCTATCCTCAAGCCCGCCATCCGGCGCTTGTGGGGAAGGAGGACTACCAGAGGCGGGATGCTGGCCTCGCAAGGGAGGATGCAGGTTGGGGTAGAGTGGAAGCAGTTGGTCACCCATCGGAGGACTCGGTTCCAAAAAACCTCCATCTTGTGGAGTGCAGAGGAGTTGGGTACCAGGAGGTCGGCCCTGTAGGAGAGAATGGGAAGGATGAGTCCGACGGCGAGCCTCCGGTTGAGATAAGGAGGCAAACATTTACCAGGAGGAGAGAGCTGCCTCACGATAGCGAAAACGCCCTGGGCGAGCGCCAAGCGTTTTGCGAAGTAGGGAGAGGTTTCCAGGCTAGGGGTAAACCAGTAGCCGAGCCAGCGAACCAGCCCAGCAGGGTGGAAGAGAGTGCTGTCCAGGGTGACAGGGGTGAAGCAACGCGCTCTGTGGTCCCTGGAGGTCCTCCAGTGGGGAAGTTCAGTCTTGGGCAACGAGAAGGACATGCCTAGAGCACCCGCCCTTCTCTTGAATGCCGAGAAGTAGTGTTGTAAGCGCTGCACATTGCGCCTGTAAGAGGAGGAAGCCACCGTAACAGTAAAATCATCAACATAGGAAAACATAATTCTCGTGGGAATATCCAAATGAAGAGGAGACACATAGATGACAAAGAGAAGAGGAGAAATAGGAGACCCCTGTGGCGTGCCCACCTGTACTGGAGAGAACATATTAGGAGACCCTTGAAAGAGAAGACGACAATGTCTGTTAGAAAGGAAATATTGAACCCAGGTACAGATGTATGGAGGCACCCCCCTGGACTTCATGAAGGTAGTGAGTACTGTTGAATTGATGTTGTCGAAACCCCCTTTGATATTAAGGAAGAGTGATGAGGCTTTGAGCCTGGGCCTCTGGAGGCAGCAGATCTCGTGGGTGAGGGCGGCGCAGGCATCGTAGGTGCTAAGCCCGGGGAGTGAGCCGCATTGGTTTGGGTTAATTAGGCCCCGCGCACGGGCAACCAGGGACAGACGAGAGGCAACTATCCTCTCCAGCATTTTCGAAACAGTCTGGAGGAGGACAATAATGCGAAAGGAGGCGGGGGAGGAATAGTCTGGTTTCCCTAGCTTAGAGAGGACAACTCCATTGGCCTTTTTGAGGGAGGGACGGTGGAAGCCGAAAGATAGCGAAGGCAAGAGAAGATTAACGAGGAGGGAGGGGTTAGCCCGATGGACCTTCTTCCAGACCCCATAGGGGATCTGGTCCGGCCCTGGGGCTGAAGAGTTTGAGGACTTGGACAGGGCCCTTTGCACCTCCTCGGCAGTGAGGGGTGGTGAGTGGCGGAAAGGCCTGAGAATAGATGGGGTGGAGGTGGGGGTCTTGTAGGGGAAGAAGTGACTCAGAAGAGCTGAGTTGATCTGTTCGGGGGAGGAGACACCTGGGAAGGAGGGGAAGCGGTCAGGGGCTCTTCCAGTGGCAAGCCTTCTGGCCGTCCAGACAGAGTTGGAGTCAACCTTGCACAGGAAATTCTTCCAGTGCTCTGCCTTCGCCTTCTTGATGGTCTTAAAGCAGAGGGAGCGGGCCTCGCGGGCCTTGGCATTCAGTGTGGGTGAGGGGGAGGAACGGGACCTCCTGGCAGCTGCATTAAAAGCAGCGCGCAGCGAGGTCAACAGGGGGGACCACCAGGGTTTGGACCGAAGTGAGGGACGTTTTAGCGGGGCCGGGGCCAGGAGTAGGGCTGAAAGGGCACCAAGGTGACGATCGAACCAAGAGCTGAGGGCGGAAGCGGTTGGGAGGGAAGGCGGTGGCGGGACGTCGACGCCTTGCAGGGTCTCAAGTACCGGCAGCCAGTCCACCTTATCCCAGTCCGGGCTCGGGGGAGCCTTGTGCATCAGGGGAGACGAGAGCTTAATGAGGATGGGGATGTCGTCTGAGCCGGTAGAGGGGAGATCAGCCGACCAGGAATGTTGGAAGGGAGCCAGAAACTTGTTGGCAAAGGCTAGATCAAGAACGCCAGGCCTAGTTGCCGGGTCGAAGGGGAACCTGGTATGGATGCCAGGGGTATTGAGCAGGCTGTAGCCAGCCTCAGAGGCCGCCTCAAAGTAGGGAGAGGACACCAGGAGGTCCTGGTCTGAAAACTGCCACAAAGGGTCAGCTAGTGGGTAGTGAAGATTAAAGTCTCCAAGCGTGAGGGTGGGGAAGTCATGAAGGCGAAAAGCATCCACCGGCGACAGTGTCCGGCGGTGGGATGACACGAAATTAATGGAATACAAATTGTAAATCCGAAAAACATGGAGACACGATGAAAACAAGCTCCTAGGCTAGTGGATATCCAGTACCATTAGGTCAGGCCGATTGAAAAAACAGGGAAGAACGGGATAGGCTCCAAGGAGCTCCTGGTATACGAAAAAGGCTACCTTAGGCTTGCGGCCTGAGGCAACAGGAGGGGAAAAGCATTTATACATGGAAAAGGACGGCAGCTTTCCCCTCCAGACCGCAGGATCTTGGAGGGCCACTACCTGGGGGGGAGAGGGCAGCGCAGCAAGGCTGTTGAACAGGGAAAGAAAAACATTCCAGCTGCCTAAGCAGTTATGTTGAACAATGGAAAGAAATAGAAGGAAAGTGGGGGTTGGCGGCAATCGGTCCACCAAATTTGGATCC
>LN891343.1:26134-49596 GCA_900010015.1 Tuber aestivum | reverse complement strand
GTCGGATATAACTTGTTTGATGGAAGGTACTTACTTTTCCCGCCTAATAGTAGTTTGCGCAGTTCTGACTGGCATTTTCGAATGCCGGGGGAGGGGACAGGGGAGAAGTTTGCATGTTTAGAGCAAAGAAAAAAAGAACCTGGACAATTGACGCCTGGGAATGGGAGGGGGCGGACAAAGAACGGACCTGACATGGGAGATGTTTGTGGCTGTCCCAGTGTCGCAGCGGGGCCCAGGGCGCTACGGGCTTGAGAAGGCCCAATACTGCCCCTTGGGGCGAGGCATATTGATTAACCAGCAGCAGCGCAACGGGGCGAATGACAGAGTGACCAGCAGGGCCCAGGGGGCTTTGGGCTTGAGAAGGCCCAATGCTGCCCCTTGGGCTAGGCACCTTGATTACCTAGCGGCGGCATGATGGTGCAAACGGCAGGGCAAACAGTGTGGTCCAGGGTGCTTCAGGCTAAGGCATGTGAGTTTCTAGTTTCCCAGTACATGGATTGGAGTTCTTTTGCTTACTTTGAATCTTCAACGTCCGGCTCGAATTCTGGTTTTTGGTGAGATCCCGCATGACTCGCACCGGCGACAGCAGCAGCCTGGGGGAGAGCTTTTCTCCATTTGGCTGATCCATCGGCATATTCTGGTTGACTCACTGGACGTCTGACAAACATAGAGAGCCCAATATTGGTCTGATATAATTAGTTTGATAGAAGATACTTACTTCCTATGCCCCATGGTAGTTTGTGCAATTTGGAGTGGCATTTTTGAATGCAAGGAGAGTGGACACCGGAGAGGTTTGCATGCCTGGAGCAAACAAGAAAACAAAGCTGTATAATTGACAAAGGGGGCGAGGGGCCGAAAACAAAGAAAAGAACCTTGATGTGTGGGGGGGATATGTTCTGGATAGGGGAGGTTAGGCAGGACAGCAGATGGTTGTGTGTTGATGGGCGAACAAGGAAGCCTGAGTATGGTGTGGAGGCGAGATGAAATGAGGGAAGAAGCCTGGGGTGGAAGAGGGCATTCGTATAACCCCACTATCTCTTCCTGTTGTCGTCACCCCCATAATTGGTCTTTCCTAGTTAGGGTTACTGCGTAAGAGCAGAGTATATGTAGGCCTCACTAAGACGTCTACCTCTATCAGACAGTTGTTTCTCTTAATATACACTTTATGTAAATTCATGCAAATTTCTCTCAATCAACTGATGGTAGACCTGCCAAATCGACCCTTATCGTGATAATACTAAATTAACCTTTAAAGATGCAACATGAACTAACTGGTCCTCTACTCGAGGACAAATACCATACTCGTAGATGCGGGCCATGACATCACTGTGAATACAAGCCCTAACCTACGCGACGCCATGCACCAGTGTATGCCTGGAGTTGCCATTATTGTATACTATCACCACAAGCGGACACTTTTCGCCTCTGGCAAATCTAGGTTCTCAACCACAACTGATGCACTGTCTTTCCTTTCGTTTTTGCCAGCTTGGGGAGGAGGAAACCTGATCAATGCCCGCTTTTCACTGCTATAGTCAATTGTGAAATAGCTCAGACTTAATACCTCCAAAGGCTAAAACTCAAAACAAGTGAGCTGATACAAAACCCAACGTACTTCTTACTAGTAGATGGTAAGAATTGGAATCTTAGAAACCACACAAGAGTTTACAGCAATGAGTGCTTCTCTTCCTTTGGTACCAAGAGGTGGGGGTTCAGAACGTCCTTTTACCAGGGGTTAGGAGGAGCAAGAATAAAATGTTAAATAGATGAACAGCTATGTGTGCGTCACCATAATCCTGGCCGCAGTTGAGTGCGGTCTTTTCGGCATGTCAGAGGATCATGTAGTATAACTCAGGATTGATCTCAATGGTTTGACTATGAAAAAGGTGACTTCTGAATGATCTGTTCTATGACCACAATCATTCTTTTTGGCCTTCTGGTGTTATAGGGCGTGATCTCGGGCGTAAACAAAAGTGGAAATTAAGAACGCGGCAGAGGAGAGTGGTGTCTACAATCTAGCTATTACGGGTAGTGTTTAGTGGTATAACTTTGTGCTAGATATAGACTACAGTTAAATAGAATTGGAGGAAATCAAAGTCTAATGCGGACCTGGACTCGACTCAGGTAAATATCTGATACAAATGATTCGCAGTCAACAATCGCTCAAAGGTTTCTGAGATGCACAAAGCGGCCCTGCTAGAAAGGGATTGGGAACGTAAGGGTCACCGAGTGGGGGTGTGGTTCGGGGTATACATAGGTACTGGCGCAGGGGCTAACTTAGAGAATACCAGATGTTGAAGCAAGGGGATTGAAAATCCAGGCGGCCCACCATGGGAGAAGAAATTTCTAAGAATACAAGTATATCCAGGTCACGGCCACATCCTCCGTCTCCGCTACACCTCCGGTCATTGAAAAATATTTCCTAATTGGGAATAACTCAACACCGAGGAATCATCACCACTTTTCTATAGCCATGCACCCCCCCGCCGGGGGGTGCAGGCTGTTTCTTTCCATCCCTCTGCCCATCGGGGCTTCTCTTCTACTCCTTCCCTCATCTAGCATCTCGCCTCTGCTGGATGGGGGTCCTCTCCTCACTCTGGGGGCCTCATCATGAGGTCTCTGTCCTTCCTACCCCGCTTTTGCTTCACCTTGCTTAGCATCAGCACGGTTGGCTTTGGCGGCTTGGTGATGGCTGAATAGTTAGTTGGGATGGTGGTCCTCTGGGCTATCGGGAGTAGCCTTGCCTACTACTGTAACCCTAGTTGCAGCCTCCTGCTGTATTGTTTGGCCGGATCTTTGCTTCCTTGCCCTCTTCCTCTCCCCTCCTCTGGGATCGGCTGGCACCCTACTGCCTCGGCCTTCGGGCCCCACCTTCACTGAGGTGGTAGTGCTCTGACCTACCCCTCCCACCTCCCCTCCGCGCCAGTATCACTTAGTGCTGCTCTCACTTCTGCCACCCTCGCAGCAGCTCTACAACTCTTTCCTGGCTCTGGTGTCACTACAGGAACCATCCAACCTTTTCCACAACCAGACTCCTCACGGCTGGGGTCTACCCCCTCCCTCCTTGGCAGTATCGGCTGCCCTCCTCTATCACGGGTTGCTGGCATCTCTCGCCTGTCGTCCTCCCTCCACGCTTGTGGCCCGCCCCTGGCCGAATCACCGGTTGGCCTACCTTGGTATTGCACTATCTCCTGGGTTGAGCTGGCCGGCCCAGTCATGGGATTTCCCCAGGGTCCTATTGTGGGCCTGACAGCGGACACATTCATTCGCAGACGCCTGTAGAGGTACTTGGGGATTTCCTAATCTATTCTTTCCTTTGTCGAGATGACACTGAAGGGTTTTCTTCCTTCTCCTGCCTTCCCTGTGGAGGACGATTGTTCCTGTACGGGGCTGGATGTGCGGTTAGGCCCATACCAGAGGATCTTGTGGGGGTTGTTTTGGTCCCTGGGGCGCGGGGGAGTGCGTTTGGAATAAGGTTTTGTTTTTGCCATAGCTAGCGCTCCATGCAGGTTCTTGTACCTTAACAAAGAATATATAAGTTAAACAAAAAAAAAAAAAAAAAATCCATGTCATGGCCACCAAACTTTCTTCACTCTAGTCATGTATTTTGTACTTGGAGGAGCTCTCCGCAGTTCTCAGGATTCGCTTTCTTGAAGCAATAGGTGTGGTAAGATGGATTTGATTAACCATGCGCAGTCAGAGGAATTAGTGCGTGGCGATTCCACGTAGCAAAATATAGCAGCTGCGTATGGTTAGATATAGTAGAGGAATTTCCTTAGTGTTTTGGAACGTCCAGGAAGAACGTACATTATAGTTCAGAGGATTTTCTATGGTATTGTTATGTTTTTCATGCTCATGCTTTGCTAGTCTTAGCCTGACCACCAGTAGCGAGCCTGCAGTATAGCTCGCTATTTTTGATTAATATACCATTAGCCTTCCCTCCTGTCCGCCCGTCCTCGGTTAACTATCTTGACGATAGTTCTCCTGCCTGAATCTTTGCACCCGTGGCTTTCCCTTGTATCAGCCCGTCCTCGGTTAACTATCTTGATGATAGTTCTCCCACCTGACCCTTTGCTCCTGTGGCTTTCTCTCCTGTCTGCCCGTCCTCGGTTAACCATCTCGATGATAGTTCTCCCGCCTGAACCTTTGCGCTTGTGGCTTTCCCTCAAGTCTGCCCATCCTTGCTCAGCTATTTCGATGGTAGTTTCCCTCCTGAACTTGGTAGACCCTAGGACCTTAGGAACTCTGACCCTTATGAATCACTTAAAAATACTGCATTTGACAACGGACCTCAGGAGCTTTTTGGTTTACCACCAACCCTCCTTGAACCATGCCTAGACCTCCAGTGGCATACCGGACAATTACCTAGGCTGGCTTGATGTCAGCACCTTGCCTAGAGCTCCGGTGGGATACTGGACAATTACCTTGGCCGGCTTGATGTTAGCACCATGCCTAGACCTCCAGTAGGATACCGAATGATTACCTTAGCCGGCATGATGTTGGTAACCCTCGTTGAACCTAGCTCCTTGGCCGCATACACATTAGATGGAAAACCTTGGCACAATGAACCCCTTGACTTAGACCTCTAGTGGGACACGGGAGGATAACCTTGGCTCACGATGGATGCTTCGTAGTTGGATCTTAGTTGGTTATACTCCTCGCAGGTAGACACTGGCCTGATGTCAGTAACGCTCCTTGAACCACGCTCCTTGGCCGCATACAGATTAGACAGAGAACTCTTGGACAACAAGGTCCCTTAACTTAGACCTCTAGTGGGACAATAGACGATAACCTTGGCTCACGATAGATGCTCCTTAGTTGGACCTTAGTGGGTTATGCTCCTCATGGGTGGACTCCGGCTTGATATTGGAACCCCTCCTTGAGCCTCGCTCCTTGGCTGCATGCACATTAGACAGAAAACTGTTGCACAATGAGGCCCTTTTGCCTAGACCTTGGTGGTGGGATACCAGTCCCGAACTTGAGACCTTTAGTGGGATACCGAGTCTTCTCTGGGTAGACTAGACACCAGGAATATAGACCTCGGAGGTGGGAACCTGTCCAGATGCTTACACCTCTGAGGTAGGATACCTGTCCTTTGCTTAGACCTCCGGTGGGATACCGGACAACTGTCTCGACCTGGGAGGTAGGAACCTGCCCTGATGCTTAGACCTCTCAGGTGGAATACTGTAATGGGAGCTCCCTCAGGTAGATGGTTCCTAAGGATGCGACAGCACCAAACTTCGAATCTCTCGAACACAGCTCATGCAAAAGTATAAAGAATAAAAGTAAATGGTAAAAATTAATATCGTTAAGCTCAGGCTTATCTCAATTAAAGTCTCTCGAGAGGATGTTGATTCTGTCAGGGTAGGAGAGTTCTCATATAATCTTTAAGTAGTCAGACTTATACCAAAAACTCCCCCATCAGATTACCCCAACTATCATGAGTATGCCCTTCTCCGTAAGGGTTGCCCCGGCACCATTACCGTGTCCCCGAAGGGCTAAGGTATCAGTGCACTCTAGCAGAATTCTCCTATATGCACATCAGTTCCTGCGAGGTGTTTACCAATACACGTGCCAGAATGAGAACCTCTACGCATCGGTGTCTCGTCAGTGGCTAACTGTTGAGACGTCTAGGAAAGCTAACTAAATAACTCTCTTCCCATGTGCTATGACCTATGCAAGCTCCCGTAGATATGAGCTATCTCCTGGCTAAGCTCTATCTTTCTTGAATACGAACTTAGAGGGTCTACGGCGCTCCCTCGTCGAGCTGTGTCAGTGGCGGGACCCGTGGGCGCTACCCGTGGTCTTTTACCCCGGCACACCAGTCAGCGTGATAAGTATCATGCTATTAGAGTCATCAAACAACCCACAAAGAGCGTATGGCAAAGGGGCACGTGTAGGCTTGATTGGCGCAAAACCTTCCCAGATGTCTTCAGTACTACCTGGGACTACTCTGGGGACCCTTCCGGATAGCTAACACTAACTCCGTCAGTTGTGGTCCGTTTTACTCCGTTCCTTTTGGAGAAGGTACCTGACCTTCCCACCTTCACCCCCTGATATATCCTGCCAACAGCTTCCGGTCGGACGGACGGCAGCGACGTATACAGTGTTATGGGCATGTCTTCATGAACTCCATTTAACTAGTAAGACGGCAACTCCACCCATTTTGACCCATGACGCCTGGGGCAAACCCTGGGGCCGCAGGTACCGGTTAGGAATAATTCTACCAAATTACAGCTTGTTCGGAGCACTATAGCTCCTCACGTAGTTTTCCGATCAAGACGCAAACAAGTGTCCGTCAATCGTCATTGCGTAACAAACAATCCTAACATTTCCCGAAATTCTTCCGAGAACGTTTCCGACGGAAGGTAAGGTAATAGTGTCCCAAAGGTAGGGTAAGTATGTCCATGGTCACACAAAACCGGTCTCCATGGTAGGGTAACCTGACTTCCTTAGACAGGGCAAACTCACCTGGCCTTCTGTCCTATCCTTAGGCAAGAGCGGACATTGTCACGTTACTACTACTACTGAGGTACACCATTTCCTTAAGTAACTTCTGTTCTTAGAGATATCTTGACCATCAAATATCCCTCGGATATGTGCCTGCATACCCGCCTCGTCTACCATCTGACCTCATGGTCTTATGTGTGGGCATAGACGTAGGTTACCATAGCTCTATAACGTAGGGTTGTTACAGATACCTGTCTCTTGCTTAGACCTTTGGTGGGATACCGGAAATCTGTCTAGACCTCAGAGGTGGGAACAGTTGAATTTTCTAATTAATTTTATATATATATATTCTCCTTGATAATATCGTATATTCCTCTACTTAGTATTATTTCTAGTTTACGGACGTTACTACAGCGGTGTATGTATTACATATATTTCATTGATATTTCATGATACAATTAGAGGATTATGGCGTGCTTTTCTTATCTGGTGTTTGGGTTTATTTCTTACATTTGATGCATCATCATGCACGGTCATCAGTCATTTGATTTACAATCATGTTTTAATTATCTGTTCACACCACTTTAGATTTACGCATGTTTTATGGGATTTCCTTGGCAGTTCTTTAGGGTCAAACAAGTTCACACTTATGTTTTTCCTACATATGTTATGGTCAAACATGTCGACACTTATATTTTCCCTGACGTTTCCTCTTAGTTATAGGAAGGATGCGCACATGTATAAATAGGGGTTACCACCAATCTCGCTTAAGAGAATTAAGGACAAGAACTACTACCAATCTACCTTCATACAAAATTCCTCCTCGCTTAGTGTGCCCATACTGAACTCGTACTACTGTATCCTACTTTCGTATAAAGTTATTAAGATAGTGCCGTACCCACACATTTGAACAGGTTATGAGCCCGGTGCCTCTATAACTATACGACTTACACCTACATGATTCCTACCTACGACGATCGAAACATTTCACCCAACACGAAAACATTTCTACCTCGAAATGAAACAAATCCATTCCAGTTGAAAACATTGATCAAACTGAAACTTTCTTTGAAACGAAACCTTATTTCCTCGGCACAAGATTTCTCGGCGAAACGTTCTTGGCATTCCTCCTCGCTTAAAAGCAGAATCTGCCCACCATTCCCTCCAAATCCTCTTCTTTCCTTAGGCACCGCTCACCCGGTTCTCCATCACCCCTCCGGTACTTCTCATTCTTTTGGAAGCCTGAATCAGACCCTGCTGGCGAAACGCAGTGGGCCCAGGAGCAACTGGGGTGTTCTGCAAACAGGCTTTCACTGGTATAAAAGTGCTGGGCAATGGGGGTGGTGGTTAATCACAGTGATCGAGGATTTTTAACATAGTTTAAAACAAAAATAACTTATTTTGCATGTCCAATACCCTTGGACAACCACCATTTCCATCACATGATAACCTCTCCAAAGAAGAACTCGAGCAACCTCCGCTCCCTCCAGTACCTCCATTCCCTCCGGCTCCTCCTCCTACTGATCCACCTGCATCACCGCCTGGCGTACCGCCTCCACCTCCACCAATGGATCCTGCAGGCCCTGCCAACCCGCCACTGCAAAATCATTCCACCAACTCCAAGTGAGACTGTGTACCAGCCTATAAACTGAGCTCAATCCCAAAGCTCACAGGCCCAGCAAACTACAGAACGTGGCGTGACATGTCAGAATATGTTCTTACCTTATTCAATTGTTGGGGCATAGTAAGAGGAGAAGAAACATTGCCGGAACTATGAACAACTACCGGACCCGATAATAACGAAGATGCTCGAGATTCTTTCCGCCATCATTACCAGTGGGCCTTGGCCTACTTCCTCGAAACGATCGATCCCCAATGGCTTATCTTGCTGGCCACACACAAGACACCTCCCGCCATTTGGACAGCCTTCAAAGATAAGTTCACTCGCGAAAATACTTCTACCTTCTTTGACCAGCTCAACGCGGTCCTCGATTCCAAGTACGATACATCCGATCCTATGCCGGACCACATCAACAAGTACAATACACTATGGAAGCGAATGCAACTTCGTTGCTCCTCTGCTTCGGAAACCGACCAATACTCTCTACCATTTGTTTTTAAATCGGTATTGGAGTTAACCAAAGCCAAAGCCGCTGTTCTCCTCCGTTCCCTGCCTCCGTCGATGAGCAACATTGTCGAAAACCTCCAAACCAAGGAGGACCTTACCTACAATCATGTCTACAACAAACTGTTGGACTTGAAATCCTCAGTCAATTCTGTGGACGATAAGGCGTACAAAAGCACTGATGGCAAAGGAAAGGGAAAGGCTCGGGATATGGTCCGCCGGCAACCGGCCGAAACGAAGGAATGCTCCTACTGCAAAAATCACTACCCCTCTGCTCGCAGTGAAGGTCACTCCTGGAATGAGTGTAATAAGCTCAAGGCCAACAACGAGAAGCAAAAGAAGAACAGAGCCAGACACTCGGCTAAGATCGGAAAGGAAGAGACATCCAAACCGGTCAGTACCTCTACCTCCTCACCTCCTACACAAAAGACCCCTTACCCAAATCAATGGGTTATCGATACAGGCGCAAGCTCACACAGGACTTCGAACCTAGACCTTCTTATAAACTTCGAACCTTCACCAGGCACCATTAAGTTAGGCAAGGATTCGGTAATAGAATCATGCGGCTGTGGAACAGTAGTGCTTAAGGCCAAAACATCTGATGGCCGGACAGACTCTGTCTTTCTACAACGGGTTCTTGGGTTTTCTAAGTTGGGTTCTAGCAACTTGTTGTCATGGCATGCTATCGCTTCTTTGGGAAAAGGTTTTTCTTTGGGGAGTTCTGGGAAGGATATGTATGTTTTTAGGGAAAATAAAACAGAGGTTCTATGGGGAAAGCTTGACGGACAGGACTATGTTGTGCAAGAGGAAAAGGAAACAGCCAACAAGATGACTTACAAAGAGTGGCACAAAGCCCTTGGACATCCATCGCCGCAATACCTCAAAGCTGACTACTACTCCGACTCTCCAGCTATCTCTACTATTCCAAAAGACTGGCAATGCGAAACCTGTATCACCTCTAAGTCAACTAAGTCAAAACCCAAATCAACAGAGAAATGATGTGACACCTCTTTCAAATTAATTCACTTCGACCTTAGCGGACAATTTTCGAAACCCTCCTTTGGCAACTGCTGGTACTATGTTACCTTCATCTATGACAATACACGCTATGCATGGATCTACACCATAAAAGTGAAGTCCGTCACCGTAAAAGTATTTGAACAGTTCATCAAAGAAAGGACAACCCAAGATTATACTATTATTAAAAGATTGCGTACTGACAACAGAGGCAAGTACATCAATGACAAAATGCTTACACTGTTTCAGAAGCATGGAATTGTGCATGATAAGACTCCTCCTTACTCACATGAATCTAATGGTATTGCCGAACAGTACAACCGTACCATCATTACATCGACACGCTCTATGTTGACTGGACTTACCCTTAGCCTTTGGGCTGAAGCAGTCTCCACCGCCATCTACCTTAGGAACCGACTCCCTAACCGAGCCATAGGAAACTCAACATCCTATGAAGCCATCTACAAAACAAAGCCGTTGATCAACCACTTGCGCCTATATGGGACCAAATGCTACCTCCATATACCAGAGGAGAAAAGAAAACCTGGAACTAAGCTACAGCCCCGGGCATTGGAAGGATATCTTGTTAGTTATACCTCCTCCGACAAAATATACTGGATATATATACCATCGCAACATCGGATCTCCGAAACCAGACAAATCCATTGGACAACCAAGACAATAATACCACTTGACCCAACTGGACAGTCGAATCCAAAACAACTGACCCATACATCGGAGACCTTTGCCACCATTACGCTTCCCTCTTTTCAGACAGCCTCACACCCTCGCGACAAGCCTCAAGAAAAGGAAGATGACGACCAATCTTTACCATGACCAGACGTTGAAGTACATCCACCTCCACCACCCGAACATCCAGAAGACTACAAGAATCCCACACCTTCTTCTCCAACTCCGGAACCACCTGCAGATGAACCAGAACAACCTCCGGAACCCGCAGAAGGAACAAGGACTCGGTCAGGATAAGTTTCAAGACCACCAGTTTGATATGGCAGAAATGCTACCAAAATGCCCGACAAGGACCCTACCACATATTATCAAGCTATAAACAGCCCGTACCGTGACCAGTGGACCTCGGCTATGGACTATGAAATTCTGGCGCTCGAGAAGAGTGGAACCTTTGATGTTGTCAATAAACCAATTGGACGGAAAATAATCAAAAGTAAGTGGGTCTACAGAGTTAAAAGAAACGCTGACGGCACACTAGAAAGGTATCGAGCAAGAGCTGTCACTAAAGGATTTGGACAAACCCCTGGCTTCGACTTCGAAGAAACCTTTGCCCCTGTCATAAGTTACGAATCTCTCCGCTTCCTCCTCGCGATATGCACAAAAAACAAATGGTGACCGCAACAATTCGATATTAAATCTGCTTTCCTCTGCGGCGAATTGAAAGAAGAAGTTTAGATGTGACCATTGCCTGGGGTCGGTAATGAAGGCAAGGTATGGAAACTTAACCGATGTCTCTATGGACTTAAGCAATCTGCAAACGAATGGTATGCTCTCTTTGCCAGATTCTTAACCACCAGAGGATTTACGACATCATCCCTCGACCAATGCATGTTTGTTCACAATAAACACGACATCTACATTTCGATTTATGTTGACAACATCGCTATCCATGCAGCCGACACCCTAGAAGCTACATCTCTCATAGAAGACCTGAAAACGGCATTCGAGATTACAGACCTAGGGGAAGCCACATTTTTACTTGGCTTGCACACCGCATACACATCAGACGGGCTACATCTTACCCAAGAGCAATACATCAAGTCAGTCCTCAAACGATTCTCAATGGCAAACTCTAATAGCGTTTCTACACCCTTACCAAAAGGCATTCAACTTATGAAAGGGACTCAAGACACACGCAATCCAGACCCCTCCACTTACCAATCGATGATAGGATCACTTATGTATCTGACTACTGGTACAAGACCCGATCTAGCGTATACAATTTCTTTCCTCTCCCAATTTTCTGCTTGCCCTACCGAACAACACCTCAAGGCCGCTAAACACGTCCTTCGATATGTTAATGGAACAAAACACATTGTAGTCTTCTACCCTTACAATGCGACAAACGCTATCAATACCTACATTGATGCTGACTTCACTGCTTGCCTCGATACCCGCCACTCCTTTTCGGGATACATTGTACTTCTCAACGGTGTATGCATCTTATGGCGCTTGAAGAAACAAGTCTCGGTCGCACTATCAACAACTGAAGCCAAATACGTCGCAATGTCACTTGCCGCAAGAGAAATCCAATGGTTCCGAAAGGGTCTCAAAGATGTCTGTCTCGACTTACACATCGCTTTACATGCAGATAATACCCGTGCAAATTTTCTCGCGAGAAACCATCAGCTAAACGACCGAACGAAACATATCGATATACACTACCACAAAATACGAGAAGAAATTGATAATGACTCCTTCATGCTCCTGAACGTTGCCTCCTCCGATAATCTTGCTGACATCTGTACAAAAATCTTAGCGAAACTGGCTCACGAACGATTAATGGGACTTTTGGGCTGTAGATAATGAGGGGAAGTGTTGAATTTTCTAATTGGTTTCATATATATATATTCTCCTTGATAATATCGTATATTCATCTACTTAGTATTATTTCTAGTTTACGGACATTACTACAGGGGAGTATGTATTACATATATTTCATTGATATTTCATGATACTATGAGGGGATTATAGCGTGCTTTTCTTATCTGGTGTTCGGGTTTACTTCTTACATTTTATGCATCATCATGCACAGTCATCGGTCATTTGATTTACAATTATGTTTTAATTATCCATTCACACCACCTTAGATTTACGCATATTTTATGGGATTTCCTTGGCAGTTCTTTAGGGTCAAACACGTTCGCAGTTATGTTTTTCCTACTTATGTTACGGTCAAACATGTCAACACTTATGTTTTCCCTTACGTTCCCTCTTAGTTATGGGAAGGATGCGCACCTGTATAAATAGGAGTTACCACCCATCTCGCTTAAGAGAATTAAGGACAAGAACTACCACCAATCTACCTTCATACAAAATTCCTCCTCGCTTAGCCTGCCAGCAGTGAACTCTTACTACTGTATCGTACTTTCGTACAAAGTTATTAAGATAGTGCCATACGCACACATTTGAACAGGAACCTGTCCTGATGCCTACACCTCTGAGGTAGGATACCGGTCTCTTGCTTAGACCTCCGGTGGGATACCGGACATCAGTCTAGACCTCGGAGGTGGGAACCTGTCCTGATACTTAGACCTCTGAGGTGGGATACCTGTTTCTTGTCTAGACTGCTAGTGGGAGACCGGACCTCCCTGGACCTTGCTCTTCAGCCGCACACTAATAAGTCGGATTCACCTCAGATACCAAGGTCTCCTGTCTAGACCCTTGGTGGGATACCGATTTCTTGATGCCTAGACCCTCAGTAGGATGCCGAACCTGTTCATATCACTGGAGCCTCTTTGTGGCATGCCTGGGGCTACCTGCTCGGACCTTGTCCATTACAGTCCAGCATGCTTAATCATGCGATAAAAAGGTGGGAGAGTAAAAGATGTTGAAGCAATGGGGGTTCCTGTAACGGGGGCTCCCTCAGGTAGCTGGTTCCTAAGGATACGACCGCACCAAACTTCGAATCTCTCAAACAAAGCTCATGCAAAGTGTAAAGAATAAAAGTAAACGGTAAAACTTAATATCGTTAAGGTCAGGCTTATCTCAATTAAAGTCTCTCCAGAGGATGTTGATTCTGTCGGGGTAGAAGAGTTCTCGTATAATCTTTAAGTAGTCAGACTTATACCAAAAACTCCCCCATCAGGTTACCCCGACCATCATGAATATGCCCTTTCTCCGTAAGGGTTGCCCCGGCACCATTACCATGTCCCCGAAGGGCTAAGGTGTCACCACACTCTACCAGAATTCTCCTATATGCACATCGGTTCCTGCAAGGTGTTTATCAATACACCTGCTGGAGTGAAAACCTCTGCGCATCGGTGTCTTGTCAGTGGCTAACTGTCGAGACGCCTAGGAAAGCTAAGTAAATGACTCTCTTCCCATGTGCTATGACCTATGCAAGCTCCCTTAGACATCAGGTGTCTCCTGGCTAAGCTCTATCTTTTTTGAGTACGAACTTAGAGGGTCTATAGCGCTCCCGCGGAGAGCTGTAGCGGCAGCGGGACCTGTGGGCGCTACCCATGGTCCCTTACCCCCGACACACCACTCACCGTGATAAGTATCATGCTATTTGAGTCCTCAAACAACCCACAAAGGGCCTACGGCAAAGGGGCACGTGTAGGCTTGATTGGCGTAAAACCTTCCCAGATGTCACCGGTACTACCGGGGACTACTCTGGGGACCCTTCCGGATAGCTCACACTAACTCCGTCAGTTTTGGTCCGTTTTACTCTGTTCTTTTTGGAGAAGGTACCTGACCTTCTCACCTTCACCTCCCTCTATACCCTGCGAACAGCCTCCGGTCGGACGGACGGCAGCGACGTATACAGTGTTATGGACATGTCTTCCTGAACTCCATTTAACTAGTATGACGGCAACTCCACCCATTTTGGCCCATGAGGCCCGGGGCAAACCCTGAGGCCGCAGGTACCTGTTAGGAATAATTCTACCAAGTTACACCTTGTTCGGAGCACTATAGCTCCTTCTGTAGTCTTCCGATCAAGACGCAAACAAGTGTCTGTCGATCGTCATTGCGTAACTAACAATCCTAACATTTCCCGAAATTCTTCCGAGAATATTTCTGACGGAAGATAGGGTAATAGTGTCCCAAAAGCAGGGTAAGTATCTCCATGGTGATGCGAAACTGGTCTCCATGGTAGGGTAACGTGACTTCCTTAGACAGGGGAAACTGACCCGGCCTTCTGTCCTATCCTTAGGCCAGAGCGGACATTGTCATGTTATTACCACTACTTAGGTACACCATTTCCTTAAGTACCTTCTGTTCTTAGAGATATCTTGACCATCACATATTCCTCGGATATGCCCCTGCGTACCCGCCTCGTCTACCATCTGACCTCTTGGTCTTATGTATAGGCATAGAGGTAGGTTACCATAGCTCTATAACGTAGGGTCGTTACAGTTCCAAACGTCAAGTGACACACAGCCACAGAACGACGGACACCCAGGGAAGGAAAGTCTAAGAATACAAGATGCCCAACTGGTAGGGAAGGAAGAAATCCAGTATATGGCACCCAAGCAAGATAGAAAAACCTAGGAATGAAAAAACAAACACGGTAACAGGATGCTAAAGTGCAAATGAGAAACCTCGGCAAAGATAATAGGAGCTTAAGATGGCCAAAAGGGTAAGGGAAACCCTTGCAAAAGGAACCAAAGAATTAGACACATAAGAGAGAGAGAAAACCACACAGATGGAAAACAAACCTAAGCAACCGAGTGAAAACAAGGACGAAACAAGAAGAAATTGAAAGCTGGCGAAAAAATAGCAAAGGAAAGAAAAAAACCTGGCATGAGATAATGATTATTCGGTGGTAGTGTAACGTGCTGAGTAGTGAGACGGAGGGCGTGTTGGGCTTCAGAAGGTCCGATGCTGCCCATCGGGGCCAGGCCGGATGGTGTTTTCGGGATGATGTGCTTTCCCTGTGGTGGTGCCACTCTCTTGTCTTTTCCTCCAAGCATTTGGAGCAGCTCAGGAGCCAGGACACGAAGTAGTCCAAGGCGCATCCAGGGCCATGGGAGGGGGTTGGCTAGCTGAGCTTTGAGTGGCCCAGTGGGGAAGAGAAGACAGGTAGAGGGTTTCAGGAGCTGGGGGGGCTAGGGGAGTCGGAACAAAAGTATTGGGCGCCGCGGGTGTCGACCTGGGTTGACGTAAATTGCAAACCTGGCTCACAGGTGGCTCGGCGGATGAGGTGTCAATAATGCGGTCATGCCCAGGACCACTGGGCCGCCCAGATATGAACTGGCTAGAGCACAAACTCCAAGCGTTGGGAGCTGATCTTGGGACCTGCATGAACTCTGACATTCATGGGTTCTGTTTTAGCATGTCCTCAACTGCCTTCATCTTGTCCACCTTGGTTGGTTTGGGGGGGGCTGGGATTCGTTCTTGGCGCTCGGAGAGGTGATGCTGACTGTACACAGCTTCTGGGAAGGTAGGGGTTGGTTCCTGCGGTGGGGGGGGCGATAGCCCCAGGACACAGGTTCTGGAGGGGCAGGGGTTTGTTCTTGCGGCCGTGGGGGGCGACAGCTCGGGCACCCAGATTCCAGGGGTGGAGGTGTTGGTTCTCGTACTGGGGAGACATCATGGTACCGGGACACAGGTTCTGGAGAGAAAGGTGTTTGGTCGCACGGCCGGGGGGGCGACAGCCCTGGGATACAGGTTCCAGTGGTGGAGGTGTTGGTTCTCATACTGTGGAGACGTCACGGGGCCGGGATACAGGTTCTGGCAGGGGAGGGGTTGGTTCTGGCATTGGGGTGGGGCGACGGTGGCGGGATGCAGGTTCTCTGAAGGGAGTGGCATCTTTGTTTAGTGGCGGAATTTTCGCTACAGAAGGGCCGACCGACCACGTACCTGATGAGGAGGAAAACTGGCTCCGGGAGAGTGCTGCCGTCCGAGATTGATTACCACCGCTTTCTTTGTCCTGTGTTTGTAATTAGCCATAATGTTCATATCTGCAAGTACATTAACTTTTAAATAATACCACAGTCCGGTCAAAGACAAGGACTGTATCTCTTCTACCCGGTGGCATCATATCCTCATCCTCGTCCTCATCCTCCAGCCTCTCATCTTTGCTATCGGCCTCCTCCTCTTGCATGGCCCCCTAGATACCTTGAGCCAGCAGATAGTGATTCCAGACATTTCTGTCAAAAAAGGGATATCGGCCACCAGCTGGCTCAGGTGTCTGGTCGCCCTCCTCCTCTCCGTCCCCCTAACATGACTCTAGGACCAAGAGGTCAAGGGGTTCTTTGCCGTCCTGCTGGTTCGCAAGGAACCAAACACATACGTCCTCATCTCCATGTAAGAAGATGAGGTCAGAGAGACAGAGAGGGTTTTGGGGTTCCAGGCATGATGACTGGGTGCATCAGCAAAAATTTACTCCTGCGTCCTGTGCGTCCTGTGCATGTGACGCACAGGACGCACAGGACGCAAACCGTTGATCAGGACGTCAGCTGAATTGGTTCTTGCGTCCTGACGTTCACATCCGCACCCTCATCAGCAAAAAAAAAGAATCTCACCGGATGCGGAATGTCTGCATCCAGACGTGATTGGTCATTTCTTTTCCTTGTGTGCGTCCTGACTGTCCGGATGCTGACTTACTTCATCCGTCCCATCCGCTGCGTCCACACGAACCTACTTTCGCCTCCACCTCTTCAGACACGTGTCGCGGACCCCGTTCATCGCAATGCCATCCGCTCTTTTACTCCACACCCTTATTTCGTCCGGTGGTCTTTATTTTCTATTGTTCCCGGATCTTCGCCTCCTGAATGCGGTTTTACTAAACCGACCCGCCCACACGGCGAGGATCCGTCCAGTAACATCCCATAATAAATCCTTCACTCACAGTACTCCGGTGGAATCCTAGTATCCACCTCTCGTCCAGCACATATCTGCCGACTCCGACCGCCCTCTTCACACCATGTGGTTGTTCCCACTACCGTCCCTAGCCTTCTTTGCTATGGCCTTTGTGCCGGGACGGTAGCGGAAAGACTCACATCATGTAAAGATGGCGGTAGGTGTCGGCGTATAGGTGCCGGACGATTTATGTTTCTTTCTGAGCTAGCTCACAGAACGAATTGTGTCCGCCCCAATCCACACTCCTGATATTTGTACTGCTTATTAGTACTTCAGGCTCTGCACATCCTCTCTGGCGGCAGTTTTCAATTTTCAGTTTACTTAGCTAGTAGCATTACCGTGATCCTGATATAGTCTTTATAAGTATATATATACAAGAATTTAATATATCTCATTAAACGTTCGCAAATCAATCCGGTGATTCACTATCCATTGTCTCTCCCCTGCAGGAACCAGATGTGCCTGCCCGATCACTACTCCTATATCGACGATCCGCATATCCCGCCTGCCGGACCGCTTGCAAACTCGGATGTGTCCACTCATATTGTGAAATCTCCCACTATTCACTGGATCGAGCACTTGAACCAACGCCAGCCGAGTGACACCTCCGGCCTCACTGTGGACGTTTCTTATCTTGAAAAGTCCTAATAATCGTGCGACACACCTCCCCCGTAGATCTCCACAACTGTCCGCTCCGCCAACCTGGATCCATATCCAATCGTTTCTCGGCCCTGCGTTTCGGGAAGACTTTGTTCCAGTACAGAGAGCCCGGTGGATCTGGAAGACATCCGTTGATTGAAAGTCTGGGACTGCAATTTCGAGCTGGGTAAATTGCTCCACCAGAAGCAATCCCAGTTCTGAGGGATTGGTAGGTAGCCGCAGCTCATCTGCTACAGTCCGTTGGATATAATGGACCATCTCCTCCACCATTGCGGAATAATTAATCTGGAGGGTCTCGCAAAAGTTAATTAGCGTGCCGGTGTTCGTGCGGCCTCTGAGAACTCGCCGTAGTTCGCTGCGGCTTGAAGATGTCTGTATCTCTTCCATCACATTTCCTATCCTAACCTCACCATCAGCCTTTGATAGTTCCTCGATTGTAAGCAATCTCATTCCCAGGGCATGCTGGTGGCCATATTGTGATAAGATCTGACGGGCAGCTTCATTTGTGTTTGATCTCCTGTAGCCTTCTTTGATCTAGTCCTTATGCGCCCATTCACCGATATCAGTAGAATACATCGTCACAGACCCAAAACGTCGGACGTGGGCCGCAAAGTGACTTAGGTAGTGCATCTTGATAAAGTTGAAGTGGTTCTCATGTCGGATCAACATTTCCCGCTGATCTATTCTTTGGCGCCTCTCTTCATCCGCCAGTCGACGGCGCTTGGCGGCGGAGATGTTGGAAGGTACTTTGGCTCGTTGATCCGCTATCTGTTCTCGTAGTTCACGATCCTGACGATGCGCCTGGGCGCGAGTGGCCTTCGAGGTACGAAACTCATGAAAGATGTCTTTCGTCTGGTGAAATGTCCACAGATCATCTTCCATGTAAGATGTGGTATCAGGGGTATGGCTCCGATACTCGGCCATTAGACTGAAATCAACCAGCGCACTAACACATTGCAAGGCACGTTTGAACGAGAGGTGCTGAGAACTGTCCGGATTTCGTAATGCAGATGGTAATGTAACTGTAATGCATCGGCCGAGGTTACGCATTTCCTTTCCTTGCCATTGCCTGACTTCCCGATAGGCCTTCTTTGGTACGCTGAACCTGGGATAAGGGGGAAGTTCTTTCCACACGTCGTCGAATGCCTGCTGCCGTTTGTGCTTTTTCAGGAATCCTTCTATCCATTCCATCATAGGTTTAAATAGGCCAATGTAGATGTTATGCAAGAGGTCTGGCTTATGGAGATCTGCAGGGTCTACACGGTGGAGTCCGGAGAACACGTTCGAGCCTATTTTCACCCCAATCTGTTTGAAATATTCTCTGGCACTGGCCATTCCCGTCTCCCCGTACTCCAAGGCAGTTTTCGCATATCAGGTGTAGTTACGGATCGTAGATGTACGCCGTGGGTCGCCACCAAGCTCTCTGCCCGGAACCTCACACTTCAGGCATGACTTACTACTTATTCCATGTAAGTTCATATGCTCCGCAATCCAGACAGACAAGATGGGAAAGCAGAGGCGTGTTTTCCCGTCCGAGCAGTCCATTATCATACCTTCTTGGGCAATGGCCTGTAACGGTACAAATATGAGATCAAAAATAACCTGTAGTGAATCTGCATTCGTCTGCCGCTGGACTTCGTCGGCGCCGGCTGATTCACCGCTAAACTTCGGTGGCACAGGCAGCAATGCAAGAAGGAGGATCGGCATCTTTACCGGGCTGTTTCTAGTCTGCGAAAGGATATTGCCGATTGTCATGTACACCGGCCAGGCTTTCTTATCACCCGAAAAATTGGTGAGGTGAGTCTGGTCCGACAATCTGATGATCGGTACCAATGTTGACCCGGTTGGTAGTAACTCCTATTAGGAAACAGAAGGCATTATTAGCATGAGAAACACTAGCTACTCCCAACTTTTGTGGACCAATTCCATACCTGAGTCTCCCACCACCAGTCCGCTGTATGCATCTCAGAGTACAATCGTTCCCCACTTGAATTATATTCGCGAATAGGTGTGTACACCATATCAGTTCCATATGCAACCTGGCGGATCAGGTAGCGGACGCAATCAATAATATTTCTATAATAGAAGGTCGTTGCACGTTTCCCATCGTCCACAATGGCTTCTGCCCACACCAGATACTCATCGAATGGGCCCAGTGCTTCGAGCTGTTTTCGCAATTTATATACAGACTCAAATGACCCGGCGTTCTTGCCCGGCAAGCCTTTTACAAAATAATCATTAATCCGTGACTTGGCTACCTTAGTTTAGATGAACTAGCTAGCTCAATTGAAGTGGTCTTTGGATGAAAAAGGGCTCAATGGGTCATCACTCAAGGCCTGATTGAGCTCTGCATAGCCAGCAACATCCCCAATTGCTCAGCCCGCACCCGGAATCGTCCGCTGAGTCGATTGGCTTGCCATGTCTGGCAGCTGGAATATGTCCGAGTCTTCCGTGTCCGAGTGGTGCTGTATATCGCTATCCACCTCATAATCTATGATATCTAACCCGGGGTCAGATTCATAGTCTGAGTCACTCTCTTGGTCCGCAAGCCTCCCGACAGTAATGACCTGCTGATCCACAATGTCATTAGGTACAGAAGCTGTCAGCTCGGATGAGGTCTGATGGGTGGTAGCACGGAGTAATAGCATGATATCCATATGCATTGCTCGAAGGTGCCTCTCGTATGCAGCAGCCTGTTGATAGCGGTATCGACAATAAGCGCACTTGGACGCGTTTGAGGTCATCATGGTCGTCTATAACCTTGACTTCTACTATCAAGACGTCTATTGGGACACGCGTTAGCGGATGAAATGCAGATGAGGTCCGGCCAGATATGATCTTTCAAGTTTAAAGTTGGACGTCTCGGAGACTGGAATTGAAGCAATGACCTTCGCGATAGTAGGATGGCCAACAGGTCTGCAGGTAGAAGTTGTCTGCACGGTGGTCTTGGTCTTTCCAGTATAGTATCTTGACCTTACAAGTGTAGTATCTTGCTTCCAAGGAGGGTGTTTCACTTGTGAGGTGATCATCTTGGCGCGTATTCTGCGGCTCATTTGTAGCTCAAAAGATCATTCAAGAACCAGTAAATTTTCTAGCTTTCAGGTACGGAATAGCATGGTACCTGCTACTAACCCGTGTGTCTCTTGCCGAGTACTCTGCGGTTCATCACCGGCCGGCCCCCAAATCTAGTATCTAGCTGTTCAGTATCGTTTATAGCCACCAAGTATGGTGTTTACTAGAAGTGAGTCATGAGCATCTTGCCGCATATTTGGCGGCTCATTTGCGGCTCAAAATCACATCCGGGTATGGCATAAGGCTTTCAGGGATTGTTCCAAGCACCATGAGTATTTACTAGTAAGCAGTGAGAATCGTGGCGCGTTTTTTGCGGTTGATTTCCAGCTCCAGAGGTTTTCCAAGTCTACTACCGGTAGTGTTTGGCTTCCGACTGTAGTTTCTAGCTTCCAAATATGTTGTTAATTTTTCCAAGTGAGGCAGGAGCCTCTTGGGGCATACTCTGTGGCTCATCTGTTGGTTTTTCAAGTCTAGTATTTTGCTGTCGAGTATTGTTCCTAGCTACCAAGTGCGGTATTTACTACTAGTAACCAAAAGAAAAAGCCTGCCCTTGATGCCGGGATGGGGGCTCAGAATGGCCCGGGACCTTTGCCCGTTTCCACACAAGCTGAGGGTGGTTCAAAGCCCCTGCTATCGTACGGGCAAGGGTCAGGGACAGCCCCCCTTGTTTGGACGAGTACCAGTACTAGTGGTGGGCTCTGAGCGTCTTGGCACGTACTGCGTGGCTCATCCCCGGCTTACATCTCAAGTCTAGTACTACTAGTACTAGTAGTATTTAGCTGCCGAATATCATTCCAGGTACCAAGTATGGTGTTTACTTGTAGTAAGCCGTGAGCATCTTGCCGCATATTTTGCGGCTCATTTGCGGCTTAAAATGGCTCGCGGGCATAACATATATTTTTCGAGTATCATTTCTAGCTTTCAGGTACTCGCGTGGCCGAATTGAACCCGGACACTTTGTATGGGAGTTGACACCTTAGTAGGTGTCCGGATTCAAACCGGCCGTGCAGGTATGATGAGTAATATTTAATAGGGACCGTCTTCTTCACGTTTTGCGGCTCATTTGAGGCTTAAAACGTTGTCTTGGCCAGCGTGGTCTTGGCTAGCGTGGTCTGTCTTTCAAGATGCCAATGATTGTACAGCGTACAAACCTAATTCAACCCACCAAAGCCTTCTCTAGTCCATACACAAGCTACCGCCCCTTCTCCCCCCCTTCTCCCTCCTCCTTCCTCCATCTCCTCCCGGCACCATCAAACAATCACTCCTTCCATCAATGCATCCATCCACCATCAACACACCCACCCCCAGCGGCAGGGACATAGACCACCCTCAGACCAAGCATCCGCTGGTAAGTACCCAGTTCAATTTAATATGTTCACAGCTAAGTCTTCGGATAGCAATTTCGATCCGTCAAAGTTCCGCAACTGCCCAACGTCATCCGTCGCACCTCTCTCATTTCCGTTTGAGTATGTACGGAATCCAATTATTATTCCTGCCTGTTTTTCTTGCTTTCAGCTGAGAAATTTCATCAGCAAAAGATAGGCGCGCTCCCGCTGTCCCCCTCCCCCCCCCCCCCCAAGCCACCCACGATGCCGAAAGTCGGACTTGTTTGCCCAAGCGCACCGGGCCATGAAAATGATGGCGATGTGTATTGGTGCAAACAAGTCTGTCGGTTCCCAAACCTGGCTACTTTTAGTCTGGAGTATAGCGGCTGGCGGAATGCCGTGAAGCGCAGGATGCAGCGCGAGCGGATTACGGGGTACAGGGGCACTACTCCGACCCAATGGGCGGCCATTCAGGCCTACGCCCTAACAGTGGAGCCCATTGCCAGCAATGGCATGGCGCCCCACTGGCAGGCCAACACAGCGAGGGGCAGGCTGCTCACCGAATGTCTGGATTTTTTGCTCAAGGATGTAGCAAAAAAGCATTCGAGAACGTTGACGGCAATGGGCCTGGCTGTTGCTCCTTCCCCTCCTTTTCCTCCTGCTGTTGCTGCCGGAAATGATCGTAAGTTTCCTCAAACTGTGGGCAGCAGACTAGTAGAATTTATGCTAATACCGATCCTATAGGCTTTGCCGGTCCCCGCGGTGTCCGCCTGTAGTTCGATATGCCATCCGAGGTCAGCCCGGACGGTCCGCTCCTTTCCGGACTGGACAAGGTCCAGTGGCAAAGCCGTGGTGCGGTCTCCTGGCTGGAGCTGACAGAACCAACCCTGTCCCACTTGCTCTCTCAAATAGAAAGGCTAGTGGCACACGGGGTTGGGTATCGTCATCTCGTCGGTGCCACGCGGTACAGCTCAATTTTGCTCCTCGATGATCCGGATGAGCTGCTGCCGATATCCGAGATGATTCCTATCTTGTCGAGCCGGCACGTTTGCATCGGGTGGGGGTTGAGTCCGCTGAATGAACCAATGGACCTGTTGTTCCGATGCCATCGCGACGTGGGTGATGAGCCTGGAACACCTCCCCTGCACCGTCAGCCATACGAGACGCGTAATAATCGGGGTGACCCGGAAGGAGAGGAGGGGGGGGCGGAAGGAGAGGAGAGGGGGGGCGGAAGAGGAGGAGGAGGAGGAGGAGGG
>LN891343.1:13339-25551 GCA_900010015.1 Tuber aestivum | reverse complement strand
ATCAAAAAAGAGACATCAGCCACCAGCTGGCCCAGGCGATCCGCGCAGGCCACAAAACAGGGGTTGAGGTCGAACGCCAAGACCCAGTCGATGCCCAATACCCGGCCGAGGAATGATACTCGCCCACAACGCCAAGGTAAGCCAGCTTCACTCTATCCAGCGGACAAACACTTGGGTATTGAGGTCCAGTAGGCGAATATTGGCGGCAGTCATTGGAAATGCTGACAAAAAGAAAATAGCAGAACCATCTGGCTGGGTGGCTGTCAACACGGGCAGAAAGCGCTATTTGGCCACGATGACGGGGTCCGATGGCTTAAACCGCCCAACCGACGTCAGAGAGCCTCCAATGATGGCGACTCGGACGTCTAGCATGCTCAGCCCGCCGAACAGCCCTCCCCCGCCCCCCGACAATCCGGATTACGATTCTGCCTCTGAGATCACTAAGCAGGCAGATTTGCTCTTCCAATTGGTAGCACAATCTCTGGTTTGCAACCCTGTCCTTTTCGTGCTGATTTCTACTTTGGATTAGTCCGCTCTAGCAAAGATACAATATGGCTGACATACAGTCTTACGGGCGATATAGTCCCGCTAGTCTCATAGGACGGATGTATGCTTGGGCTTTTCTTTGGTAGATTTGGATTGGAGTTTTGCTTTTAATTCCGGGTCTTTCGCGGCTGTTTTTGGTTCGGCGGATTTGGATTGGAGTTTTGTTTTTTTGAGTTCTGCAGATGGTTTCTGCTCTTTCCCGGCTGTTTTTGTTTGCTGGATTCGGATCGGAGTTTTTTTCACGGATTGTTCCTGCTCTTTCCCGGCTGTTTTTGTTTGCTGGATTCGGATCGGAGTTTGTTTTGGTTTGCAGATCGCTCCTGCTCTTTCCTGGCTGTTTTTATTTTCTGGGTTCGGATTGGAGTTTTCTTTTTTTTCGCGGATTGTTCTTGCTCTTTCACGGCTGTTTTTTTTTTTGCTGGATTCGGATCGGAGTTTGTTTTGGTTTACGAATCACTCCTGCTCTTTCCTGGCTGTTTTTGTTTTCTGGATTCGGATTGGAGTTTTCTTTCTTTTTTGTTTTACGGATTGTTCCTGCTTTTCCCAGCTGTTTTTTGTTTGCTAGATTCAGATCAGAGTTTTTTTTTCGTTTTGCGGATTGTTCCGGTTCTTTTCAAGCTGGTTTTTGTTTGCAATTACCTCCTTGTCCTTCCCCACCGTGCTATTCCCCTTTTGCCCAATCCTCACTAGCATTAGCCGCACCCTATATTTCTTATGATTTAGCATATCATGATCTTCCCACTTCTGGTGACTGCATCTGTTGTTGTCACCTTAGCATCCCAATTCAAACTAGATTAGTCCGTGCATTCCAATCAGCCTTTTGATTTTTTTCAACAAGGTTCGTTGGGTGGCCAGTCCCCTATCCTTCGTATTCCGCACTGGGAGAAAACATGAGTGACAGCCCGTGAACATAACAGCTCTTTAAAGAACACATTCTGACCTTTTCTGTCTGCTAAGTGCAAGCGCCATAACCCCCATTAAATTTCCAGAAATCTACAGCCCCTAACACTACCTACCCCTCCAGACACTATCCTGCGTTTCCCGACAATATTAAATCAAATTCGCCAGCTTACTATGCCACGGCAGCAGCCACAACCCCCAATTGGCATGGAAAGAACGGGTATCTCAGAAGCATAGACGAAAACCAAATGAGGTCCGCAGCAGACGCGTCCGGAAATCTAAATCTAAGGAGCTGTTAACTGCACTACCAGCATCTTTTTGCCTTCAATAACCTTGCATCTGCCCGCAGGTCGGGAGACCCCAGCAACTATGCCGCTGACAATAAGGATACTTTGTAGTCTTTGAAGTCATCGTGCTCCTGTGTGGAGATTCAGCTACAGCTTTCAAGATCTTTTTAGAACGGCCGATAGATCTCCTGGTTTAAGTTGTCCGCGCAGCGGTCTTGGCATTTCAAGATAATTCTTAGATTTCAAGTGTACCAGTAGTTATCAACCTGCGGGTGTCCGGCCGGCGTGGTGGAGGTCTGGCGGGGGGTTGCAGCGAATTTCCGGCTTAAACGCTGATTTTGTGCTTACCTAATCTCGTGCAACATACTATTTTCATGGTGTCAATGTTTGTACAGCATACAAATCATTTTCAAGACTAAAAACACCCACAAGAAGTCTATATAAGCCCTGACTACCTCCCTTTTCTCCATCCCCTCTCCTGACCGTTCCGAACATACATCCACACCTTCTATCACCCCCCCCCCGCACTTTTCATCCTCTTTCCATTCAAAAACCATCCGCAAAGTCCTGCACCACTTCTCACTCGCACACAACACCACTGGTAAGACATATACTCAATACAATTCATTATCTATATACAGTACTTACACAAGTTTTGGTAGCTAATAATTGTCAGCACAGTCATTTCTCACCTGCATACCGCAGAGTTCCCCCGAACCACCACGTCCATCTGCCGCGCCCGCCCCGTTCCTGCCCTCGGTCTATTCCCTACGAAATTCCGTTCCCTCCCCCCCATAATTACCCTTTTGTATTCAATTTTATTCGCTCCGAAGCTAACAATCTTCCAGCGGACAGAATTTGGTTTAAAAAAAATTCAAATTCCCCCCTCCTTCAATCCTCCGAACCCCCCCAAGCCGCCACCGCTAGCCGCGCCCCCATTCCCGTCCTTGGTATATTCCCCAAGCAACCCCACCCCCCCATAATTGTCCTTTTGTATTCAATCCTATTCGCTCCAAAGCTAACATAATTATCCAGCGGACAGAATTTGGTTTTTAAAAAAGTTCAATCCCTCCCTCCAACCCTCCAAACCCCCCTAAGCCACCCCACCAGCAATCACAATGCCGCGATCGAAAGCTGGCCTCGTTTGTCCAAGGACTGCAGGCCACGAGAACGATGGCGACGTTAGCTGGTGTAAACACCTCTGCCACTTCCCAAATCCGGGCACGTTTAGCCCGGAATATCACGCCTGGTGGAATGCCATCAAACACCGGATGGAGCGCAACGGGATTCAGAGCTTTCGACACTCAAGTGCGACTCAATAGCCAGGGCTCCAGGCATACGCACTTACCGTTGAACCTATTGCAAGCAATGGCAGGGCGCAATACTGGGAGGAGGACACAATGAGGGGCAGGCGTTTTACGGAATGTCAGGATTACTTGCTCAAAGATGTGGCAAAAAAAATATTCGCAGACGGTGAGGGCGATGATGCAGGTCCTTCCGCCTGCCGCTCCTGTTCCTGCTGCTGTTGCTGCCGCTACTGATCTTAAGTTCCCTAAAAGTGTCCGCAGTCAACTTATACACTATACGCTAATATGAATCTCACAGGTTTGGCTGGCCCGCGCTCCGTCCGCCTCTGGATCGATCTGCCTTCTGAAGTATGGCCTGGCGAAGCACTGGCTCACGGACTGGACAACGTCCAGTGGAAGACGCACGGGGTGGTCTATTGGCTTGAGCTGATTGAACCTACCCTGGAGTACTTACTCGAGCAAATTGACCGGGGTGTAGCACGCGGAATCGGATATCGCCAGCTCGTTGGCGCAACTAGGTACGGTATGCTTTTGCTCCTCGACGATCCGGAGGAGCCATTGCCGATCTCCAAAATGATTGTGATCCGGACAAGCCTGCACGTCCGCATCGGCTGGGCATTGAGTCCGGCGAATGAACCAATGGACATTCTCTTCCGTTGTCATCGGGACGCCGGCGACGGAGATGGAACACCGGCCCCGGAGGGTCAGAGATATCACTCTCGGAATAATCGGGACGACCCTGACGCGCCCGCGGTTGAGGAGCTGGAGGAGGAGGAGGAGGACGCGGAGGAGGAGGACGAGGAGGAGGAGGACGAGGATGAGGACCATAGGAGGAGGAGGAGGAGGAGGTAGGAGAGGACGATAGCGGGTACGAGGTATCCGGCGCTGCTTAGTTAGCGGAGGTCGAAGTCGCGGTGGGGGCACGGTGCCAGGGCTGGACGGGTGGTGTTTGGCTGCGGCCAGCCTTTGGGGGTTTCCTTTATTGGATTTTGCTTTTTTTTTTCTTGCTTTTGGAGTTTTGTACCGTAGATTGTCTTTTCCGGGCATTTTCCATTTTGAACAACCCGCTTGATAGTCTTTTCTGACTAAGCTTTTTATCTTGTGCCCCTTTTGTTTAGCCTTAGCTATCTGCTATACCCTTTGAGACTAGCATGTCAAAGCCTTACTGCTACCCTTAACCTTGTTTGTAACAGTCCGCTTGGTAGCCTAATGCAAACTGCGTTAGTCCACTCATCTTAATTTAATCTTTTCCTTTGGACAACAAACGTCCGCGGGGTGGTGGATGGTCTGAGCCCTATCCTCATATTTAGTAACCGTGACTGTAATAACATGCAAGTGCGCTTTGAGTTCAAAATATGCGAAGGCAATTGACCTGAGATCGAGTGACAACATGTGCACAGGTGCCCCCTTTAAGAAGGCATCCGAACCCCTTTTGTCCGCTAGATACAAACCCTCATAATACTGCCTTAGTTATTGGCAAATATACGTTCACCAACACTCAGGCTATCTACATCTCCCAACACTACTCCCCTCTATTTACCTCGTCACAATGCCACAACAGCCACAACCCAATGCTCACAGGCCACGTGTGTCCCACCAGTCTGGACAAAATCAGGAGGTCCGCAGTGGATGTGTCCGGAAATCCAGATCGAAGGAGACATTGGCTGTAATACCCTCTACTTTGCCTTCTCTTACTTCCGGTCAGTCCGCAAGTCACAGAAGCTCGGCATCATGACTTCAGGTACCATAGCCTGATCATCGGAATAATGGAGGTCAGGGTCTGGAGGCAGCAGATGATAGTATGGACTCGCATGATGGGGAATACGAGGATGACGGTAATCAGAGTGAAAAGAGCGAGGAGGCAGATTTGATAGAGCTACATGAAGATGATGAGGAGCCGGCAGCGAGCCACGGGGCGCAGAGACTGGTAACTGTGCCGGGGTTCGAATCCCAACGATCGATTATCACAGTGACAGTTACACCGACCCAAAGATTGGAGAGGATTGGTTTGCCCGGACGGAAAACACCAGGGCCACTAGGAGTTAGCCAAAATCATTCAACTTCCATGCCGCCCTCCGGATCGGCCTCCGGGCTGGATCTCCCTGCAACACCAACCACAACACCAAGTCACTCACGACCGGGGACACCAGAATTTAGCGACACAGCCCCAGTGGTGCCCAGCAGCAGACGGAATACTGCTGTAGGCATTGAGCTCACCATTCAGCCCAAAGCCCGTGAGTTAATGTGGGACTGGACACTGTTCAAGGATCCGTTTCCAGACCCAATTACCCTGACTGAAATGGTATGCACGTGTTGGAATGATGCCCAGCATGAATTAAAGTTTTCCGACTTTGGAGATGCCACACTGGGCTCTAATGAGCAGGTAAGTTTCTCCTAATCGATAATCTACTTCTCATCCGCATGACTAAATATAATGGCTACCGGCCACGAATTTGCAGATCCGAACAAAATACAGTGCATGTAGATCCCAGTATCTATATTGTGCAACGAGGGCTATAACAGAACTCTATAGGCTTGATGCAGAGGATCCTATAGCCTGTGCACAAAGGGTAGAGTACTTACTCGAGAAAGACCGGTTTAATTGCCCGCCTAATGGGTATGAGGTATACTCGTTGCCCTTCCTTGCGATTATCCCAGGCCGTAGTAAGACTGAATCTGTCTAACAATGCCGGCAGGCACTTTCTCTTGGATTCCTAGCCCTACAGATTCCAGGTGGCATATACGCACAATTGTATTCGGGCAAGAAAAGGAAAGACACAATGGATAATGGGTTCCTAGGAAAGATCAATGGCACGTTTCTGTGTCTGACTGCGGCCATATTGTGTCATGCTCTGCGATGCTGGCGGACTGGAGTATTTGTTGACGATGTGAATTTCACACGTTCCAGTTCTCAAGGTAAAGATGAAAAACACGCGGTCGAGACAGATGATAATCAGGCTAATGGAAAGACAGGGCTGCTGGAACGTCAGTTAAGAACATGGGCCAGTACGCCCGGGGTTTTTCAGACTCAAATTATCCAGCGGATAACAAGCGGATTGAACGATAGAATTCCGAAGGATCGGAGAACACCGGTAGAGAGGATCGATGGCTATTCCGATAATCTCGATGCATTACGCCGGGAGTTTGGAATTAATCTGCAGCAGGTTGGATCGCAATCCATCGGTGTCGGCCACATGAGTACTAGTACCCTGAGAGGATATAGTCAGCAAGAGTCACAACGGCTAGAAGAGCAAGATCCGCTGGCGGGCTTAATTGACCCAGATTTGGTCGGGGCACATGAAGATTCCCTGCGGCATGTAGATGAAACTAGACCAGAGAGTGAGGAGGAAAATATATTTATTAGTGTGTGATCATGTATCTGTAAGAGAAAAAATAATTTAGTAGATTATGAAACATCTGAAGGTATGAAGACTAGAAAAGGGAGTCCTGGGAGAATGCGGACGGAATGCGGATGATAAAACACGACTCTGTAAATACGTCCTGCGGATATAAAGAAATACAACGTGGGATTGGAAGATAGGAACAATAGGAGAGGGAACTACGGCGAGGTCCAAGGGAGGGTGGGGGACGTCCGGACGGGAGAATGAAGTACAGGGCGGAATGCGGAAGAAGCGTAGACGAAAAGGGAGTCTGGGGAGAATGTGGATGGATTGTGGACGAAACACGGACCGAAGTACGCGACTCTGTAAATACGTCCTATGGATATAAAGAAATACAACATGGGATTGGAAGATAGGAACAATAGGATGGGAGACTACGGCGAGATTAGAGGGAGAATGCAGGACGTCTGGACGAGAAGATCAAGTACGGGGAGAAATGTAGACGGAGCACAGATGAAACAAGTTATCATGGGGGGAAGAATGGGCTGGAGAGAGCAAATATGGAGAGGGTGCCGGAGGAAGGAATCGGTGGGGGGAATGCGTCGACAAAGGGAGACAAGCGTCGGTGGATGTCCGGGGTGTCTGGGCCAAGGTCCGCACGTTGGGTGGATAGTTGTCATGGGGGGAAGAATGGGTTGGAGAGAGCAAACATCGAGAGGGCTCCGGAGGAAGGAATCGGTGGGGGGAATGCATCGGCAAAGGGAGACAAGCGTCCGCGGATGTCCGGGGTGTCTGGGCCAAGGTCCGCACGTTGGGTGGATAGTTGCCAGGGAGGGTCCCCCCGGCAATGTCTGGTATGGGCAGACGCAAAAAGGGCGCGTCCGGACGGAATAGGTCCGGGCGCGCCCATCCAGATTGCGAGTTTACATTTACAACTTCCAGAGAGTCTGACACACAGGAAGTACAGGATGCAAAAGGGATTTTTTACTGATGCTCCGGCATCCTGATGGGTACCGGACGTGGGGCACTCTAACCCCCCTGCGTTGTGACCCTTGCTAGCTCGGTTCCGGGCATCGTGACAATCTATGCCCTTTCCCCCTTAGCGTCCTGAGGCCCCTGCTACTCCGGCATGGCGTCCTGATGCCCTTACTACTCCCGGCCGGTGTCCGGACAGCTCTGGACCTCCTGCCCGGTATCCCGGACATCGGACCACGCCTGCTTTGCGTCCGGAGAATCTCTGCTGCTTTTGCCTCTCTCCGTGACGCCTATCAACCCTCCCCCCGCGTTCCAATCCTGTCCAAGTCAAGCCAGTTCTGTTTGGATGACTTAATCTATATTGCTTGCCTCCCACTGCATGTCTTATCTGCTCTCCTCCTCCTAAGTTCCTGTCCCTGCTCCTGTTTCTCATGACTTCGAAGAACTACTCCCGTGTGCCCCGAGTACTATATTACCCACCTCTTCCATCCTGATTTCACACTTTCAATTGACCTCGTCGGGATATTCTTGCCGTATTTGGAACGTACTCCATATGTTCTGGGACTTTCAGTAACCACATCCGATTACAATTTGGTCTCAATATGTGCTGCATATACTCTATTTACTATCGTATGGCGTCACATTGGCCCGCCATTTTAATCTGTTGAGTACACTAGGTGCTATTGAAGTTTGGGATCCCACCAGCACCGTGGGTACCCATATGTGCCCCGTCAAGTCCACTCTCGATCCCGGTCCCACCGACCAGTTCCCTCCTCTCTCTCAATCAAAATTTCCTTTCTGCTGTCCTTCTATAGCCGTCACCTGCCCCAACTGTGAATCATCCAGACTAAGCGAGATGTGCGATGAAATACATGGACTGCCCATGCTCCCCTACGTCAGATGTCCCGTGTGTTCTGGTGTATCGTCTAGACTATCCAGTTCAAAATCATGAAAGCTAAGAGACCGTCCAATGGCTGTCTGGCTATCATGGGAAGGAACATCGGGATGCAGCGACTGTTCCCACCTGCTCTGGCGCCCCAAATAGGCCTCTAGAGGGTAGTCGGTCATTGTCTGTCTATCCCGTGAAGATTGGCTTGGAGCCTGGTTGGATTTCCTGCGCTCACGCTGTGCGCTTACAGTGTCAACGTCATCATCATACCCTTCTACTCGATTATTCTGAATCCCGTATTGTTGCTGGAGCTTTTCGGTGATGATTTAGCAGATGTTTTGGACCACCAGCTCCTGGATCTGCACGGGAAATCTCTGCCATGTTTGCCTCTGGCATGCCAAGAGGTCTTAAGTAGGTGACGGGTTAGCCAGACTCCTTCACTACGGCCCACTAGAATGTTCTGAGATTCTAACCCATAACAATATCAGGCTTGAAGTCCTTCGGCTCTTCGGACTTACCCGTTTGCCATGCCCGGAGAGTGTGGCAGAGTATAGAACAAGTCAGGCAGATCATAGTTCCGTTGATCCTAGATAGGAACTGAGGATCTATCCTGCCTTGCATTTTCTCTCCGGCAAAGTACTTGCCATACATGGCCTCAGGGATCTGGGGCACAAGGAATCGCAGGATCAGACGCTGTCCAAATTCATACATAGTTAGTCATATTACCCAATAGCCATTGCTAGTCGTCGTGGTAACAAACCTCATACCCTTTCGCGTCACACATGAACCAGTCTCCTTCCAGAAGATAATCAACTCTACGTACGATGGCTGCTGCACCTTGTGGCAGTAGCAGTTCATATAACTTTACTATGTGATGCTTCACATGATACACGAATTGTGACCGTACGCCTGAGTGCTTTTGGCGTATCTATCAAGGTTATTATAATTTTCCATGTGTCCAGACGTCTGACTGGGATCACTTACTATTGTTATGCTATCCTCGGACGGTTCAATACGTCCGCAACTGTCACTCATATTCAACGCATCCTCCCAAACGCTGTACACTTTGGCTATCAGAACAACTACGTTAGGTAGTGGGTTATCAAAAAGAGTGTATTAGAGAATCAGATCCCTGGCCAGCCGTAATATAGAACTTTCAGGTCCTGTAACATTGTTCTTCCAGCTGCTACTTCCGTGCCAGTTAACGTCGCGTTGGGCTACATCTAGATAATCTGCCTGGCTAGAGCTTCTGATATCCGAGGAAAGCATACTCGAGCGACCCGGTGGGGACGAATTCCTTGCTGAGCTTGACGACGGAACACCTAGAGTGGAAGCTCTACCGCGAATGATGCGGGCAGGGACGGCGGGCATCGGCAGAGAAGGGCCGGATTGCTGTGATCCAGGAGTAGTCGAAATCGGAACTGTTTTCCCTCGGTTGGTATCCTCTCTGTTCGCTGTCTGTGACCTGTGATGGCGTGGTGTTGCTCCCCCATCACTAAGATCAATGTCTTCGGCATCAGCGTCGATTTCTGATTCTGATTCTGAGGAGCCCGGGGAGATTTGGTACTCATCACTGCTATCCTCCGATATATGTACAGCTTCTATATACACTTGGTCTTCGGCGTCAGTTTCGGGGTTGGGACGCACAGCTGCCTGCATTGTGCTTTTACGTGAGCGCTTCGGTGGTCTCGTTAGTTGGCTTGTTGTTTGCGGGAGAGAAAAAGGGGGACGTGAGGTCTGGTCATTTGTACGCACGCTCTGGGAGCTGTGTGACTTGTTTTGTTGAGATTTGGATCCGGTTCCACCAGGTTCCACGGGGCCAGGTCTGGCGTCGCGTTTATGTCCATAGATGTTACCAACACGGGGGGTCAGTTGACTGTCGAGGCGGGATCGTTGCTCCATTGGCATGATGGAAAAGTTACACAGATAGGAGAGAGAGAAAGCAGTGGTTAGAGAAGTGTAAATGGTATATCCGCGATAAAATCTGGAAATTTTGTAGGTTTCTTATGTTCATTAGGATGTGGCAGGTCTCATACGCTAGAGCTAGGGGTACATCCAGATTCATCAAGTATCACTCGGTATTGATCTCCGGGGTTTGAATATGAAAAAGCTGATTTCCCAATGTTCAATGTAATGTCCATGATCAAACGCCAATGTCTCCAACTATCATAGGGTGTCAAGTCTAGCGTAAATAAAAGAGGAAATGAAAGGACACGGCAGAGGAGAGTGGGGTCCAAGATCTAGCAATAATGAGTAGGGTTTACCGAGATAACTTCGCACTAGATATAGTCTGCGCCTAAATGGGATTAGCAGAAGCGAACGTCTTCTCTAGACGACCTGGAGTCGACGCAGCTGAACGTCGGACATACAGGGTTGGTAGTCAACAATCCTGGAAAGGTTTGCGAGACACACAGGACGCCTAGCCAGGTACGGACTTGGTACGCAGGGGTTGCCAAGTGAAGACATGGTTCAGGGTGTGCTAGGACAGTGGCTAACTTGAAGAATACTACATATTAACGCAAGGGGATTGAAAAGCCAGGCGGCCCACCTTGGGAGAAGAACATTCTGAGAATACAAGTCCGCCCATTACGCCTGATCGTCCAAAAAAATGTGGTATACCACGAGAGGCTGAAGTAAGGGGGATTCCCGATTGCCAGGCGACAGACAGACAACGAGGAGGCGACGGACAAGCCAGGAACATAAGTCTAATAAAAGCAAGACGCCCAAGTGGCGGCCAAGAAGGAATCCAGCAGGTAGCGCTCTAGTGAGATAGAAAAAACTAAGAGAAACAAACTAAGCTACTAGACACTAAATCGCGTACGAGAAAACCCAAGAAAAGATAACTGGAAAACCAGATACCGAAATGGGTAAGAAATAAGAGAAAAAAACAAGCAGCAAGAGAAACCCCTACAAACTGGAGACGGTCAAGGTGCCCGGGCAGGGAAGGAGACCAGAACCCCAGCAAAGGAAAGAACACAGACAAAGGGCATCTGGGACTAAAAACTTATGGAAAAAAGAAATAAAGCACCGCTCAAAATCCTGATGATCTGGCGGCTGTGCATAGTACCAAGCAGCGAGACCCGTGGTACTCCGGGCTCGAGAAGACTCGATGCTGCCCCTTGGGGCCAAGCATATTGATTATCCGGGGGTACCACGACTGGGTGGACGGCGGGGTGAACAGCGGGGCCCAGGGCGCTTCGCGCTTGAGAAGGCCCGATGCTGCCCTTCGGGGCCAGGGGGGACGGCATTTTCTGGACGGGGTCTTTTCTCTGCGCTGGTACCACTCTGCCAGCTGTTCCTCCAAGAATTGGGGGCAGCTGGGGTGACAGACACCAAGTGACAGACAACCAGAGGATGACGGACAACCGGGGAAGGAAAGTCTAAGAATACAAGATGCTCAAGTGGGGGCGAAGGAAGAAATCTAGTGTATAGCACCCAAGCAAGATAGAAAAACCTAAGAAAAAGAAATGGGGTAACAGGACGCTAAAGCGCGCATGAGAAACGCCAGGAAAAGAGAACAGGAGATCAAGACGCCCAAAGGGGTAAGAGAAACCCTTGCAAAAGGAACCAAAGAACTAGACGCCCAAGAGAGAGAGAGAGAAAACCACACAGACAGAAACCGAACCCAAGCAACGGAGCGAAAACAAGGATAAAACAAGAAGAAAATGAAAGCGGGGGAAAAAATAGCAAAGAAAAGAAAAAACCCTAGCTCCAGATAACAATTATTCGGCGGCAGTACGACATGCCGAGCGGCGAGGCGGAGGGCATGTCGGGCTTGAGAAGGCCCGATGCCGCCCCTTGTGGCCAGGCATATTGATTATCTGAGGGCACCACGACGGGGCGGACGGCAGGGCGAACAGAGGGGCGAACACCAGGGCCCAGGGCGCTTCAGGCTTGAGAAGGCCCGATGCTGCCGCTTGGGGCCAGGCAGCAGCACGACAGGGGAACGACGGGGCGAACAGCGGGG
>LN891342.1:39082-50028 GCA_900010015.1 Tuber aestivum | reverse complement strand
TTTTGGATAAGAGATTTTTTGCCCAATCAAATCGAGGATGGCTTCGGGAACCTGCAGAATAGCCAGCCTGGAGAATTTTCCCTGGATCTTCTAACTATAGTAGAGATTTGAAATTAGTATAATGGCTTAGATAGAATCTTCAACTCAGAGTAATTGAATATGAACTTACTCGTGCACTTTTCTTTCTATTAATACTTGCTATAATAGTTGCATTAACCCATTCAAGAATAGAATGGTATTGCACAGGCATAACGTTTCTATAAACCATAGCAACTATATCCCCTGTACTCTTATCTTGAACGATTGCACTTTGATTTCCAGCAATATCAAGTTTCAATCGGCTTTCCTCCAATTCCAGAAGAGGGTGTCTTCTTAACCTAGTATCAGGTTGTTTTCCATGCAAGAGGTGATGTTCCCAGAGTGCTCGGATTTTCCCACTTTCATAAATCCAATGGTTGGGAGGAGGATAGAGATCAGGTTTGGATAGTTTTGAAAGAGCGAAAGTAGAAAGTGGGGATAAAAACTGCTCATCTCTAGCTTTGGGTGGTAGACTGAGGTAGAGGTTGTAGGCTAAAAGGGCTCGCTTATTTTTGTA
This sequence comes from Tuber aestivum, assembly GCA_900010015.1. Classification (NCBI taxonomy): domain Eukaryota; kingdom Fungi; phylum Ascomycota; class Pezizomycetes; order Pezizales; family Tuberaceae; genus Tuber; species Tuber aestivum. The sequence continues at coordinate 49,433 of LN891342.1, read as the reverse complement.
CTTGGTTCTGTTATCTTGGAAGTCCTGGATGGCACGAAGAAGAGGTGCAAAGGTAGTGTTGTAAGGGTCTTTGTTCCAGGAAGTTGAAGCAACCGAGATAAGATCAGAGAAAAGCTTCATAGGATCAGAACTGCAGGTAGGAACTTGGGTCCTCAAAATGGTACAAAGTTGCAAGCGAGAAGCTGGTTGGAAGCTTTGTGGAAGAAGTTGCAGAAAGTCCATGTTGGTATTTGCCCAGGTTCCAGCACCGAGGAGAAATTCAGCATGCTTGTTTTTCTTAACTAAAGAAATTACAATATATAAGCAAAATTCTACTTTATAATAAGGTAAATAAGGGCTTATAGAATATGTAAAACTGGCCAAACAAAATTAATTCTTTAGGGATAAAGCAAATACTGCAAGCTCCCACCACATGTAGTAAGTGAGCACTTGTATGTATTGCTAAATGCAAAAAGAAAAAAAATTAAGATGGTAGAAATAAATAAAGATAAATATAAAAAGAAGAAAACCTTTTCCCATAGCTGGTATTGGTATAAGGGTGGGGTAGAGTGGTAGTTGTAAGGGAAGAAAGTAAGTGGTAGAAGAGGTAAGCGAAGGTGTAGGAGGAAAATAGAGGAGAAGGAGAAGAAGCGAGAAAGAAAGAAGAGGGGTAGGTATATAGTGCATGGCAACCATACATGGCAACCATAGTACATGGTAACCATAGTACATGGCAACCATCTATGGTACATGGTAACTATATAGGCCAACGATAGATAGTACCTTTCTATAGCAACCACGAGCATGAACCATAACCATAGACTACAATTACCAAGAGTAGTAACAATTAATATTAAATAGAATATTATATGAGAAACTATTAGCTTTAAGGTATAGTATAGTAAATAAAAAATTATATGTTAATAAATGACTTTCACTGGAATACAATTTTATAATAAGTATAAAAAAGAAACACAAATTGAATTAATATTTAGAAAACTATTTTTATATATAAATAAGAAATCTTATTCAGAAAAAAAAAAAGGCTAGTCTATATAGTTTACCGAATAATAAGGTTAACTATACTTATTTAAATATATCTAAGTCCGATAGAAGTAACTCACGATAGACAATATTACTTGTTTGTCCTTCCTCATTATCGTCGTTAAAAAATGAGCGAATATGATCCCGATGTCGTACTCTTGAAATGCTAGTATACAGTTGTCCATGAGCAAAAGGTGGTACTCGTAAATCAATAACTGCATGATCTAATGTTAAACCTTGACAGCTATTAAATGTTGTTGCATATGCTAGACGAAGAGGAAACTGTTTTCGTTGCATAACCCACGAGCAAAATCTAGGCTGAAATTCAAATATGATTCTTGGAAGATAGTATGTTTTTTTCTTACTTGTTCCTCCTATTCCGGCCCCAACTAGCTCCACTTCAATAACATTTTCCAAAAGTTTTTTTATCATTACCCGAGCATTGTTAACTAGCCCCTCCTCGAGGGAGAGGTTTCTCATTATAACACAAATTGCTGACTCCTTTAAATGAAGCTCATGTGGTGGTACTCCAGGTTCCTTAATTTCATGGAGAAATTCAGGAGTTGAAATCTAACCTTGTAGACTAGAATTCGATTGTTCTTCTTGACTGATATTCTCTGTACTATCTCCATCCTTTATGCTGTCATAGCTAAAGTACTTTTGCTCTATCGTAATTATATTCAAGTTAGTCTTATTACTCTTATCGGTAGTTATTATAGATATCTTTCTTAATTAATACTACTAAAACTTAAAAGCAAGTAATAATTTGAAATTCAGAATTTCTTACCTCTGACGAATGGTATTTTATCCAGCATTTGAAGGTTAAATTCGTCAACATAAGCATTTAAAGGACTTAGGAACGACCTTTGGCAAATGTTTTGTGGGGAGAGAAGTATCGAGTCGGGGAAAAGAAAGTCAGCAATTTCTTCGTAGGTACTGATTCGTTGGATAAGTGGCAAGGTAATTGGAGAATCAGTTACAGTATCCTCGCCAATCGTATCAACCCATGTAGAGTAAACAGGATCCTGAGCATTACGAACTGGTTGATGTAGCCGGAGTATAAGAAAGTGTTTCCATAGCGATGATGACTGAATCGAGGCATCCAGAGATGCTGTTGGTCCACTATTTCTTACAACTGGTGCTACTTGCCGAAAGTCACCTAGTCCAACCACAATCTTTCCACCAAATGGTTTTGAATTACCCATTAGAAGCTGTAAAAGAGAATTTGTACACTCAATTGCTGCTCGATTCGACATAGGTAGCTCTTCCCAGAATATGATTTCTACACTTCGCAGAAATCTCGCATGCTCTGAATGGGGTCCAATTCGTGACTGCAACTCCATATGATTCTTTAGATAATCAATAGTATGTTAGCAATTATACTAATTATAGTAGTATATATTTCTAAATAGGTATCTTACCTCGGTAACAGGAATCCCAAATGCAGAATGCGCTGTTCGTCCTCTCTCATATCCTATTACACTTAATGCAGTAGAGCCAACAACTAAGACAATATGCCCCTCACTACGAAGCATATTAACTATCACACTAGCAGTAAAACTCTTACCCCGGCCAGCCTTGCCTTCGAGAAAAAAACAGGTTGTAATTCGATCAGTTGGTGGTGAATAAAAGAATTCGAAAAGTGAATAGCATATGTCGAGTTGCTCATTTGAGAGCATTAGTTCGTCATGCTGGTATTTCTCTAATAAACTAGGAAATTGAAGAGCACACTGAGTTTGCTCAAAGTGTAATAACGACGATTGCTCCTTGGGTTGTGGTAAGCTAAAGTCAACTAATTTTGAACCTTGGGACTTCAAGAATCTCTCAAGATCACGAAGAGCCAAATCTGCTGCAAGTTCAGCACTTGAGAGCTGGTCTAAATAGTCTGCCATCAATTGTTCTTGATAATGATCAAAAAGGACAATTGTATTGGTTGGAAAGTTCAAGAGTAACTGGCAGAAAAGAAATCGCAGCTGGTGAGGAGAGGCAAAATTATCGGTAGCTTCAGCTAAGGCATGTTGTGCCTCGTTGGCATTTTGAAAGAGACCCATTACAGCTGCAGCTTCGTGAAAGGTATCGTGGATAGTATTTCCAACTAACCGCAGGTGTTGAAAGCTAAAGGCAGGCCTATGCAGGAGCAATGCACGAAGATAGAATAGTTCTCCAGTGCGAGGAGGAACAGTCCGAATCCTAGCAACAACTTCACCTCGGGATCTTGCTCGAATTATCTGTTGAGGAAATAGCTGTCCAGGGATCTCTAAATGATCTTCGGGTCGAATAGTGGCTGAAATTGGTGTAGTCTTCAAGCTTATTGGGTATAAACAATATTGTTCATAGTACTCAGTATAAAGAAGGTTTTCGAATGCTGGTGTTCGAGGTCGGGCGAAATAGCGAAGAAGTGTTGTTGCTGTTGACTGGCTATTATTCGTTCGATACATTTGTGACAAATGCTGGTCGGGAAGATGAATAGATAAGACTTTAACTGATGGTTCCTTTCTTGATATATTATACTCAAGAATTCGCCATGCTGCTTCAGAGGCAGAGAGATACCGAGCATCAATATAATCAGCAATTTGATCATGAAATTCATCTGATATAATATTGCAAAGTGTTCGATCAGGTCCTTTAAAAAGATACTTGTACAGATACATAAATACATTAACAGTAAAGCAAATATCAACATTCACATGGCAGTCAAGCAACCTGCTAAGAAATGGCATATAAGACACAAGATAGCGATCCTCTTCCTTAGTGCGCTTATAACATACTCGGCCATGGTTGTTCAAACTAGTTGATGGCTGTAGGTCTTTAGGAAATCCCCATATACACGATCCATTCCTGTTGCATCGACTGTACTGTAGGTCGAGGTGGGTCTTCGGGTGGCAGTTAAATCGAGAAATAATCTGATGCAAATCGGCATCCTGTTCTGGGTCGGGTAGTTGTGCTGATATCAGCTGCTCAATTTTATCGAAGGGTAGTTCAGGATATGTCTTAGAATTAAGTGTTGTTAGCTTTTTAAATTCATATATATTAACTATTAAGCAAAATGTAGAAAAAAAAAAAAAATTTGAAAATACTTGAATATAGCTTACCGTTATGACGAGATGGGCATGTGGAAGACCTCGCTTTTGAAATTCAATAACCCGAATAAGGTATACAATTTTGCCTAAATGTTTTCGCATCGCCTTGATCGCCATTTCTAACCTTGCTTTGAAAACACAACAAACAATAACTGGTATATCAGAGGCAGTTTGACCTTGAGCAAGTCTTGCCTTAATCTCAGGCCAATTTGGATTTGTTGTAATCGTGATAAAGAATGATGGCTTGCCTTTAGCTCGGCAAAGTGCTAATGAATCTGCAACCTCTGAAGCTGCCCAAGCTCGAGACCCGAGAAATGAGGCAGGAAGAACAATTCCCCGATTGGAATAGGGTTCTAAATGAGAAGGTTGATGAGGATATTCAGAATTAGAATGCTGAAAGTCTTCGACTTGGCTCATTTGTTGCTGTAAACCTCGCTGAATATAGGACAAACGCTCGTCTTCAACTCGGGAATACATATCAACTAAATATTCGCCAGTTAATCGTCCAAATTGCTGAAATCGCCTTTCTGTTGTTAAAAGACCTCCATACCATCTGATTTGACTCATGGAAGCTTCAGGAGACCAGCCTAAGGTACCTGCTGGAAAGAAGATCGGATATTGTAGTGGCTCGTAAAAGGGTGAAAGAATATCGATTTTTTGTCGTACTAAGCTTCCATTATACTGGATCAGAATACTTCGTGGATTCACTTGATGAAGATTATTGCCATGAATCAAAGCTGCGATATCTCCACCAGTTGAAGTAGCTTGGAGTTCTATAGTAAGACCTCGGGTTGTAGGTAAATCGAAGCAATGTCGAAGGTTATTGATAAAAGGATTCTTGTTAACTAGTTCCTGACGAAACATAGTAACTAACTCAGGATGAATTCCCTGTTCAGCTGCTCCTCTATGATGGCCTTCTTCATCATAGAGAAACTATCTCAACGATTGGCTTCCTTCGGTAATATCGTGTAGCTGATGATAGACTCGGCCAGTAATGGCAACATTCGATTGAATTGGTAGTTGCCGAAATCCTCCTGTAACTCCTATCGAGGTAAATGCAAAAAGCTTATTTAAGCTCCGAGATTGTGATCCCAGCGAGTGTTGGTAGGCTTGTATGGTATTCGCAAGGTTTGGGGAATAAGGTGGCAATTGTGGAACGATATATTTTCCTTTGGTACAACACCAACCATTCACCTCTGTTGTTAAGAGGTCTGCTCCACACCATGAGCATGAATGGCTCCAATTATTAGACAATGGTTGAATAGTGATTGTAGATAATATGTTCCACCATTCCGAGTTCGAGTCTAATTCATATGATTTCTTAGCATTAATCAAGGTACAGTTGATTTACTTTAAACATAATAGGATTCTATTCTGCTGAAATAGTTTACCTTGATTGGATATCTCGTTGATAGGTTCAGAATCAACAGTTTGGTTTTGGAGTTCCTGTAATCACTGTCGTCGTCTGGCTATTAATGCCTTATTGGCTTCGGCTATCTCAGCATGAGTTCGGATATTTCTTGTTGGTGGTATAGTATAGTGTTCAACGATCGAACCTAGTTTTTTATAGTAGTGTTAGAATTTTAGAATCTTAGTAAAAGGAATAATAATTTTGGATAATTGAATTTATACTATTACCAATTACAAAACAAATATTAGTTAAAGACCTTGTGACTTAGAAGAATAAATCTCGAGAAGAGTTACAATTAAAGCTCAACTCTAAGAGAGGGTGGGAACGAGACTTCTTATATGTTTCTTACCTATTAGATCTGGATCGGTATACAGTATTTATTAAAACCATTTGGAGATTGTTGAAATATAATACGTATATTATTTTCCGCAATTATACAATACAGGTATTGTGCTGGAACTCGGATCAGAAAAAATCAAAAATACAATATTAAAAGAATTCCATAATGGTTAAGAGATGTTTAAAAAATATAATTATGATATGTATTAGTATGGAATTAAGTATGGAGAGTAGATAGCTGAAGAAGAATATATCGCTATTCAGAAAAGTACAAAACTAAGAAATAAAATAAAATCTAAATGGTATTATATATTAGAATAAATAATACTCGTTTATTTAAAAGCATGAAGGAAAAAATTTCACCATGAATATCAAAGTAAGTATATTAACAGAATAATAAAAATATGAAATGTGATAGTAAAGACTCAGAAATCAGAGAGCTGAAAAGTATATAGTCAATTTAATTAAGAAAAGAAAATATCCGAGTCATATCAGTATATAAGTAGAAGACTATTAGAGAATTCGTGAATTGCGTTTTCGGGAACGAATTGATCATCGTAGAGGTTCATCGGCAGCCTGGGACTTGGTTGAAGGCATATAATCGGTATCAGAAATAATTTCAGGAGAAGGGTGAGGTGATCCTGGTCGGCTGGAGGTAGTAGGGGTTGGAAATGGACTATTTGGATTTGTATAAGAAGAGGATGTGTAAAGATCATTATCTCTTGCTGGTTGAGAAGAGAAGGCTTGAGTATATGAGCGTTTTGGTGACTCGGAAGATTGAGCATTTGCATTGGTAGGGTTCAAGGAAGAATATGCTGGTGATTGTACTGTAGGGAAGTTCTTATTTAAAGAATTAGGTTTCGGGGGAGTGGTTTGTTGTAAAATTCGAGATTTCGATCGAGCTGTCCAGCCTTTTAGTTGCAAAGGTTGAGTAAGGCCATTACTTATCCCTTTTCTAGGCGAAGCAGTCTCAGATTGAGAACTACCTGGTAGAATAGGTTTTTCGGATTTTGGTTGAGAGCCGAATAGGGTAAAGTCCTCAACTCGGCAACATAAATACTGAAACCGAGTATCCTTATGTTTAAGTCTTTTCACAAGTCGGCCCTGGACTTGAACTAGGTCATGAATATCGGGAATATTGAATCGTTGCCATCGTGGGTGGTCTTTTAAAAAGCATCTTATCGTAAATGTCTTCCGAGCTCGTGCTTCAGAATCATAAAATCCTGTTCTGAGATCAAAGCTTCGCCAGCCAACAGTATCGGAATGGCAAGTAGCTGATGGTGGCTTGTAGCTTTGCACAGTTTTTCCAATAAAAAATATATTTGGTGGTACGATTGGAGGTGCATGGTCATCAAACTCAGCTTCTGTAGGATTTCCAGGAAACCTGTTTCTCTTAATCAGATAAAAGTAACTCGAAAGTATAATAATTAAGACTTGTTTGACAATGAAAATACTATATTATTTATATATCATATATTTGGAAAAAAGGAAATATTTCACTTACTCGTTGACATTTGTCACAGTAACCTTTATACCGATACTTTCTCCAAAGTCGCAAAATGATCCAGTACATATTCCAACTGAGCCTTCAGTTGGATCTGGAAGTAAATCACCAATATTGCAAACCAGCTGACATGGTAGATCATCCATAGCGACTATATCCTCTGATACTGAAAACTGAAAGTCAATACAACTAAGGGTAGAAGTAAAAACCTTGCGAAAGTTAGTTTTACTATTTTTCTGAGTAAACTCCACTAAAAATGAGATATAGGCAGTATTATTCTCACGATAATTAAAAGCCATTGATATATAGAGAAGAATAGAAAAGGGTGTTTGTAAGTTCAGAACAGTTAAATAGTAGGATGTAGGTTTGATTTCGGAATTTGATTGTTGGTACTCTTGTAGCATAAATCGGTTTCAATAGTAGGAAAAAGGTATCGCATTAGCTCAAGCTCAATAGTGATAGAAATAGCCTGAGTATATATATTAAGTAATAGTTATCATTTGAAAATATTAACTGGTGGGTCGAGTCGAGTGTAAAGAGAATGACATCATGCACCCACTTGGAATAAATATCAATTGTACTATTATGACATCATAAATTCTTGTATGAGATGAATCATAGTGAGTCATAGTAGTTCAATATCATAGAAGTATGTTACCATAGTTGTATGATATCATAGTGGTATATCATTATAGTAGTATGGTACCATAGTGGCATGATATCATAGTAGTATGGTATCATAGTGGCATGATATCATAGTAGTATGGTATCGTAGTAGCATGATATCATAGTAGTATGGTATCTCTGTAGTATGATATCATAGTAGTATGGTATCACCGTAGCATGATATCATAGTAGTATAGTATTACGGTAGCATGGTATCATAGTAGTATGGTACCACCGTAGCATGATATCATAGTAGTATGATATCATAGTAGCCAGATATCGTAGTAGTATGATATCATAGTGGCAAGATATCATAATAGTATGATATCATAGTGGCAAGATACCATAGTAGTATGATATCATTGGCCCTTCTTCAAGTTTATCTCTCATACCATATTATGATATCATTGATCTCTTTGAACTACTCTATTACTTTTGACCTATCATTTAAGCTCTAAACCAATGAGAGGCCTAGAATTTGGCCGATACCTAATCCTCCGAACCAATGAGAGGCCTAGAATTTGGCCGATACCTAATCCTCAGAACCAATGAGAGTCCTAGAATTTGGCCGATATCTAATCCTCAGAACCAATGAGAGTGCTAGAATTTGGCCGATACCTAACCCTCAGAAAAGCAAATCTACAACTTGGCCAATGAGATGGCTTTAAAGTGACAAAAGTCTCAAACTATCTGCTTATAGATTATAGATGATCGTAAGATTATAGTTTTGGTCTATGTTGATGACCTTGTCCTAGCGGGAGCAGAGTGGGAGGATGTTCACTGGGTTAAGAATGCATTGGAGCAGGCATTTGAGATGACCGATTTGGGTAAACTTCGGACATTTCTGGGCCTAGAAATTTCCCGTGTACGTTCTCGACGACTACTCGATATACGGCAAACCCACTATGTGCAAAAGATCTTACTTCGACACAATATGCAATGTGCGCGTCCAAGTTTAACTCCGCTGGATCCCCACCTACAACTCTCCAACATTACGACAAATTCCAAAGTCGACACAACTGATTCGGAAGTATCCTTAGAGTTGTACCAGTCCGCAGTCGGTTCCCTAATGTATGCAATGTTAGGAACCAGACCGGATATCGCCTATGCAGTAGGCCAGGTTAGTCAGTTTAACCATGCACCACAACGACATCACTGGATTGCAGTACAACATATCTTTCGATATCTTGTCGCTACCAAATCACTCGGGCTACGATACGGTACCAGCAACGAAAGCGGCGGATACTCGGATGAGGATTGGGGGAGTGGGAAGGATCGGGAATCTATTGGCGGATTTGTTTTTCGACTCAATGGAGGAGCAATTTGTTGGGCGAGCAAAAAGCAGGGGTCAATTGCTCTCTCAACTACGGAGGCCGAATACATGGACATGACGCAAGTGGCAAAAGAGATACTTTGGCTAAGAACCTTATTCAAAGAACTGGGAGCGTTTAAGCACATCGCACAAATATCCCAACTTGCCGGTGATAACCAGGGAGCTCTAGCTCTAGCCCGAAATCCCGAATACCATGCTCGTACTAAGCATATCGATATCCAGCACCATTTCGTTCGACAACTCGTCTCCGATAAAACAGTTCAGCTACTTTATTGTCCAAGCGTCGATATGGTTGCCGACATTCTGACCAAGTCACTGCCACGTACGACACATGAGAAACATACGCAACTGATGGGATTGGTTCGCGCATAGTAAAGGGAAGCTTCATGAGGGAGCGTGTTAAAATTCATGAAGCTTGCTTTACGTTTGGATGTGATACTCGGGGGCTAGAAAGATCTTACATGTTAGAAGTTGGAAACTCAGAAGTTGGTTTTGGTTTTAGGGAGTGTATGAGAAATGGATGGAGGTCTGAAATCATAAGTGTCGGACAGGATGTTTGAGAGGATGTTTGAAACTAGCGTTGAACGCTATGGATTGGAAAGGCCTTTTTTCTTTTAGTTTCTAACATACTGAGACGGGAATGTGTCGCACCACAATCGTTGTGTTACAGAAAAACTTGTTAGATGCTGGAAGGACGGAGATGGCAGCTGGACTGACGAAGAGAAAGAAATGGGAGACTCTTGGAAGAGATTTTTCTTATGTATGATGGATAGTGATGTATATATAGGACACCTCCAGTAGGATAAGAAAATCAAGGACCACAAGAAACTCTCATTCAAATATCTCCAAAAATAATAGTGGCTACTCTCTACCATCGACGTGCGTTAGTTCAGATCATACGTACATACCACTCTCGCCCAACTCTGCACGTGGAAGTGAGTCTGGGAGACCGTCTACACGTTTCATTTCTTTCTCATCATAGGAGATAAATACCT
>LN891342.1:10048-34985 GCA_900010015.1 Tuber aestivum | reverse complement strand
TTTCTTTTCTTTTCTTTTTTATTATTATTGAGAGCATACGAGAGCTTAGGTAGCCATGGACCGAACACTCGCACATGGCTATCCGAATGACAAAAAAAAACCCCCGGATAAACTGACTGGGACAACGGGGTCAAGTTTTTGTGTGAAAATTCTTTGAATTTGAATTCGTAGGATTTCAGACGGATGGCGATGTTTGACAGTAATTTTAAATTTAAATTTTTCTTCTTCCATTCCTGCGGGTGGTGCTTGCACGGTATCATACCTCCGGGAGATCCGGATGTGCACAACAGGAGCGAGGATCAAAAGATCGACCGCGACTGGCGGGTGAGTGAGGGATGGCAGATGGATGGGTGGGGTAACCGTGCCAAGGTTAGATTGGATACCGGTACCGTACTGAGAGGGGAACCATCATCATCGCTTTTCGCCTTGTTTTGTTGCTCTGGAGTGGCGTTTTGGTAGGGCTTATTGACTGGCCATCAGTGCCTATACGCCGTTCTTTTTTATAGCTGCCAGGATGGGCTATGCCATGTAACTTGTGACAATAACTGTTCGATTCCGTTCTCCTTACCCTCTCGAGAATCCTTATAGTGGAGTTTCCCGCGAAATAATGTCTCTCTCCAAATTCGGCATGGGGAAGTGTCACTCTGATATGCTGTGCCATCATATCGGGAATATTTTACCTCCTCTGCCTGCCGTTGGACGTCAATTGGGATTTCTAGATTTCTGCTTTTTCGATGTGTTTTCACCGACTCACTTTCCCCGGGTGGCACACTTCCCTGTCCGGTGTGTTGATTTTACGAGTACTAACGTGGGTGAGTCTAAAGTTACTCTTAAGGGGCGGCACTGGCCAAGCATTTTTTTTCTCACTTTTATCATGTCATACCTATTGTTATTAGCCACCGGCCGCACTCCATTTATTGGCCATGGATATAAGGGGGTTGGTAGGTAGAATTTAAATGGTTGCCCTACAGGATTTCTGGCACCATTGCGGTATCGAGATGGAAGAAAACTTTTTGTCATTTGATTCCAATCATCTTCTTTCTGCTGTTTGGGTATTTCGCAGCTTGCGTGGGTGTATGGTAGCGAGGGTTCAGAAGAGAGATATGCATCAATGTCGGCATCCCATAGCCCTGGCTTCTCCCCCCCATGCCGTTTGACTCTATTAGATCTGTGGTTGGGGTTTAGGGAACCATGCCACACCCTAACCCTTAGCTGTCTCTCACGACCTGGAGGCTGGAGCCCATTCAAAAGCTTGGAACTTTCGGAATGCGCGAAATTGCTTCCTTGGATGGTGTCCGACCGACGGGTATGATAACTACACATCCACCAGAGCCCTCCTGACAGCATAGTACCCATACTCGCCCCCTGTTAGTTTTGGTAGACTTTCGTACTTTGGCGGTCTACACTATGCATCCATCTTTGGGATTGTGATTAGGTTGTGATTAGGTTGGCAGAGGTGGAGGGTTGTGATATCAATCAAGCGGGTAGCGTGGGTAGTTTGCCTCTCATATGGGTTGCCCAGTACGGACACAAGGGGCCGGCGAAAATACTTCTTGAGCCGGAGGACATCTACTCCATAAAACTGTTCGGTGTCGGATCGGCGAGGCCTATCGCGATAGCGAAAGAACTAACCAACGAAGGGCGAAACGGACAGTGAACAGCGAAGGGGGCCGGACGAGCTAATAATAGGCGGTCAACGAACACCTACTGTAGTGAAACAGTGCAACCAATAGCACCTAACGAACACTACGAAACGAAACGCCAAGAGCTCCCACACGAAGCGATCGCACGACCCACAAGGGGGGGTGGGAAGCTCTTCACTTCGTCAACCCCTCTCTATCGCGCATGCTCAACTAACTAACGATAAAGAGAGAAGTATATACCAACTACAAAGCAGCAGAGTCTTAACTGCCCCAGGTACGTCTCCCACACACTAGCTAACAAGAAAAGCTAACAAAAGAAAGACAAACTCTCGCTACCCATAGCCTCGGACCCTCCTTATGGCCTTTCCGCTTTTCTTCCAGCCTTCCCGCTGTCCTTCCAGTGGCTGCATTCCTCCAAAACCCCCGCGCAGTCTCGCGCCCAAAGTGCCTTTCCCAAAAAGCCAAACAGCGCAGGCGGAAGCCAAAGTGCGGCCAAAGCAATAGCGTACCAGAAATCAAAGCGCGCTCACAGAGCCTATGCGAACAAAGAAACGAACTATCATGAGAGCATGCCGAGAAGCGCCTGGCGATTTCTGACAGGCTTTCACTCCGGCTCCCACCCCTCACCTCTTGTGCGCCTCCGATCTATCGCCTCATGACACATATCTCCAGGGAAGGCCACATGCCGGTATAAAATTAATTGTATTTGAAAATATTTGTATGATAGTCGAGAGGAGAGTAATCGTGGGCGGCTTTTCACGCTATGTAATCCAAGTACACACCTATATTATCGGGTTGTCCTCTTGATGATAGTAATTTACCAAACTGTATGTATTATTGGACAAACTTGGGTCACTCTGTGATGGATTCTGAGGGTAATAGAGTTGCCAAGCGATAGAATTCTTAAGAGAACATTACAGGAGTAACGGAAACATCAGGAGCCACCTATAGCCAACTCCACCAAATCCTGGCGTCCTAAAATGAGAGGATAGCCCCCACGGAAAATAGTATTTAGGAAATAACAACCCATAGAATTCAAACAATCAACCTGGCATTGAGCCAGTAGCCAAATCGAATAAAGAAAGGTATTAAGCGAATAGCTAATAACAGACATTTAACCTATTGCGCAGTGAGTAATGCGTGTAAGTACGCGCGGAGAAAAAAGAAAAAAAAAAGCAGAAAAGGCATAATACTCACCGGCCACCAGATTAGCCTTTGCGAGCAAGATTGTGTCCCGACTGGGCTAGGTGCTCGGACCCGGCTGGTCCTGGATGCAAAACTGGGGTGGATTTAACAATAATAAACCGGGCGTGTTAGGAGAGCAGACTAGGACAACTCACATCCTGTAAGAAGGGTTAATATACATCCCGGCTAATATAGTTAGTGGGGAGAGGAGAATGTTACTGACTTTCTATGTTGCCCAAATGGTTGTAAGGCGAGCTGTGGATCAATGGGGGAATCAAGAAGAGGGGACAAAGGATGTACTGACGAGCTGCGACGCAAAACCAAGTATTAGTTACGGCTCACAGGAGAGAGGATATGTGTACATACAAACTAAGTGGGGAAAACAGTAATTTGTTAGCCTTTAGAGGTAGAATATGGAGATTCGGAGTGATTACCTTCTAGGGGTGAAAATAAATAGGAAGTTAGTAAAGAGGGGAAAAGCGGAATGAAAAGCTTGAGGATATCGGCTACATACGATCTGCAAGGAGAACATAAGACTGGAGGACCAACAAACGAGTGAGAAGATGCAAGATCACTTACCGCCTGGAGGAGCGAGAAGGTGGGTATCAGCAATTATAAATGATAAGAAGGGATGTTAATGTAGTTCGCCTACCTCCTAGAAAAAATAGCGAGCAGGAGGTCAGCGACGGCGCCGCTGCAGGAGCACGGGTGATCATGTTCACTTACATACTACAACACTCAGCGAGACGGAGGTCAGCCATTGCCTCGTTACAGAACCGTGGGTGAGCGTGTTCACTTACTTCCTACAACACTCAGTTCGCCGGAGGTCAGCCATTGCCTCGTCGCAGAACCGTGGTTGATCGTGTTCACTTACAAACTACAACACTCAGTTCGCCAGAGGTCAGCCATTGCTTCGTCGCAGAACCGTGGTTGATCCTGTTCACTTACTGCCTACAACTCTCAGTTCGCCGGAGGTCAGCCATTGCCTCCTCGCGGAACCGTGGTTGATCGTGTTCACTTACTTCCTAAAATTCCCCGCAGCCCAATTGTTAGCTATCGACCGTCCCTCATGTCCGTCTATTCTGCTACGTACAAGCTATCGTACCCAGCCGCCTGGCTATTAGTTATCACCTTTCTTATCAGGGATATTTACTAGTTCCTTACATCCTATATCTCCCCGCAAGTCAGTTACCTTATTCCATCATCCGGTAGCAAAGAATGTGATAACCTACGCTCTTCAGTCGTGCGCCAATCCTAAGTTAGCCACAAGCGCTGCCCCGCATCCTGAATGTAGCCCACTTACTCTCTAATTTTCCCCGGCTTCCGAAATTAGTAACACGATAGTGTGAATGAGATGTGGTCCACTGCTTCTACTCGCCTTCTATAGCAAATATCGGTTCTAAATCAGCCCTAACCCTCACTCATGCCAGGAAGCCCACATACCATCTTTAAAAATATATATTTTATTGTCAGCTCTGCACAAGTGACTTCAATCTGAATAGGCCTCCTCACATGCAAGATATCATACTCCTTCCCGCGTATATATGCTTTTGCATTCTTATCCAGTAGCATTTGAACCATATCTCTGTCCCCCCGTATAGCAGTCATGTTCAGTATTGGACCATATTGTTTGGATCGAGCATTGATATCGCCTCCTGCTTCCAATAGCCGTTCAACCACTCTCTTTTGTCCAAGCCAGGATGCTATCATCAAATGAGTCCAATCTTCAGGGAACAGATACCGCGAACCATAATTGCGCCAGTGCACCTGCAGCCATGTCAGAAAACGTTTCGACCCGGCTCCACAGATCCGTCGTGTAGACTCGAATAGCTCCATCTGCAGGTCCTCGGAATCTCGGAAGTGGTCTGGCCAGTGTCTAGCTGCGTAATCAAGAAAGGCATATTTCTCCACCAAATAATCAACCTCACTGCTAATACTGGTACCCTCGTTATCGTTCGTTAATCTGTCGTCTCCAAAATCCTCTAGCGAAAGATAGGAGACACAAGCGTCAGCCAATACAAAGTTAGAATCTTTCAGGCTCAGGGTATACTGCCAATTTCCTTGGCCAGGTGAAGATGACTCAATGAGGAACTCCCTCGCAGTTTGGTGAACTAGGTAAATCTTCGAATCGATGATCCGTACAAAATGTCCACACCAATTTTTTACCATTTTCCCGAATTCGGGTGGAGGATCCCGGAGGTTTTTGATTGTCTCCCGATCCCGTCTGATTTTGAACGCGACGTTCATCTCGCGAAGTGTAAGAGGTCTCACAGCCGCTACTACTATATTGAGAATTCGCCGAGCTTTGTCTGGGGATCTGGTTTTATCGAGAATCTTGGTGTATAGTTCAGTTAGATCGCGTGGTGCATTGGACGCAATGTTAGTAAACTCCTCCTCCGAGTCATCCTCATTGTCCTTCAAAATGTCAAGAACAAGTGAGACCCATATGAAGGTCCGATCGGCGGAGGATTCGAGGAGATCCCGCAAATACCCAAGCTGGCCAGGCCGTGCCCAATGCTCCTCTAGGTCCTTGATGCCCTCATCAATGACCCGGGTAACGTCAGCAGCAATAGATTTGACTTCGTCCTCCCCTTTCAGTCGAATTGTCGTTACACCTGGGCGAAGGCCTCTCTCGATTTTGTGGTATGGACGACTTGTAACAAGGAGTTTCAAGGGTATACCAGAATTTTGTGACTTGGTGAGGCCGGCCAGATGACTGATAAGTCGAGCTTGGGTCACTTCTTCACACTCGTCCAGGGCATCCACCACAAAAATTACATTCCCGCACCCCCCCTCCACCACCGCCTTGACTAAAATACCCCACAACGTATCAATCTCGTCGGCAAACCCCTTCCCTTTATCCTTAAACGCTTGCTCGGCATAACTATAGAGTGAGTGTCTGCGTGTAAAAAGCTGATGTAGTATGGCGCAAAGGGCAAATGTTGCGCTCTTCTGTTCCTCACTGTCATCTTTGAAAAAGAAATAGCAAATGACGGCGTCCGTGTGAGTTTCTAAATGGTTTACTAGGAACGAAGCGATAACTGACTTGCCGCAGCCAGGGTCTGCCGACAGCCAAAGGAGGCTGGATGCTTTATTTTCCAACCAGTCCATATATTTCGAATGTTTGGTAACCCAGGTACAGGTTCCCGCAATAGGTTCCCGAATCCGATTTCGGTGGCTCTCATATCGAGACCGGTATAGGCATTGCACAATTTTGGAGTAGTTCTGGGGCGAGTCCATGGGTACCTGATTGTAATAATTGTTGGTGGTTGAGTTACCCGAACCCATAACATTATAAGAACCGGCGTTGCCACTATAATTGCCCTGGATATTGGCGTTGATCGGACCGCTCGAGTCGTACCTACTGACCTTAGTGATTCGAAGCGCCAACATGCGCTTATGCACACACCACATTCTGGGAGCATACCGTTGGGGTGAGGGATGGCCCTCAAAAGGAGTGTTCGATTGTCTGCCGCTCATCTTATCGATTGTTTCTTAAACAGTGGGAAGGGTGCTTTCTCGAAGCTGGTATTGGAAGTGCTCTGTTCTCGCGAATCCACGACGAGGTGGGGGAAAATGGGGCAGAAGGCCTTGGGTATTAAAACCCAGTGGCACTTGCACCTGTTTTTGAGAGCACAAAATGATGGGTGTGGGAGCGGTAGCTTAGATACCCCGCACTCAGCGACTAGCAAAGCACTCTAGTATCATTTATGTTGCACAAACCAAGCACCTCCCTCTCCTTCTTTTCAAGTCACTTCTCATCTGACCGACAGTCACCAAAAGCACCCCTCCAACCTTGACAATAAATCTGATATTCACCCTCCCTATCGCGGTTACACAATGATGCAAGCGCTAATTTTCAATTGGCCCAAACCCAATCATGCGACCGCCGGTCACTAGGAGATCCCACTGTGAAGCCTCTCGATCGTGAATTCTGCCCTCGCTCGGATATCCAGCCCGAGCCACCCGTCAATGTATGATAATACGGCATGCTAGTGCCGGCACGGGTACTCATATCATAATATCAATATGCTCTTTTCCTACAGTACTGTGAGTACTCTAGTAGAAACGACTAGGTCCAAAGGAGGTTGCACGTGACCTATCTACGAGTCCCGACCTGGCAAGAGTGTCAAATTCTTATGATCCCTTGTTTGGAGAGGCTACCTGATGTGCTGCGCTAGTGATCCATTTAAACCGACCAGCAGAACTATGATAAATATTCCCGCAGAATTCAAACCGAGTAACTTATCCATGCCCCTCCTTCTTTCCTCCCCCCAAATAAGATAGCAGACAAGAAACAAAATATCCGATCATATAAGTACAGCGCAGTATCGATGCCTCTTTCGTCCAACATTCTGTTCCTTCGGCCAGAGCCACACCGAACATTCTCCTCACCAATTGACTTTAATTGGCTTTATGCTTATATGCGGGTCTCCCACAATTGTTCCTATGTGATGCGCAAGTATGAGTGCGGCAGCCGACCAATAGAGGGCCGGAATGGAGAAAGTTGAGAGATACCGTATCGCATTCCATGGTACTGTGTCGTGGGTATGCAATGCAAATATGCGGTTTGGACCGTTCAAATAAGCGAACGACCGGTGACGCCTCTACGAGTATAAGACGATGGCAGGAAAGTGGTGATCAAGTTATGCGTCTCGCAGGGTTTCCAATGAATTTGTTCGTAAAGCTTGGCCCAGTTGTATCCTGGGGAATATTGATATAAATCTATCCCATTGTGCTATACGAGAAAGTGCTCGGAGTGTCTATTCAGTACACTGCAATGCAGGAGCTTTTCCGGTACTATATCGGCGGATATCGCGGTGGGGTGTTTGATACCGGTGTGCTAATATTATACCAAAGTGGCAGGTGCAAGCAGGGAGATGACGATTGAAATTTACCGAAGATTGATTACGTACTGGGCTCCGAGGTACCTGTACTAGTACAGTCCCCACTGGGGTCGTGACGAAACTGGGCGGGTGACGAACAGCGATCCTTAACAGGTAAATTTCCTGTTACCCTACGTTGACCAATGCACTTTTTGGCCATAAAATACCCTGTTCGTCATCCGCCCTGTCTCGTCACGGCCCCAGTGAAGACAGTATCCGGATGGTTCCACCAAAGGCGCCACTCTCTTTCAGCCTTCTAGAATTCCATGAATCGACTGACCCCCCCCCCCCCACTACCTACTACCGGTGTGAAGGGGGTATAGGTTTTAGGGTCCGGGGATAGTGTTTGCACTGGTATTTGTTTGCGCGAAAATAGGCGGTTAGGCGGATAGCTTAGCGCATAGTTCTGCACGGCGGAGGTCTGACTTCATTTTTTCCCTTACAAGTCGAATAGATGGCAACCACGGAGGAGGACAGAGGAAAAAACAACCACCACACCCCAATAGAAAATCACTCTTTGTTTTTATATTTTTGCTTCTTCCTATCTTTGAAATTATACCGCATATCATTGGAGCACTTCTGCATTCTGTTAAGCCTCAGCTTATCCGAGGGTGCATTCACGGGATAATACGGCGGGCTCTAAGTTACTCGGTCGGGCACACCATCCAATATAGGGAGGCTCAGGAGAAGCCCCAACACCGGTACTCGAGTACATCCGGAGTAGCAGAAAATCGAAGATAAGTCAATCATTCAACAACGGTATGAACTCTTTAACCCCGTTACTGCGTGTAATTTCTCTACCGTTGCCGATGAGCGGTCTCAATTCCTGACCCGGTGATTGCCGCTTAAGCCCAGGTTACGACATTAACGCGTTCAATGCAACAGAGTCGAAAACCCGGGGGGATGTCTCTTAAAAACCGAGGAATTCAGAGACTGGGTTGCCGGAAGCGGGGGAGATGAATCCGGTAACGCAGTATTATCTTGCCACGGAGGCCCTTGTGTTGGCGGGTTTTGATCGGGTAGGGGGGGGGGCGGTGGTCGGAGAATGGGGAGAAGGGACAGCCACTGACTGGCAGCGTTGTTAACTCACGGGTGGCAGGCAGGTCATACGGTCGGGCCAAAGGACAGCTTGTCGTCATCGCGTGCTTGGGCAGTGATTTCGCCACCCAAAAGGAGTAGGTATTGACGAGTATGTTGGGTGCCCTGCTCAAACAGGATGTCAGTGGGCTGGGGAGGTGGGGGGTGGGGTGGCGGAACTCTATGAAGACCAGAAAAAGGTTATCAGTAGAGGGTACCAAAACTTACCGATATTGTGGAGATGCTGTATACTTTTGAAACGCAGGTGTTTACATGCATCGACGGTCTGGATGAGAGTGTAGCAGGACATCGAGTCAACATCCCCGATCTACCAAAACAGATTCTCCAGCAGTCTCCCCACATCCGAATCTTCGTTATTAGGAGCCCGCACATCCGACCCGATACCGGAAGGCGTCTTGGCGGGAGAGTATGAGTTTGTCTATGAGTCCCGGGAGAGGTGGTATAAGAAATCTCAACAGGCTGGCCGAGCACACAATACCAAATGCAATTGATCGCAGTCTGCAAGCAGACATGAAGAAAATCCCTGAAGACACTTCTGAAATATAAGTAGAAGAAGTGGCCTTGAGGAAGCCACCTCAAGCTATTCACAGACAGACTTGAATCTAGATTCCCGCTCGTGCCGCTAAACATCGACACGATCCTACAAGAAACCACAATCCACCGCAAGTGACAAAAACTCAACGTAATGCCCGACAGCGTCGGGTTAGGATGCCCTTATAGTGCAATGCTTGGTCGGATACAGGGACTAAGCGTAGAGAAGTCGAGACTCTGTATGGCAGCTTTGATGTAGATATCCCACTCGGAGTGGCCTTGGAGGGAAATGGGGCGTGTCATGCTCTGGCAGTCGATATCCGGTCGCGGAATCTCAATACTGACAATGTCCACGCAAGACAGATGTTGCTAGCCTGTTGCCAGGTACCTGTCCTAGTAAGCAAGGAGGCTTCCACCCTCCGGCTAATCCACTTTGCCCGTCAGGAGCCCCGCCTGCCTCATCCCGAGCGGTTAGGTACAGCTCACTCTACAATGGCAGGAGCCCGCCTAAGCTAGCCGAATTCCCGGCAAGTTCCAGCTATTTCGGCTATTTCCTCTCCTGATCTCTGTGAGATACTCTCCCCCGAATATTCATCTCTATGTTGGGGGAGTGCACTCAAGGAGGGAGCTTTCAGATTGCGCGAAATTGTACGCGGTGAATCTGCGTGAGCACTACGATCACCAGATATCCATTTAAACCCTTTTAGAAGCACAGGACAGGTACCCGGACTTTGTTTAGTTTGATAAACTTTCACGGCCCACCTGTCTACATTGTGCATCTATCTTTGGGATTGTTGAGATTGTAACCGGTTCGGCAGCAATTGAAAGTTTTGATAACTATGAGGACCGCGCGGGTAATTCGCCGCTCATGTGGGCTTCTTGGAATGGACAAGAGGGAGCAGTGGGAAGTCTACAAGGACAGGATGACATCAACCCTGGAGGGTCAGATAATTTGCTCAAACGCCGCTCTGTTGTGTTGATGAGAAGGGACACTGGGGAGTGGTGGAAATACTTCTCGGACAGGACGAGGACAACTCTGGCAAGCTGGATAACAACGGCTGAACGCCACTTTATAGTGCTACTAGGGCAAACATGGGGGAGTGGTGGGGGTGCCGTCCATGCGGGGGGGTGTCGGCCCCCGCGAACCAGATATCTGTGGCAATGCACCTCTCGTGTTAGCTTCTTAGAATGGGAACAAGGTAGTTGTGAAAATACTACGTGGATGGGAGGACGTCAACCCCGGCAAGCCGGATAATGGCCACCGAACGCCACTCTGGTGGGCTATTCAGGGTGGGCACGCAAGAGTGCTAATGCTACTGCAGCCCCCTGAGTCTGCCACCACTAGCATGGCCCAAGTCTTAGGATTCATCACCCCCTTACCACCCCCTAACACACAGTATATCTAGCACCGGTCCCACAACCATTTGGACGGGCGAAAATGGCGGAGGCAACGGCGTAGGCAATGGCGAACGAACAGGGGTTCGTAGCATCAAGCCAATCGGAAAACTAGCCGAGTCACTAGCTGTGAAACGAAACGCCAAGCTCACCCATGTAGAAGGATCGCACAAAAACCTTTCTCTTTTACTCTCTCACCCCCTCGCTATCGCGCACTCTACTAACTAACGGAAATGACAGGAGAATATATCCATCGACAACCGACAAACTTTCATACCCTCCCCCCCACTGGTAAGTCTCCCATCCTACTCACAGGCAAGCACACAAACTAACAAAGGAAAAAAGACAAACTCACGCCTCCCCCCAGGTAAGCCCCCGTATCCCAGCAAACAAGAAAAGCTAACAAAGAAAAGATAAACCTGCGCTCCCGCCGTGCGCCCTTCCGCCGTGCTCTTTCGCCGCGCATTTCCTGCGCTCCTCCACTGCGCCTTTCCCGCGCTCTCCTCGCTACACGCCTTTTCGTCGCGCTCCCCCGCGCTCCTTCGAAAACAAACAATTCAGCAAACCAAAGCGAAGAAAGGGGAATAGGAGGGTTGGAAGGGGGAAAGGAAAGGAAGTGAGGGAAGGAAAGGGAGGGGGTAGTGGGAGCAGTGGGGGTGGGGGAAAGTGCGAGCATGCTGAGTAGCATCTCGCCATTTTCAACAAACCACGATGGCCCTAAGAACATGTTCACCGCCCGGGTTGTCTCCCTCCCCTCATCACCGCTCATTTGCCTCCCGCGGCTTGGGGCTCTGCTCTGCGGTAGCTGCCCCGGTTCGTATCCCTGCAGGGTGGGCTTGCCGCTACGAATTGGGTCTGGTGCTTTCCTTTTTATTGGAGGAAATCATATGCTAAGTATATCTTTCACACGCCTACTAAACATCTATACGGATTTCTCATGTAGTCGACTGAGGATTCGTGAGTCTCTTACGAGCTAAATTTTGATGTTAGTTGTGGGGGGGGGGGCGTATCTCTATGTTTTAGACATAGCTAGTACGTCTTGAACTTCCCATCATAGTATTATTTTAATTCTCGCCTTCTAGCTTCTGGCTCTGTTTGTATATATGGCCATTTCCTTGTTTCTTGATTCTTTACTAGAATTTATCCACTCCCTTTGCACCCCTTTGGTACAAGTAGTGTTATTTAGATAAGATTATGTAGAAAATAATCTAAAGTGCAAATGATTCCTATCTCTGATGAATAGAGAGACAAAAGCCAGCCCTTAACTAAGGTCTGGTTGCGGCTAGTCTCTACCATCGACATGCATTAGTTCAAATCATACTTACATACCACTCTCGCCCAACTCTGAGTGTGGAAGTGAGACTGGGAGACCGTCTACACATTTCATTTCTTTCTCATCATAGGAGATAAATAGCGTGCAGGGATTTTTTTGAGCATGAAATCAACTCCCATTGTGCGAACACCGCACAAACCTCAAAACCCCTCTCTGCAGCTAAACTCTTAACCCATTGTCTCTAGCTAACTGTACCGGTGTGGAAGTATCTCTGTTTACTTCCATAATTTTGCTGGTGATTGACCGAGCTGACACCTGTGCACTCTGATTCACCGTACGACCTGATATCCACTCATTTTTTTTTGGATAAGAGAGTAGAATTATGTTGATAAAATTGACTAAAACACAGTAAGAAGGGGGGAGGGTTGGGCTTGGCGACAGCAGGGGAGGTGGTGTAGTCGGTTGTACAGTACAGGATGGGTTGTCTGTTCCTCCGTCCCTCCTCTCTCTGAGGAAGGCAAGGCCATGTCTTCAGGGGAAAGTTTTCCACCTGCCAAGGGTCTGTTTGGTAAAAAAGAAAGAAGTGGCAACCATTCCGTTGCGAAATGATTTGACTGGTAGAAAAGGTTGTTGCTAACGGTCAACCATTGAGACGGAAGGGTTGATAGCGGGTGTGCCAAACGGCCTTTTAGCAACAACCTTTTCTAAAAGGAAGGAAATGGTCATTCGTATGGGCCAACGGAAGGGAACCATTTCATCCAAACAGGCCCTTAGACAGGTGAGGACACTTGGAATTGATATTGCGCAAAGTGCTGACGAATCAAGTTTCTTTTGTAGCGAGCGGGTTTGCGGGATTAGGCTAGGTGTGGCGTGGTGAAACTTGTGGTGGGTTGTGAGGGGGCGCGTCACCGCGGAAGAGCAATGATAGATCTGCGGTATTCCTGTCCAAAACACAAGAGGCTGATTGTGGGTTTATGTTTTCTCTTCCTCTTTTGCCTGCCCCGGGTGAACCCTCCCCCCTCCTGCCTCCGCCTTGAGATCCAATACATTTTATTTTTTTGCACCGGCACTGTATGCCTGGTGGTGTATGCTGGTTTACGACAGGTTATTGTGCTCGAGTACTACCTTACACCGTATTATCACCCGGTATCATACGCCATGTAAATTTAAAGTTCGAACTCTAGACATACACAAACTATGGTCGCTTTCACCATAACGAACAGATTATGGGTTACACGTCCCCAGAGATTAGAGGATGGTTGCATAAAAAGTTTGAGGTAGTGCATGACCGAAGAGCAACGATGGGTCCAGGATATTCATGTCCGCAATGCTAGAGGTTAATTGCGTGTTCAAAAGAATATATGAAATTTTCATTTCCTCCTGGGTGCGCCAGATGGAACTCCCCCCCACCTCATATCACATCTCCATCTATCTCTAAAGTGTGTCGTGTTGGTCCCACTAACGGCAACTACAGCATGTTGGAGACGTCGGAGAACTTTGTGGTATTGCGTTTGATAATTCACCACCATACTGGGATTTACTCGAGTACATTTCAAACTCTGAACAGTGACTAATGAGGGTCTTTGACAAGCCAGCAGCGATAAACAAGTGACCAGCTTGGAAAGCGATACATCTCAAGTGTGACCTAGCCGTGTGTGAAAGAAGACTGAGGAGGAGTGCTGAAATAAGCCGTGTTTTTCGATACCCAGCGCTAAGAGCATCGTTTAGATCGTGAATTTACTTTCTCCGACGCACTAGTTCATCGGGGATTCTCTCGGTAGACTCGGCCTGTTTTGCGGAAAATCTTGGATCCTGAATTATACCTGACTCGACAGAAGAGTTACTCATCAGAAAATCCACGACTCCTTGAATTACGGCTTTAGTTATCCGTATAGAGTTACTTTGTTTTGGCAAACTTGCCCCTCCATCATTAGAATGTGGGGCAGAATACCGGAAATGTGGGTCAACACTCTGCCATTAGTGTTCTCCACGAGCCGACATATGCCCAGAGCCGAGCCGACTCGAGCTTATCAAAACTTTGGCTTGAGCCGTACTCGAGCTAAGCTCAAGCTTATTCAAACGATTTATTTTTCATTTCAAATCGGCACGGGAAAGAGAGGAGGGACTAGGATCTCTAATATTACCTTGTATATGTCGTGGAGGTCCTAGTAGGCCAGGGAGAAAGAAATTTAATAATTTTAAATTTTCCTATACTCCGGAAGCCGTTTACACACATTTTTCTTAGCCTAACTCGGAGCGCGGAGCCAAGTACGGATCCCACTCTACCCCTAAATCTGCCTGGACTCGTGGGAGGCTGATGATCCGGTATGTTAGAGGGCAATGAGGACTCCTAAGTAGAGCAAGTCAATTATATTTTCCATAAACATACAGTCCTCGATTGATTTACACAAACTAGGGGGCAGGCTAAGCGGAAAACCGGTATGTTCGTAGTAGAATTTGGAGTTTTTTTTCTACCCACTTAATATTTGGAACATATCCTCTACTTAGGTACACTATAAGGTTCCCCTGTGTTGGAAATTGTGGTTGAATTGATGAAGGTTTTACGGAACCGAAGCGAGTAAGTGCTCAAGGAGAGAAAAGTATTTTGCTTGTATACAGAGAGTGGAGTCAAGAGAAAGAAAAGAAGGTGGTAGGTTTGTTGACTGTGTAGAGTAGAGGAAACAGCAAGCAAGGGACAGAAGGAATTGGGTGTGTTTGTTGGTCAGATGAGAGAAGAAAGAAAACAGGAGAAAACAAACTTCAGGGAGCAACGCACAACAAGGACATGAAAGATGTGTAAGCACTTACATGTACACATGAATGCTTATGGCTCGCATATGAGATCATTGTCATGTTTTCAACACCCTGGTAGGTCATTTTAACGAGTGATACTAGGTGACCACTAACAAAACCAGGCTCGAGCCTTAGTTCCCGAGCCTACTTGGGGAGGCTCGAGCTCTGCCTTAAATCTCGAGCGGCTCGAGTCTATTTCCTATCAAGCCGAGCCAGCTCGAGCCAGTGGCGGGGCTCGACTCGAGTAGGCTCATGGGGAACACTATCTGCCATAATGAGAGCACGACCAGAATATCGGGCAGTCTCGATAAATGTCGGATAATGCAGCCCTCATCCTCGCGTGATCTAGTACTGTCAGAGATTGCCGATGGAGCTTTCTGGTAGGCGTCAGCAAGGAGAATTGCCATATGCCATAGTTCTATAAGTTGAGAGTAACGTAAGATTTTCGAGATATCCATTCAGAAGGTTCACTACGAGTGTGTAACGTACTCTACGCACCGAACTATCGGACACCACCGCGGGCGCTCTGTGGCTTCCGTTCATCAGAATGCAATATTTGTGCTGTGCCACGTGATAACAACAAGAGAGTTGTAGTATGGTATTTCTTACCATCAAACCAATTCAGCAGACGCAAGCAGGACGTTGTTGCTCCCACTATAAAGTATTCGGACGCCTTGTCATTATTAGCACCTGCCTGGGTGTCAAAGCGTCTGAATACTTTATAAATGGCCGAGTAAGACGGCATCAAGGTATCAGCAAGGTTCTACAAAAGACCCCGCTTTTTTTGGGCCCCAAGGAATTTCAGTGCTTGTAGCCGCCCTACTCCCTCATCCATCATTGACAACATCCTAAGCAGCAAAAAATAGAAGCTGTCGCAATCTCTCACTAATAATATCAACTCTTTCAACAGCGTTAACGTGTTGAAAAAGTGTACCATTGCCGACGACCGGTCTCAAATCTTGAGTTGGTTGTCACCTCTAGAACTAAGGTTACGGCACTGGGACTTGCAAGGCAATCGAGTCGAAAATGTGGGAGAATGGCTACTGCAACCGAGGAATTCAGAAACTGGTACGCGGGCGGCGGGAGGAACGAATCCGATAACGCGGTATTGTTTTGCTACGGAGATCCTAGGGTGGGCAAGGCTTTCATCAGGTAATAAGCTAGATCACCGAGGAATAGAAGAGAAGATGCGAGTGCTAACCAGCCGTAATATTAGCTCAATGGTGATAAAAGGTTGTGTGATCTGTCCAAAGGACAGAATGCCGCCCAAAAGGAGCAGTTACCGACGAGTATGATGGGCGCCCTGCTCAAACAGGTCGTAAGCGGACTGGGAGGGGTACCGTGGGAAGTAGCCAAAGCCTACGAAGACCAGAAAAAGGTCATCGGTGGACGGGTACCGCAACTTTCGGATATTGTGAAGATGCTACCGACCCTACCTCTTCCGAAACGCGCACGCTCATATGTATTGATGCCCTAGACGAGTCTGTGGCTGGACATCGGGTCAAGATTCTCGATCCCCTAAATCAGATTCGCCAAAAGTCACCGGGTACACGAATATTCGTGACGGGAATGCCGCACATTCGACCTGAGGTCGGGAGACGTCTTGGTGGAAGAGGGAAGAGTGTATCCATAAGTCCGAAGAGATATGACGTTATTGGATACCTTGGCACCAAGCTAGACGAGGACACAACGCCGGAGGCAATGGACAGTAGCCTAGAGGCAGATATCCTAAAGAGAGTTCCCGAGGACATTTCTGAGATGTATGTAGTAAGTACGCACTAGGGCGGCTGCTTCATGGTATGTGAGTTTGACGGATGTTTGTCTAGATTCCTTCTTGTCTCACTCAATATCGATGCCATCCTTCAAGAAACCACAATCCATCGCAGGCGACAAAGGCTCAGCGCAATGACCGATGGCTTAGGGTTGGGTGATGCTTATGATACAACCCTGGGTAGGATAAAGGGAGAGGGTGGGGAAAAATCGAGGCTCGGTATGGCCGCTGAATTGTGCCACGCTCTAAGTGTCGAGATCGAGGTACCAAATCTCAATACCGACAATGTTTTTGCGATAGAGACATTACCAGCCTGTTGTCAAGGGCTTGTTCACGTAGATAAGCAGGCTTCTACTGTCAGGCTACTCCATTTCGCCCTTCAAGAGTGACTCCGGGCTCATCCTCAGATTTTCGGTACAGCTCACGCGACAATGGCGGAGGCTTACCTATGTTCCCTCAATTCCTCGCGAGTTAAGGCTTTTCACCCTCGTTCCACTCCCGATTTTCGAGACACCCTTTCCGGAATATTTTTCCCTATATTGGGGAGCCCACGCAAAAAGCGACCTTTCGGATTGCGCGAAATTCCTTGCACTGAAGCTATTTGATGACTACAGTACCCGTGTATTCGGTAAACTCCTCCTAAGAGAACAGAACACGTGCCCGCACATTGCGGATCCCGATAAGCTTTTCAAGTTCAGTGGTCTACATTGTGCATCCCTTTTCCGGATTGTTGAGATCATAGCTAGTCTGATGGGGGTGGAAGGCTGTGATATCAACGAAGTAGACTACCTGGGTAATTCACCCCTCATATGGGCTGCTTATAATGAGCACAAGGGGGTGGTGGAAATGCTACTCGAACGGGGCGACGTCGACCTCAAAAAACGGGGTAGCTACAGCCAAACACCTCTCTCTCATGCTGCTGAGAATGGGCGCGAGGAAGTGGTGGAAATGCTTCTTGGGCAGGACGATGTCGACCCAACCAGGCAACTACGACAATACACCTCTCGCGATGGCTGCTTTTGGTGGGTGGGCAAGCGGGAGTGGTGAAATATCACTCGGACCCGGGGACGCCGACCCCAACAACCCAGATAGCAAGGGTAAAACACCACTCCATTGGGCCGCTCTGAATGGAAACGTGGCAGTGGCGGGAACACTCCTTGGGCGGGAAGACGTCGACTATGGCAAACCAGATAACAAAGGCCTAACACCGCTCAGTTGCACTGCTCGGAAAGGGGACGAGGGAGTCGTGAAAATACTACTCGGCGGGGAGGACGTCAACCCCGGCAAGCCGGATAATGGCGACCGAACGCCACTCTGGTGGGTAATTCAGCGTGGCCATGCGGGAGTGATGGCGCTAATACAACCCCCCCCGTCTGCCACTACTAACATGGCCTAAGTCTGAGGATTCATTACCCCCCTTACCGCATTCGAACACGCATTATCTAGCGCCGTTTTCGCAAGGCTACAATGACTCCAGGAACATGCCAATCGTCAGGGTTGTCTCCCTCCCCTCATCACGACTCCTTTCCCTCCTGCAGTTTGGGGCTCTTCGCTGCGGTGGTTGCCCCGGCTCCTTTCCCTTCAGCGT
The DNA here is from genome assembly GCA_900010015.1 of Tuber aestivum. Lineage (NCBI taxonomy): Eukaryota > Fungi > Ascomycota > Pezizomycetes > Pezizales > Tuberaceae > Tuber > Tuber aestivum. Next base: position 16,822 of record LN891342.1, on the reverse strand, counting down.
GGGCTTGCCGCTAGGACTTGGGTCGAGTACTTTCCGTTTGATCGGAGGAAATTAGATTGGAAATGTGTAGACCTTTCGAATGCCTACCAAACATGGATATGGATTTCTTATGTAGTCGATTGGGGATTTGTGAGTTTCTCTTACGGGTTAAATTTTGATGTTCCTTGTGGGGGGGTGTATTTCTATTTTTTAGACAGTACCCAGTACGTCTTGAACTTCCCATCATAGTATTATTTCTTTAATTTTTGCCTCCCATCAGTCCTGTTTGTACAGTATATCTGGTCATTTTCTTTTTTCTTCTTGTTTCCTTACTAGAATTCCTCCACCCCCTCTCCACCCCTCCGGTAGTGATTCAGACGAAATTACATAGAAAATATTCTGAAGGAAGAGTGGTTCCTGTCTCTAATGAATAGTGACGCAAAAGCTAGTCCTTAACTAAGGTGTTGTTGCAGCTAGTTTCTACCATCGACATGGGTTAATCTAGATCATGTTGACAGACCACTCTCGCCCAACTGTGAAAGTTGGTGAATCCGGGAGACAGTCTACAGTTTTTTTCTTTCTCATTATAGAAAATTAATGCCGCGTAAGGGTTTTTTAAGTATGAAATTAACGCCTATTCTGTGCGCGCCGCACAAACCTGGAAAGCCCTCTCTGCAGCCAAACCCTTAGCCCATTGTCTCCGATTTATTGTATCGGTAGAGTCGATGCGCGTAATCCTACTCTGCGAGTGATCATCCGTGATGAAATGTCCCTCGACCCTGCGCAGGCCTAACATTCCGAATCAATAAAGGGAAGCACATGAGCAAACATTCGCATGGAATACATGTCAAGACCATGGTACAAATATCCAGCCCGAAGATTTCCCTTCAAGGTTCCACCTGGATGTTGTATCGGATACCATATCCTACTACAGGACAAGGACTGCTCATGACAACCGTTCCCGGCAGCACGCTGTCTTTGGCTTGCCCTCTGTTGGACGGTTCCGGAGACGTGATTGTGTCTACAATTCTGCAGTGAGTATTTAGGGAAAATTTACATACCGGTGCGGGGTGGTGTTTCTTCCGTGCCTGACCCACCTGGTACAATAAGGGGGGGAGCAGAACACAACAGTCAATACTTGAAAAAAACTCACTTCGCGTCTGGAACCCTAGCCATTACATTAGCATCAACTACTGATTTCAAGAGTGGGTCGATAGCCCGTCCAAGTGTAGCGACATGAGAAATGATTCCGGGAAAGTTAAACTGGAGCGACGATCATTCCTTTTTCAGTAACCGCCATTTCTTATTGGACGGTCCGCAGGTATCTCTTGCCCTGTGCATATCCAGAACCCCCGGATACATCAACGATAGGGACACGAAGAAGAAGAAAGAATTTACGCCAGTATGGCTAAGCTTCCGCAATGTGACAACCAAAAGGTGGAGAAACATAATCAACTTACATCTCCCGAACATCCTTTCTCCTGAGGACTGTGAGTAGGTAACGCCCCACCCACCCCCGACCAACGTCCAAAAACACCTATCACAACAAAATACTCCAAGTTATGTGGTGGGTAGTCTAGAATCCCCTCTTGGAAAATGAGGGAAAATGCACCAAAAGTCCGACTCACCGAAGAAGGCCGGGGAGAAGAACCGCCCGGACATTAATTGAGCCGGAGAAGCGGTTCCAACACACACGATAACATATTATCCGATTAATAGAGTCCTTATCATACGATATTTGCAATGTTCGATTGTCGGTTCCGCCGATATGGGATGTGGCGAGTGAGTGCCCCTGTCCACGTGGCGAAGAAACACGGTCTGGGGTGGTGAATACCGTTTTGATACTGCACATACTACCATGATATCGCGATCTATCCGTGTTCATCCTACCCTACAAAGTCCCCATGTGGGACTCCCAGAGAAAACTTGACGGTACCTGCCCTGCCTGCCCTACCACAGCTATCGACTGTAACTTATACTTTCTTTTGCCTGGTTAGTTGATAAACCCACACGTCTCATTTGTAAGCAGGTAGCAATAAGACCTCTCACCCCCGAACCGCCGAACGTATATACGATACCGTATAAACCCTTTAAACTCACCACGCACTCAAACCCTGGATGCATCGGCCCTGAGGCAGATGACCTGGACGCCTTGTAATCTCAGAGTGTAGCATCCAGGGCGCCCTGGTAGCTCCCCCGCCCCGTTTACATATGTACAAGAAGGTTCCGGAATAATCTGCTAGGGTTGCCTCCATGAATGGGGCACGGAAAATTTCCTAACCTCTGCCCCTTGGGCCACGGTAGTGCGCGGCACGAATACTCAGTATCACTATAAGCGCCCCTATGCGCCTAACAGATACCCAGAATCTATGCGGCATCTTACTAAACCTATAGTGGGGGATGGAGCGGCCCACCGTGATGGGAAATATTAACTGACAGGCCGTCCGGGCCGGGTATCCCGCTCCCCCTCCTCCCGTAGTTTTATTTTACCCACCCCAATTCCGTCTCCGGGCATTCTATTGGATGCCGGGACCGACTGTCACTAACAAATACAATCTGCGTCTTCCAAAACGCGCACTTTCATTGGTATTGATGGGCTGGATGAGTGTCTGCCAGCGCACCGAGTCAATATTCCTCATTCTCTCCACCAAATGCTCAGAAAGCCTCCGAGTCCGGAATATTCGTGGCTGGCCAACCGCATACTCGACCCGAGATCCGGATGCTCCTTTTTGAAAGAGAAAATACGTTGTCGGTAAGTCCGAGAGGAGATGATATTGTTAGATATATTCCCGCAGGCTGCACGGGGACAAAACCCTTGAGGCATTGGAGAGTGTTGAATTTCCTAATTTGTTTCATATGTATATTCTCCTTGATAATATCGTATATTTCTCTACTTGGTATTATTATGCACATTACTACAGCTGGAGTATGTATTACGTATATTTCATTAATATTTCATGATACGATTAGGGAATTATGGCGTGCTTTCCTTATCTGGTGTTCAGGTTGATTTGTTTCACTTATCCGTTCACACCATCTTAGATTTACGCATGTTTCATGGGATTTCCTTGGCAGTTCTTCAGGGTCAAACATGTTCGCACTTATATTTTTCCTACTTACATTACGGTCAAACACGTCGATACTTTGTTTTCCCTTATACTTCCTCTTAAGTTACTTGAAGGATGCACACCTGTATAAATAGGCGCTACCATCCATCTCATTTAAAGAGATTAAGGATAAGAACTACTACCAATCTACCTTCATTCCAAACTCCTCCTCGCTTAGCGTGTCTGTGGTATACCCTTTCTACTACGTCGTATTTTCGTACAAAGTTATTAAGATAGTGCCGTACCCTACACATTCAAACAGAGAGTAGTCTAGAGGAAGACATCCTCGAGAAAATCCCTGGGGGCAGTTCGGGGATGTACTTAGTAGCAAGGGTACCGGGGAGCCTACTTCACATTATCGGGGTCTGACAGATGGGTGTATATATTCATGCTAGTCTCTCAAAATATAGATGCAATCCTGCAAGAATCCGCAATCTATCGGAGGCTGCAGAGGCCTAGCTCAATGGCCGATGGCTTGGGATCAAAGGATGTCTATGGTGTAATACTGAGTCAGATAAGAGACAGGGTGGGGCGAAAGAGAGGTTCATTATGGCCGCTTTGATGCGCATATCTCACTCGGAACGGCCCTTGAAGGTAGATGGATAGTGTCACGCTCTAGGGTCGAAGCCGCGTCCCCGGGTCCCCATGCCGACAGTGCCCCTACAATTGACACATTGCTAGCCTGCTGTCAAGGCCTTATTATCATAGACAAGGAGGCTTCTGTGGTCGGGCTGATCCATTTTGCCCTCCAAGAGTACCTCCAGGCTCATCCACGACTTTTCCGCCCCACAGCTTAGACGACTATGAGCGGAACCCGCTTAAGTTAACTGAATTCGGAGCAGGTCAAGGGCCTTTCGGCCAGCTCTTCACCCGATCTATGTGGCACACCTTTCCTCAAACACTTGCCTCTCTCTTGGGAGGCCATTCAAAAACTTGGAACTTTCAGAATCCGCGAAATTGCTTCCTCTGATGGTGTCCGACGGGTATGATAACTACACATCTGCCAGGGCCCTCCTGACAGCACAGTACCCATACTCACCCCCTGTTAGTTTTGATAGACCTTCGCACTTTAGCGGTCTACACTGTGCATCCATCTTTGGGGTTGTTGGGGTTGTGATTGGGTTGGCAGAGGTGGGGGGTTGTGATATCAATCAAGCGGGCTGGGTGGGTAGTTCACCTCTCATATGGGTTGCCCAGAACGGACACAAGGGGCCGGTGAAAATACTTCTTGGTCAGGGGGACATCGACTCCAACAAACTGTTCGGTGTCGGTTCGGCGAGGCCTATCGCGATAGCTAAAGAACTAACCAACGAACGGGGAAACGGACAGTGAACCGCGAAGGACTACGGACGAGGGAATTATAGGCCGTTAAACTAAACACCTAGTGAAACGGTGCAACCAATAGCACCTAACAAACACTACTAAACGAAATGCCAAGATCTCACACACGAAGCGATCGGACGACCCACAAAGGGGGGGTGGGAATCTCTTCACTTCGTCAACCTCTCTCTATCGCGCACGCTCAACTAACTAAGGGTAAAGAGAGGAGTATATATCAATCACAAAACAGGGAAGCCCTAACTCCCCCAGGTACGTCTCCCACACAATAGCTAACAAGAGAAGCTAGTAAAGGAAAGACAAACTCTCGCTACCCGTGGCCTCCGACCCTCCTTATGCCCTTTCCCCTTTCCTTCCAGCCTTCTCGTTGTCCTTCCAGTGGATGCATTTCTTCAAAACTCCCGTGCAGTCTCGCGGCCAAAATGCTTTCCCCAAAAAGCCAAACTAGGCGGGAGGAAGCCAAAGTGCGGCCAAAGCAATAGCGCACTAGAAACCAAAGCGCGCTCCCACAGCCTATGCGAGCGAAGGAACGAACTATCGCGAGAGCATGCCGAGAAGCACCTCGCGATTTCTGGCAGGCTTTCACTCCGGCTCCCACCCCTCCCCTCTTGTGCGCCTCCGATCCATCGCCTCTTGACGCATATCGCCAGCCAAGGCCGCATGCCAGTACAAAATTAATTGCATGGAAAAATATTTGTATGATGGTCGAGAAGAGAGTAATCGTCGGCGGTGTTTCACGCTATGTAATAAAACTACACACCTATATTATCGGGTTGTCGTCTTGATGATAGTAATTTACCAAACTGTATGTATTATTGGACAAACTTGGGTCACTCTGTGATGGATTCTGAGGGTAATAGAGTTGCCAAGCGATAGAATTCTTAAGATAACATTACAGGAGTAACTGAAACATCAGGAGCCACCTACAGCCAACTCCACCAAATCCCGGCGTCCTGAAAATGAGAGGATAGCCGCCACGGAAAATAGTATTTTGGAAATAACACAACCCATAGCATTCAAAGAATCAACCTGGCATTGAGCCAGTAGCCAAATCAAATAAAAAGAGGGATTAAACAAATAACCAATAGCAGACAGTTAACCTATGGGGCAGTTAGTAATGCGTGTAAGTACGCGCTGAGAAATAAAAAACAGAAAAGGTATAATACTCACGGGCGGCAGGATTGGCCTTTCCGAGCAAGATTGTGCCCTGGCTGGGCTAGGTGCTCGGCCCTGGATGGGCTTGGATGCAATACTGGCGTGGATTTAACAATAATAAACCGGGCATGTTAGGAGAGTAGACTAGAACAACTCACATCCTGGAAGCAGGGTTAATATACATCCCGGCTAATATAGTTAATAGAGGGGAAAGAATGTCACTGACTTTCTATGTTGCCCAAATGGTCGTAAGGTGAGCTGTGGATCAATGCGGGAAACAAGAGGGGACAAAGGATGTACTGACGAGCTGCGACGCAACACCAAGTATTAGTTACGACTCACAGGAGAGATGATATGTGTGCATACAAACTAAGTGGGCAAAACAGGAATTTGTTAGCCTTTAGAGGTATAATATGGAGATCCAGAGTAATTACCTCCTAGGGGTGAAAATAAATAGGAAGTTAGTAAAGAGGGAAAAGGAGTAATAAAAAGCTTGAGGATATCGGCTACATACGGCCTGCAAGGAGAACATAAGTCTAGAGGACCAGGAAACGAGTGAGAAGATGTAGGACCGCTTACCGCCTGAAGGAACAAGAAGGTGGGTATCAGCAGTTACAACGGATAAGAAGGGAGGTTAATCTAGTTCGCCTACATGCTAGAACAAAATAGCGAGCAGGAGGTCAGTGACGGCGCCGCTGCAGGAGCGTGGGTGATCGTGTTTACTTACTTCCTACAACACTCGGAGAGCCGGAGGTCAGCCATTGCCTCGTCGCAGAACTATGGTTCATCGTCGTCACTTACGGACTACAACACTCAACGAGCCGGAGGTCAGCCGTTGCCTCGTCGCAGATCCTTGGTGGATCTTGTTCACTTACTGTCTACAACACTCAGCGAGGCGGAGGTCAGCCATTGCCTCATTGCAGATCTGTGCTTGATCGTGCTTACTTACATACTACAACACTCAGCGAGCCGGAGGTCAGCCATGGTCTCATCGCAGAATCGTGGTTGATCATGTTCACTTACATCCTATCACACTCAGCGAGCCGGAGGTCAGCCATTGCCTCGTCGTAGAACCGTGGTTGATCGTGTTCACTTACTGCCTACAACACTCAGCGAGCCGGGTGTCAGCCATTGCCTCGTCCTAGAATCATGGTTGATCGTGTTCACTTACTGTCTACAACACGTAGCGAGCCGG
>LN891341.1:9608-41988 GCA_900010015.1 Tuber aestivum | reverse complement strand
TGAGGAGGAAGGGGGTGCAGGTATCTTGCTGTCACCCCTGTCAAACCTGCTGTTAGCAAGGTAACTCTTCTTACCCACCACAGTCTTCCAGGCCCCGGGTACTGCTGCTGCCGGTCCCTCGGGAAGGGATGGTTCCTCATCAGCCATGGGTGCCTCATCCACCTTCGGCTTCATGGACGTGCCCAATCTAGGCTTGGCCTTGGCCTTCTTGTTAGTCTTGGGGGTGGGGGTAACCGATACTCCATCATCACTGCCCGAACTGGAGGAGCTTGCGGAGCTGCCCTCCACAAGCAATGGGAGGGCCACCTCCACAGGCTTCACTTTCTCCTTCTTGGGCTTTTTGCATTCCTTCGCAATGTGCCCTACATTGCCACAGGCATCACATCTCTTCCCTATGTTACCCACCAGTGGGGGGGTCGAGGATATAGTTACAACCTCGGTGGCTACCAGGTCCAAATGCCTATTAGCCACAGTGGTCCAAGATACCTTCTTAGTAGCCGGAGGGGCCTCAGTCGACTCCCCACCCACAGAGGGAGTGTTCCTCATAGTGGGGGCAGGGGGGGCGGGGGAGTTCCTTGTCAGCCCAGTCCTCCTTCGAACTGCCTCTCCCATTTTCTGATTTTCCTCCTCCAAATCAAATACCCTATTCCTCAGGCTTCTGTACAGTGACTTGTACTCATCCAACATCTGAAAGACAGTCTCCATGTCTCTTATTACGTCACCAAGGTTGCTGTATCCATCCTCTTTGTCAAACAGCACTCTCCTGACCCCCTCATCCCCGTAATCCGACTCTGAACTCGAATCCACGCTGTCGTCCGAGGGACTAGGTGCATCACCAGTGCATGGTATAGCTGCCGGGGTCCCTATTATTTCATCAAGGACTTCGAGAATAAAATCCTGCAACACCACCGAATCCGAACGCCTTGAGGGGGGGGCATACAACTCCTCATCCAACCTGCTCATATCATCATCAACTGCATCAAGTTGTCTCATCGCATCTAGTGCTCTTGCCACCCTGGCATCCGCCGACTCTGGTTGGGTGGGGGGTTGCGCCACAATGGGTGAACTGGAAGGAACCGGGGAAGAGGGGATTGGCTCAGGGTCAGCATACTTACTGTCTCCCATCCCTGTTGCCTCGGTATTCCTATTACCACCCATGTCCATAGGGCTGTTCCTAGCAATCACCTCTGAAGAGGAAAGCACATCGTTAGTAGCCAAAGGAGGGGAATTTGCCCTATCCATTGACTCAATAGTGGAAGCCGGGTATGGAACCAGCTTAAGTCCCGGGGCAGTCTGTTGCCTAATTTCTTCCAAGGTTCGTTGTTCCCTGGGGACCACCATCATCTTTCTCCCTTCCTTGGTTGGCACCCCCTTGGTAGGAGTGAGTACCGAACCCGCGCTTCTGCTTGACACAGATACCAGGGTAGGGTCAGGCGAAGGAGATCGTCCACGTCGGTTTTGTTCCACAAATAGGGGCGGCGTAGGTCTGTAGTCGGAGTCTGAACTGGTATTAAGTCCAAACTTACCTTTCTTATAAATCTTTTCATGCCCGGAGGGCAGCGACATTGCGTCCAACAGGGCAGGGGTGGAGTGACTTCTCTGAGTCAAAGGTACCAACGTTTCTGGCGCCATTCTCTCCACAGCTGATCGAGACAGGATCTGCCTCGGGGGGGTAGATGCCCAACTGGAGGCATCCCTAGTCGCAGGAGTGCCGTCCTCAGGAGGGTTGGAAACCGAAGACTCTGGGATCACTGCCTGTGAATCACCAGGAGCCGAGGAGCTGTGGGATGGTGTGAATTGCAATCCCCCATCAGGATTGTGTCGGTCGAAAAGTCCGGCAGTCGAAGCGAGGTCGAGGCCACATCCAACCACACAACCTCTGCCTACCATGTAACCTTCCACCAAACACTCCACTTCTTTCATAGTGACAGGCTTGGCATTACCGACCATAGCCCTCACCTCATTGTCAAACGCCTGGTTAACAGCATTGACGCATCCGTATTCGTGATCGAACGAGAGGAACCCATAGTCACCTCCAGGTGCACGGTGGGACCGTGTCTTAATTTCGATAAGGCTGCGGCGGTGTCTCACAGCATAGTGTGCTGGAACCGCGACATCATGGATAACCTAGGGCAGGCCCAAGGGAAAGGGGGAAGGCTCAGCATCCGAAACCATAGATGATGTAACCTTAAACGATAAGGCCGAGGCCTGAGGAGAATGGGAGCGAGACGACATGTCTGCCCGCCCGACTGCACCAGGGATTACCAGGCTTAAACCACGGATATCTCACCCAAGGTGCCTTCAAGGCTAGGTAGTGCACACCAACTCAACCCTAACCGAGGGGAGGAGGGAAGTAAATGTTTCAAGCGACGCGAAACAAAATAAAGAAACAAAGTGCAAAATAAATAACCGAGGCGAAAAGCTTCGAAGAGGTAAAGGAATATCCCTGGCACGTAAGAAAGGGTGTTCAAATTCAATCTAATTTATATTTATACTCGCGCGCGCCACAACCGGGCTTATGCTACGAGCGATCATCCCATCATACACCTACCATAAGGGCAGGCAGGCCTCCGGCGGACTACAAGCGGACCGGAACAGGGCTCGAAAGGAACTGCCTGGGGCTGGGGTCCCCACGATACACCGGCGCGCGTAACAACTATAAACAAGACCATGAACCTCCGAACCCAAACCGCCCAGACCCATTGGAGACCCCGAAAGAACCCCATAAGCCAACACCTCCGCGCGCGAGCAAACACGAAAGCTTGGTAGAAGTCCCTCAACAGCCCTGATCACCCCCGCCCCAACCGACAACCCGACACGCAACTCAACAGGAACAGATCGACCAAGGTCCTTGGTCCCGCTAAGCGAGGGGAAGGGAGTTACGGCCCGCACCCATCACAAAATACAATAAATCAAAATACAAATCCGGTCTAAACACCGTCCCGTAAACCCAACAAAGTAAACCCCCCACAGTAGAAAATCCCCACGCAACAGAGCCGACCGCCCGCCAGGAGGAAACATCGGGTGTGGCACCAACGCCAATCCACGTGACCCAGCCAGGTCCCCAGCCACCGAGGAGGAATGCCACACTTGCAATGGGTGCGACCGCCAAGCCCCAGTGTTCAGCCAGGTTCCCAACCGGGCCGGCACACATCAGCCCCCACCAGGGGAGCCGAGAGCCAATCACCCCACACCACCCCAAATAATCAGGTGGGGGGACAAATCTCAGAGTCAAAGGGATCCCCACCCCACATAACGGGCAAGGAGGAGACCCAAAAGACACCGTAAATGCAAGCGACCGGACTATTATCGTGAGAAACGGGCGGACGAAGGAGCAAGACGAGGATGACCAGCGACTGTGTATTCGAACCTTATTGATGTAGAACCGAGGAGCCGAAGCCCTCAGCCAACAGTGGAGAAAGGATGTCAGCGAAAGTAAACCTAAGCTATCCAGTCTCAAACCTGTGATCCCGTGGGAAGCCAGGGACGCAACCCCCCTAAACCGACGAAACGAATGCGAAATCCTGCGGGGAAACGAAGACAGGAAAGCCGAAACTGTTTTACCGAAACGAAGGTCCAACTGTAAAGCGATGATCGAAACCATCAAAGAAGCCAGAGTAATTCCCGCAGGAAGCTCTTAGCCAAAGAAGGCTCCCAGGCCCGCGGGCGAGGAAGAAAGGGTGTCTGAAGGAGATTACCAGATTGCGTGAAGAAAGTAAAATATAAGGGGGCACACCCCTTTATATACTAAGGAAATCCTCCATGATCATTAATTCAAAAGAAAGTTCTTAGTGTCGCACGCACCCGCAATTCTTCCGTCATGTTCTGCTATCTTCCGTTGCGCAGCAACGCACCCCAATTACCTTATACAAAGGAAATCCAACTATGCAACCAAGAAAACCCCAACCAGTATATGCAACAAAAAACCCATGCAAATTCTGTTTCCATGGCCGGGTGGCTGTGACAAGGCCCTTCCCATATCCCCCCTCCCTTAACGCCAGAGCCCCGAAGACCGACAACCCAGAATCCCTCCCCCCCAAGAAGGCCGTCGGTGCTGGAGCCCTCCGTGGAGGAGAAACCGAAGTCCCTGGAGGCGCTGCTGAAGGACTGGCCATAGATGGCCAAGTTCAGCCAAAAGGTGCAACCTCTCCTCGCCCCTCCACAACCTCTGGCACCCCCCCCCCTACAACCTCTGGCTCCACCCCCACAACCTCCAGCTCCCCCTCTACAAACACTAGTGCCTCCCCCACAACCTCTGGCTACCCACTCACGACTGAGATCCGGTAGAGCTAGTGGCTCCTGGGTGACTCAGCGCAGCACTGGTAGGCTTGATAGGGTAATGGACAGCCCCTGTGCCACTGACACATTCTCCCAGCCCTCTGCCTCCACCCAGGTAAGGGAAAATACGAAAGGTCATAACAAATCCAAAGTCCAGACTCTGACGTATTCGCTCCGCAGCAGAGCATGTCGCAATACTGACGCCTGATCTTTCTTTCATCCCTTTGCAGTTTTTTTCTTTGCTTTGGTCTTCAGTGAGTTCTTTCTTCCCCTTGCTTTTTTTTCCTATCATTTTTACCTTGCTTCTAGCCCCATGTTCTCTTTTCCATTTTTGCATCTTGTACATATTGTTAATCCCCTTTTCTTGCTTCAGCATTTTGTATCATTAGACCTCATTTTTTCTGGCATCTGGGTTTCCTTTACCTCTTGTGTGGGCTTGTATTCTTAGTTAGTCCTTGTATTCTTAGTTAGTTAGCTAGAAATCAAAATTTTACCTTAATTTTGTTCCTGTGACACCCACTATCACCATTCTAGCTTGGCGTTAAGAGGTTGCATCTAGAGAGATGCTGTGATTGGGTTACATGATGGAATGCGCCCAGCCGTCCAGCCTAGTGGATTCAGCGTCTGGAGGTAAGGTTAGATTCAACCAATCCCTTTTAGACATGGGCAGTTGTACTAAAGAATCCACGTCGCTACACCATACCATTTGTGGCTAGATGGACATTCAACCTGTAGCCCTAGCACCCTTTTCATTTTCACAGCCATCTTACCAGGCTGCCAGTGTGATTCAGGAACGTGGAGAGTCTGGACAAAGTTCAGAGAGAGTCTGGAAAAAGTTCAGAAAACGCATTTTCGTACCTGATTCTCTGCCTCCAATACCGAGTAATACCATGTGCTTCCCAACCGCCTTAAATGTAGTGTTTTGGTATAAGAATTAGTCCGTCGTTGGACGCAAGAGGCTTCTATGCCTACACATTCTTATCCATATCCAGAATACCACTTTCCTACACTTTGAATCTCAACTTTGGTGCACTGGCAAGATACTGCATGTAAGTACAATTACATCATGCCAAAGGGTTCTCAGGCCCACTCCCACAGTCAGCCAAACCCCCGAGCAGTCAATCTGAATGGACTCAGATGCAGTACCGATCCGCGATAATGGCATTCAAAAAATCGAGACTAGTAACAGAACAAAATAAAAGATACAGCTTACCGAGCATGCAGCGGAGCATGCGTGGATCATGTCTGGGTTCTTCTCTACCCCCAATTGCAAGCCAAGCAGCAAGACTACCAAAGCATCCTGGGAAGAATATATCACAGACCACAGCATACACAGAACTAGAAACCAAACACAATACACAACTCAATCTGGAACCTGTACATGTATCTGACGATAGCAGTGATGAGTACCAAAATAGGCCAGTTTACGAGGAATCCAAACCAGACATCGGATCTGACCAGGAAGATATTGAGATCGCTGATGGCATCACACCAGGCCGGGATCGGGGAGCACAATCTGGGAGGGGAGAGGGGCAGGAACTGTAATGACCTGACGTTATAGAGCTATGGTAACCTAAGTCTACACCCATACATAAGACCAAGAGGTTATATGGTAGACTAGGCAGGCATGTGGGTGCATGTCCAAGGGATATCCAATGGTTTGGGTATCCCAAGGAACAAAAGGTACTTCAGAAATAGGTGTACCTAAGTAGTGGAAGTAATGTGACTAGGTCGGCTCCGGCCTAAGGATAGGTCGGAAGGTGGGGTGAGTTTACCTTGTCTAGGAGAGTCACGTTACACTACCATGGAGACTAATCTCGCGTCACCATGGACATACTTGCCCTACCTTTGGGACACTATTGCCCTACCTTCTGTCAGAAATATTCTTGGAGAGATTGCATGAAACGTTAGGATTGTTTGTCAGGCAATGACGATCGACTGGCACCTGCTTGTATATTAATCGGACAACTACGAGAGGAGCTAGAGTGTGCCAAACATGCTGTAACTTGACACAATCATTCCTAAGAGGTACCTGCGGCCCCAGGGTTCGCCCCGGGCGTCAGGGGTTAAAATCGTGGAAGTTGGCATCATACTAGTTAACTGGAGTCTATGAAGACTTAGCCATAACACTGTATACATCGCTGCTGTCGGTCCGATAGGAAGCTGTTCGCAGGATATACATGAGGGCCAAGGTGAGAGGGTCAGGTACCTTCTCCAGAAAGAACAGAGTAAAACGGACCAAAGCTGATGGAGTTAGCGTGAACTATCCAGAAGGGTCCCCAGAGTAGTCCTGGGTACTGCCGGAGACATCTGGGAAGGTTTTACGTCAATTAAGCCTACACATGCCCCTTTGCCATAGGCTCTTTGTAGGTTGTTTGAGGATTCTAATAGTATGATACTTATCACGGTGAGTGGTGTGTTGGGAGTAAGGCACCATGGTTAGCACCCAAGGGTTCCGCCGCCACCACAGCTCTCTGCAGGCGTGTTGTAGACCTTCTAAGTTTGCAGTCAAGATAGATAGAACTTAACCAGAAGACAGCTGATGTCTAGGAGTGCTCGCATAGGTTATAGTACATGGGAAGAGAGTCATATAGTTAGTTTTCCTAGGTGTCTCAACAGTTAGCCACTGACGAGACTGTGATCCGCAGACGTTTTCTCTCCGGCAGGTATATTGGTAGACACCTCACAGGAACTGATGTGCCTAGAGGAGAATTCTACTAGAGTGCAGTGATAGTAACTAAGTCCCTTCCGGGATATGGTAATGGTGCTGGACAACCCTTACGGAAATGGGTATACTCATGTTGGTCTGGGTACCCTGATAGGAGAGTTGTTGGTATAAGTCTGACTACTTAAAGATCATACCAGAACTCTCCTACCCCAACGCAAACAACATTGTCTTGAGAGACTTTAATTGAGATAAGCCTTGGCTTAACAGTATTAAGTTTTACCATTTACTTTTATTCTTTACACTTTGCAAGAACTGTGTTCAAGAGATTTGAAGTTTGGTCCAGTTGCATTCTTAGAAATCATCTACCTGACGGAGCCCCGGTTACAGTATATCGTTAACTGAGCTCCTCGCTTAACTCTCCTCCTTATTTTTGATTTGGTTTGAACTAACATTAAGAATCATGTCTGCTTTGGCAGTCATGATAGAAGAGGGGTCGTCAAGTTCAGATCACAGCTAAGGTATTGATGACGATCCACTTCAAGCGGCTATTTTTCGAGCGTCAATCATTGCAGACGCAAAGGGCATTGGCGGTACAAGTGCAACAAAGCTACTCGATGCAGCCCCAATCAACGTCTCCCAACCTTGTCACGAGTTGATACTCCATGATGGAGGCCTAGCAGCATTATCATTTACAAATGATATTCCTTTCGCCAATAGAGTCTCAGAGGGCTTCACTCATAAAGAAGAAGAAGAAAAGGAGATTCCAGGACCTACCACGATCTTGGTCACGGAATTCTTTGGTGATTATGTCGTACCTTATATCCTAGGAGACATGACCTGCTAGGTTACTAGTACAAAAAAGGAGTTGTTGCACTGCAACAAGAAGACCCAGAAATAATTTAGGAACCAAATAGTCGAGCACTCAGTGGGTTGGATGAAGAGGCAGCGGGAGGCATTTGTGGCATTATTGAACAATAAATTTGCCATGAAAATTTGGATAGACGTATTGGAAAAGGCTTGGAAGAAGGGATATCAGTTTGAGGAAGACAATGATGTCTTAATAATATAGGCGGCTCCCACATTACATCTAGTGACAGATAAGCCTGATAACTTTTCTGAGCAACTGACACTATACACCAGAGATGAGCAGTGGCATACAGAATTGAGTCCGTTGGGTTGTCATAGAAAGTCCAAAAACGATAGGGGAAAACGAAATACCATCATCATTCATCTTAACCACTTCTCGATCGCTTTCTGCACCAGTAGCATGGGGTTACTTGGGCAAGTCTAATTTTTGGAATGTGATGAAGAGCATCTCGACGGGTACCTCATCAAACTGTCAATAGCCCTATATAGTCAGCTTCTCCCTCCACTTCAGTAATGACAGTGCCGCTGCTGTTACACAAGTCTACGGTGCCCCCTCCTCACGCTACTCAGCACAGCTCTACCCCGACACCAGTGGCAACCCCGATCCCGACCACATGACTGGCAATGAACCCAGGTTCATGGCTTCCGCAATGGATTGAAAATACGGTAGAATGATTCCAACCGACACGTGCACCTCCACGTCCTCCTACAGCCTCATTAGGCACACCTGTCCCTGTCGCAGCTACGCCTAGTCAAGCTAACCTGCTACTGATGTAAGTGCCAATAGCACCAGTTAACCCTTTGGGCGATGATGGCTTTTCTGGCTTCGGGCCAGCGGCACCTATGGGAGGCCCTTACTGTACCCCCACCTGTCATAGATATGGGGCAAGACACTATAGCTTTGGTTACTCCCCACCACTCGAGGTACCAGAAAGCCCTCTGGGGGCAGTAAGACAAGACAAGAGAAAGGAAAGGGAAAATTAGGAACTCCTATGTGGGTATTGTGTATACGAGGGTTATAAAGGACCTCCGAAACATCCAGAAACCTGTCCCTGTTGGGTGGAATGGTTAGCGGTGTCGCAGGCTGCGCCAAACCCGAGACTGTCAGGAAGTAACCAGCCGGCAAGCTCAGTGCCGCCACAAGTGCCGTCAGGAGGTGGTCCTCCGGATGACAAGAATCGTGGTAGTCAGGGTGAACTCTTTGACGGTTATAAGAGACGAAGGGAAACTTTCGGTGGAAAGGCTGGAGGCACCTGGAGTGGTAATCAACCTTCCCGTCGTGGATTCTTTGGGGCTGGTGGAGGGGATCCAGGTGATTCGGACCCTGATGACAGCTCTGATGATGATGCCAATTGCTAACCTGATGTCATACCCTTGTTGGGACAACATTAGAATAGCTGGAATGAGGGGAAGAAAGACCGATATGACAGTCGGGCAGAAGCACTACAAGAACGGTTGCCAAGCCAATGTTATTCCTAGTCACATTCAAGATGCAGGAAGCCAGAGAAGCTAAGCGGCATTCCCGCGTTCAAGGAAGTGATTGCTGATCTGGCTAGTTTTCTGACCTTGGTTGAAGTCAAGTTTGAGTAAGTTTCCTATTGTCCCCTGATGGACATGGATAAGATCAACTTGGTCATACCTCTTCTCCAAAATGAAGCCCACAACTGATGTAACAACCCTACGATATAGAGCTATGGTAACCTACGTCTACGCCCATACATAAGACCAAGAAGTCAGATGGTAGACGAGGAGGATATGCAGGTGCATATCCGAGAGATATCTGATGGTGCGGAAATCTCTAAGAACAGAAGGTACTTAAGGAATAGGTGTACCTAAGTAGTGGTAATAACGTGACAATGTCCGCGCTGGCTTATGGATAGGTCAAAAGGCCGGGTGAGTTTACACTATCCAAGGAAGTCACATTACCCGACGATGGAGACTGGTTTCGTGTCACCATGGACAAACTTACCCTACCTTTGGGACACTATTACCCTACCTTCCATCGGAAATGTTCTCGGAGGAATTTCGGGAAATGTTAGGATTGTTTGTTACGCAATGACGATCGACGGGCACGTGATTGCACTTTGATCGGAAGACTACGGGAGGAGCTATAGTGCTCCGAACAAGCTGTAACTTGGTAGAATTATTCCTAACAGGTACCTGCGGCCCAAGGGTTCGCCCCGGGCGTCATGGGTCAAAATGGGTGGAGTTGCCGTTATGCTAGTTAAATGGAATCCATGAAGACATGTCCATAACACTGTATGCGTCGTTGCCGTCCGTCGGACCGGAGGCTGTTCGCGGGGTATACAAGGGGGCCAAGATGAGAAGGTCAGCTACCTTCTCCAAAAGGAACGGAGCAAAACCCGGCAAAACTGACGGAGTTAGCGTGAGCTATCCAGAAGGGTCCCCAGAGTAGTCCTGGGTAGTGCCGGAGACATCTGGGAAGGTTTTACGCCAATCAAGCCTACACATGCCCCTTTGCTGTAGGCTCTTTGTGGGTTGCTTGAAGACTCTAATAGCATGACACTTATCATGGTGAGTGGTGTGCCGGGGGTAAGGGACCATGGGTAGCGCCTATGGGTCCCGCCACCAACACAACTCTCCAGGGGAGCGTCGTAGACCGCCTAAGTTCGCAATCAAGAAAGATAGAACTTAGCCGGAGGACAGCTGATGTCTATGAGTGCTTGCATAGGTCATAGCATATGGGAAGAGAGTCATTTAGTTAGCTTTCCCAAGAGTCTCGACAGTTAGCCACTGACGGGACACCCATGTGCAGAGGCTTTCACTCCACCAGGTGTATTGGTAAACACCTCGCAGGAACTGATGTGCATATGGGAGATTTCTGCCAGAGTGCGCTGACACCTATAGCCCTTTGGGGACACGGTAATGGTGCCGGGGCAACCCTTACGGAGAAGGGCATACTCACCTTGGTCGGGGTAACCTGATGGGGGAGTTTTTGGTATAAGTCTGACCACTTAAAGATTATACGAGAACTCTCCTACCCTGACAAGAATCAACATCCTCTCGAGAGACTTTAATTGTGATAAGCCTGAGCTTAACGATATTAAGTTTTACTGTTTACTTTTATTCTTTACACTTTTACAAGAGCTGTGTTCGAGAGATTGTAAGTTTGGTGCGGTCGCATCCTTGGGAGCCATCTACCTGCGGGAGGCCCCGTTACAGTATATCGTTAAGAGACCCTCTCGCTTAACTCTCCTCTTGAATTTTTGTTTGGATTGAACCGACGTTAAGGAGTCATGTCTTCTTTGGCAGTCACGATGGAAGAGGAATCGTCGAGTTCCGAAAGCAGTTTTGGCATTGATGATGACCCTCTCAAAGCTGCCATTTTTTGGACCTGTATTATCGCCGACGTGAAGGGCATCGGCGGTACAAGCGCAAAGATGCTTCTTGAAGCAGCCCCGATCGAAGTCCCCGAAAATTGTCGCGATTTAGTTCTTCATGATGCAGGCCTCGCGGCGTTATCCTTCAGGAATGATATTCCCTTCGCTCAAGTAGTGGCGCAGGAGTACCATCATCAAGAAGCTGAAAATGGGACTCGCGGACCTACTACGATCTCTGTCGCGGAATTTTCTCATGATTACGTCGAACCCTATATCCTACGAGAAGTGACTCGTGAAGTCACCAGCGCTCGGAAGGATTTGTTGCAATGGAATAAGGGGCAACAAACGAAGTTTAGGAAGGAGATCATCCGTAGTCTGTGGCTTGGATGAAAAGGCAGCAGGAAGCATTTATCGCGATGCTGAACAAGCACTGGGCGATGAAGATACGGATGGATGCCCTGGAGAAGGCATGGAATGAAGGGTATCACATCAATGAGGATAATGATGTGCTAATGATTGCGGCTGCACCGGCATTACCGCTGGTTACCGATAAACCGGACAACTTTTCGCAGCAGCTGACAATGTATGCTAGAGAGGATCGATATAAGTCAGAATTAAGTCCGTTAGGGTTGCGGATTCTGGAAAGTTTAAAAACGGGAGAATCAGAGGCAGCTCAGTCCTTTGCCCGCGTTACAACTCGTTCGCTCTTTACCGCGGTAGCGCGAAGTCATTCAGTTAGTCCCATCGGGGGTATACGACAACATGCATCTCCGAGACCCCCTCGATCTAGCACTACGAGACCATTAAGGTCCCCGTCTCCATCAATTACTATGACCCCAGTCCAGCCTCCAGCATCACAGACTCTGCTCCCTCCGACCGTGATTGGATCAGTTCCGACTCCGTCCCCTACTCCTGTTTCCGTCCAATGGCCAGTCATGCGAGCAGGGTCTCCCGGCAGAGCCGAAAAGGTTGAAAGGAGATTGAAAATGTGGGAAAATCCCAAACGAGAGAATCCAAATCCCTTCACAGCCTCTCAAGGCACTCCCGTCCCTGTCACGAGTACCCCTAGCCAAACCAACCGGGCACCCATTCAAGTGCCAAGGGCACCGGTTAAACCTTCGGGTAATGCTGGTTTCTCTGGGTTTGGACCAGCGCCGCCTACACGAGGACCCAATGGTACCCCCACCTCTCGTGGATGGGGAGCAAGACATGACAGATTTTGTTACCCACCACCAGTTGAGGTACCAGAAAGCCCTCCGGCGGCAAGCAGACAAGATAAGGGAAAGGGAAAGGAAACGGGAAGGAAGGGACCCCTATGCGGGTATTGTCTACAACGAGGTGATGAAGGACCTCCAAAACACCCAGAGACCTGCCCCGCTTTGGCAGAATGGTTAAAGGTGTCACAGGCTGCGCCAAATCCGATACCGTCGGTGTAACGACCCTACGATATAGAGCTATGGTAACCTACGTTTACGCCCATACATAAGACCAAGAGGTCAGATGGTAGATGAGGCAGGTATGCAGGCACATATCCAGGAGATATCTGATGGTCTGGAAATCTCTAAGAACAGAAGGTACTTAAGGAATAGGTGTACCAAAGTTGTAGTCATAACGTGACAATATCCGCTCTGGCCTATGGATAGGTCAGAAGGCCGGGGAAGTTTACCCTGCCTAAGGAGGTCACGTTACCCTACCATCGAGACTGGTTTCGCGTCACCATGGACATACTTACCCTACCTTTGGGACACTATTACCCTACCTTCCGTCGGAAATGTTCTCGGAGGAATTTCGGGAAAAGTAAGGATTGTTTGTTAAGCAATGACGATTGACGGGCACTTGCTTGCACTTTGATTGGAAGACTACGGGAGGAGCTATAGTGCTTCGAACAAGCCGTAACTTGGTAGAATTATTCCAAACAGGTACCTGCGGCCCCAGGGTTCGCCCCGGGCGTCATGGGCCAAAATGGGTAGAGTTGCCGTTATGCTAGTTAAATGGAATCTATGAAGACATGTCCATAACATTGTATGCGTCGTCGCCGGCCGTCCGACCAGAGGCTGTTCGCAGGGTATATAAGAGGGCCAAGGTGGGAAGGTCAAGTACCTTCTCCAAAAAGAACGGAGTCAAACGGACCAAAACTGACGGAGTTAGCGTGAGCTACCCGGAAGGGTCCCCAGAGTAGTCCCGGGTAGTGCCGGAGACATCTGGGAAGGTTTACGCCAATCAAGCCTACACGTGCCCCTTTGCCGTAGGCTTTTTGTGGGTTGTTTGAAGACTCTAATAGCATGACACTTATCACCGTGAGTGGTGTGCCGGGGGTAAGGGACCATGGGTAGCGCCTATGGGTCCCACCAGCGACACAGCTCGTCGGGGGAGCGTCGTAGACCCCCTTAGTTCGCAATCGAGAAAGATAGAACTTAACCGGAGGACAGCTGATGTCTACGAGTACTTGCATAGGTCATAGCATATGGGAAGAGAGTCATTTAGTTAGCTTTCCTACCGGTCTCGACAGTTAGCCACTGACGAGACACCAATGCGCAGAGGTTTTCACTCCGGCAGGTGTATTGGTAAACACCTTGCAGGAACTGATGTGCATAAAGGAGATTTCTACTAGAGTGCGCTGACACCTATGGTCCTTCGGGGACACGGTAATGGTGCCGGGGCAACCCTTACGGAGAAGGGCATACTCACCTTGGTCGGGGTAACCTGATGGGAGAGTTTTTGGTATAAGTCTGACCACTTAAAGATTAAACGAGAACTCTCCTACCCCGACACAATCAACATCCTCTCGAGAGACTTTAATTCAGATAAGCCTGAGCTTAACGATATTAAGTTTTACCATTTACTTTTATTCTTTACACTTTTGCAAGAGCTGTGTTCGAGAAATTTGAAGTTTGGTGCGGTCGTATCCTTGGGAGCCATCTACCTGAGGGAGCCCCCGTTACAGTATATCGTTAAGCGAGCCTCTCGCTTAACTCTCCTCTTGAATTTTTGTTTAGATTGAACCGACGTTAAGGAGTCATGTCTGCTTTGGCAGTCACGATGGAAGAGGAATCGTCGAGTTCGGAACGCAGTTTTGGCATTGATGATGACCCTCTCAAAGCTGCCATTTTTAGGGCCTCTATTATCGCCGACGTGAAGGGCATTGGAGGTACAAGTGCAAAGATGCTTCTTGAAGCAGCCCCGATCGAAGTCCACGAACATTGTCGCGATTTAGTACTTCACGATGCAGGCCTCGCTGCCTTATCCTTTACGAATGATATTCCCTTTGCTCAAGGAGTGGCGGAGGGATACGATCATCAAGAAGTAGAAAATGAGACCCGAGGACCTCCTACCATTTCTGTCACGGAACTTTCTCGCGATTACGTCGAACCCTATATCCTACGAGAAGTGACCCGTGTAGTCACTAGCGCACGGAAGGATCTGTTGCAATGGAATAAAGGGCAACAAAAGAAGTTTAGGAAGGAGATCATTGGGTCGTCTGCGGCTTGGATGAAAACGCAGCAGGATGCCTTTGTCGCTATGCTGAACATTCAGCTTGCGATGAAGATACGAATGGATGCGCTGGAGAAGGCATGGAATGAAGGTTATCACATTGATGAGGATAATGATGTGCTAATGATTGAGGCTGCACCGGCATTACCGCTGGTCACCGATAAACCGGACCACTTTTCGCAGCAGCTGACGATGTATGCTAGAGACGATCGATACAAACCCGAATTAAGTCCGCTAGGGTTGCGGATTCTGGAAAGTTTAAAAACCCGAGAATCAGAGGCAGCTCAGTTCGTTGCCCGCGTTACAACTTGTTCGCTCTCTACGTCGGTAGCTCGAAGTCATTCAGTTAGTCCCATCGGGGGTATACGACGACATGCGTCTCCGAGACCCCCTCGATCTAGCACAACAAGACCATTAAGGTCCCCGTCTCTATCAATTACTGTGACCCCAGTCCAGCCTCCAGTATCACAAACTCTCCTCCCTCCTCCGACAGCGATCGGATCTGTTCCGACCCCGTCCCCTACTCCTGTTGCCATCCCATGGCCAGTCATGCCAGAAGGATCTCCGGGCTTAGCCGAAAAGGTCCAAAGGACCTTGAAAATTTGGGAAAATCCCAAACGAGGGAACCCACGTCCCATCACAGCCTCTCTAGGCACTCCCGTCCCTGTCGCGGCTACATCTAGCCAAACCACCCGGCCACCGATACAAGTGCCAACGGCACCGGTTAAACCTTCGAGTAATGCTGGTTTCTCTGGGTTTGGACCACCGCCGCCCACACGAGGACCCTACTGTACCCCCCCCTGTCGTGGATGGGGAGCAAGACATGACAGGTTTTGTTACCCACCACCAGTTGAGGTACCAGAAAGCCCTCCGGCGGCAAGTAGACAAGATAAGGGAAAGGGAAAGGAAACGGGAAGGAAGGGACCCCTATGCGGGTATTGTTTACAACGAGGTCATGAAGGACCTCCAGAACACCCAGAGACCTGCCCCGCTTTGGCGGAATGGTTAAAGGTGTCGCAGGCTGCGCCAAACCTGATACCGTCGGGGAGTACCCAGCCAGCAGGCACAGTGCCGCCACAAGCACCGTCAGGAGGGGGTCCTCCGGATGACGGGAATCGTGGTTGTCAAGACGAGCAACCTGATGGTTATGAGAGACCAAGGGAAACCTTCGGTGGCAACGCCGGAGACAGTGGGGGTGGTAACCTACCTCCCGGTGGTGGATTCTTTGGGGCTGGCGCAGGAGATCCGGGTGATTCCGATCCTGATGACAGTTCTGATGATGATGCCGACTCTCTACCTGATATCACACCCTATTTGGGACCACGTCGCAATGGCTGGAGCGATGGGAAGAAAGACCGATATGACCCGTCGGGCAGATGCACTACGAGAACGGTTGCAAAACCAATCTCGTTCCTCGTCTTCATCAAGTTACAGGAAGCCGGAGAAGCTAAGCAGCATTCCGACATTTAAGGGAGTGATTGCGAACCTGGCTAGTTTTCTGACTCTGGTTGAGGTCAAGTTTGAATACTTTTCCGATTGCCGTCTGACGGACATGGATAAGATCAACTTGGTCATACCTCTTCTCGAAAACGAAGCTCGCAACTGGTACCTGGGGATACATGCTCACATCAACCGTGAGGCTGCGAAAAGAGCGGGAATGCCATTCAATAAAAACGGGCCGCTCCGGACATGGAAGGGTTTCCGTGAATGGTTGGAGCAGAGTCACGGAGGTGACAATGTGAATCGGGATAAAAATCTTCTCGTGTGGAATAACTTAGTGATGACCCCCAACCAGAGCAGTCCTTACCTGGATAAGATTATCGATCTGATGTACAAGCTGAATTATACAGACCATCAGCGGGTTAAGGATAAGGTTAGGGCTGGGATAAGTTCCGAGCTTCGAAAAGCATGGGCGTTGACGAAAGCCCACCCCGAAGTCCTCAACGAGTACCTAGATTTGCTTCGGCAAGTTGGTCACGATTTAGAAGACGATAAACGTTTCGGACATCTCAATGACGAGAAGCCTTCGAAACCACGAGAGAAGAGAGAAAAGGAAACTTCTAAACCTACTGGAAGGTTTAAGAAGAAGGAGAAGGGTTCGGGTTGGAAGGACAACAAACCGCGGAAGACCGCGAATGTTGGTGCCGGGAAGCAGGCTGGGACGTCTGAGTATGCTATTGCTCATCAAGGCATCCCGCAAACCCTGACTGGTAAACGACGTAACAATAAGCAATGCACTAAGTGTGGGAAGGAAGGACACTTCTGGAGACAGTGTTGGATGACATCCCCAGTTGTTTATGCCGTGAAGAATACTGCGGGGGTGAAACGGTCACATCCAAAGGCAGAATCTTCGACAAAGGGCAATAACCGACTCAACCGCATTGAAGCGTCTTGTCCGCCCCCCTCGGGTCCTAAGCTTTTAGAAGCCTGCAAACCCTCTCCTACTATTATGGAGGTTGATACGGACCTCGATGAAGGTAAGAACCTAAAATCTGAGAAGGAGATGACATAGGCTGACCTATCTAGATCTATGAAGATCTCGAAGGAAGGATAGCCACTCAAGTGGAACGAATTAAGGTAAGAACCAATTCGCGTTGACTAGCTCTTAAGTCCTGACAAAGTCCCTAATACAGGAGTATTGAAAGACTATCTGTTCAGGTAGATGTTACGGTCGCACGCGTTGTTTGGTCTCTTCTTTTGGTTCTTGGGTTTTGTTATTTCTTATATTTTTTCATATTGGACATTCTGGGGGAATTACTTTCAAGTTTTTCTTTGGATAAGCATTCTGCTCCGAGGGGTCGCTTCGGAAAATGGGAACCGTGCGACATTCGGATGGGGCACAAAGATGCCCTGTGTGGCACCGGTTGACTGGACGTCTCCGGAGAGCAAATGTATTTTCTTGTCTTATATGGGTCAGTTGTCTTGTACGGTTGGAATTGGTTCGGGTCACTAGTCTTGAATAAAAGTTATCTTTCAAGTTTACCTGAGGAGGGCTTTATACCCGAAATCATGCTGGCGTGATAGTAAACACCACTCCAATCCCTTTATTTAATTTAAACAATTCTTGAAAACGTTTACTGACCCGTTGTGGCCGCTCTTGTATCGAAAGGCAAGAGACTAGCAAGAATGAGTACGATGAGACAGCAAAAGAAGGCGAGGCACTCGAGCCCACCCCGACATAGCAAATCAATTCACTTAAGGGTGAAACTGGATTGGCGCATAGGGTGTAGGCAAGTGAGTGCTGAAGCGCTGTTGTTACTGGATAGTAGAGCCACTGGCCCCGTGCTGAGTAGTCAATGGGTAAAGAGTACCCAAGCTCCTTGTATAAAGAAAAGCATCCATACTCCAATCAAGGACGCAAGCGGGAATAACATACCAGGATCAGGTCTTCATTATACCAAGTCATTAGACTTGAAGATCGGTGATCATGTAAATGGTATGCGCTTTGAGGTAGCTGATATTGCCGACAGAAGAGTCGATGGCTATCTCCCAATGTCGTGGCTAAGAGATCATAACCCCCACATAGATTGGAATGTAGGATCCCTGACCTGGCGCTCAGATTTCTGTAAAGCAAATTGTCTTACAGAGCAGAGGCGGTTAGTATAGATGTCGGATGAGGAGCTATTGGCAGAAGACCCAAAAAATGTATATTTTCTAGGGACAGTAGAGTTTGCCGATGAGAGAGAAGGAGATGTCACGATCCAACTCCCTCCACAGTACAAGGATTTTGGTGATATCTTCAGCCAAGAAAGGATAGATGCGTTACCGGAACCTACAAAGTATGATCACAGGATCGAATTGATCCCCGGAAGTACCCCGCCTTGGGGGCCCATCTGTCCGATATCAGAGAAAGAGCGGAAAGTACTTAAGCAGTTCATAACCAAGATGTTACGAACGGGGAAGATAGAAAGATCTACTTCCTCATCCTCGACTCGTATACTGTTTGTGCCAAAACCTGATGGTACACTGAGACTGGTAATAGATTACCAAGGGCTCAAAAAAATAACGGTGAAGAACAGATATCCTTTCCCGTTAATGAATGAACTGCGGGGAAGGCTTTTGAAACCCATAGTGTATACTTTGATGGACCTCAAAAATGGATATTGTGGAATCCGGATGGCCAAGAAGGCTACCGGAGATACACACTCGCATGAGGAACTCACAGCCTTTCGTAGCGAATTGGGATTACACCAATTTAAGTTGATGCCCTTTGGACTATACAATGCACCTGCCACCTTCCAGAGCATGATAAATGACATATTTAGAGATATGCTGGGAGAAGGAGTCGTACCCTATATGGACGATATCCTGATCTACTCAGAGACTATTGAAGAACATGTCTCGTTGGTTAGGCGCGTAATGGAAAGGCTTAGGGAACACCGACTATGTGCAAACATAAAGAAGTCGTTCTTCCACCGACATGAGATAGAATTTTTAGGTTATAGAATATCCGAAAAGGGAATATCTATGACCACGAAGAAGGTGGATTCCATCTTGGAATGGAAAAAACCGACTAATGTCGTCGGAGTCCAAAGTTTTCTGGGCTTCGCCAACTTCTATAGGAGGTTTATAGAAGGTTGTAGCAAGATAGCAAAGCCTTTGAGGGACCTTACTAGGAAGGATGTCAAGTTTGATTGGACCCCTGCTTGTAGCGAGGCATTTTTTGAGTTAAGAAAGGCTTTCACTTCAGGACCAATTCTGGCGCACTTCGATCCCACTCGTCAAACCAAGTTGGAGACGGATGCAAGTGACTTTGCTTTGGGTGCTGTATTGTCTCAATTCTGCGATGATGAGAAATGGCACCCAGTGGCCCTTCATAGTAGGAAGTTCCACCCTGCGGAGATAAATCATGAGGTACATGACGAGGAAATGACTGCTATAGTTGCAGCTTTCAAGGAATGGGAACATCTGTTTCGGTCGGTAGAGGGTGAAATCTCGGTTTACACCGATCACAAGAATTTGGAGTACTTTAATAGTACTAAGACCCTCAACCGCCGACAACATCGCTGGGCAGAATTCCTGCAGCCGTTCAATTTCAATGTAGTCTACCGTGAAGGAAGGTTGAACACCAAGGCGGATGCACTGTCAAGGTGTGGAGACCACCCCCCTGAAGGGCGGAGTAAATCTCGGTCAGTGACACCAAAGCCATTTTTTCGCCCCGGACAATGGAATGTGGGACAAGAGCGAGACCTCTTGCGACCACAAGCATTGGCAGCCTGTCAAGGCTACCGGTTGCAATCAGCATTTTTGGATGCATTACGAATTGCTGCGAAACAGGATTCTATCAATATGACGGACTTAAAGGCTATGTTAGCGGAAGACAAAGGAGTCCACCGGAACCTGACGATAGAAAGAAATCTCCTTCTATATAAGAACAGGTGGTACATTCCTGACTCTCAGGATTTGAAGGATCAGATCATGGAAGCTGAACATGACTCCCGTATTGCGCGACACTTTGGGACATATAAGACGGTAGGCAGGGTTAGGCCTAACCTCTTTTAGCCTAAGATGGATGAGAGCATTACCGACTATGTTCGTACATGTGATACCTGTCAACGGAACAAATCCGTTAAGCATAAGAAGTTTGGTCTACTGGAACCTGTTAGTATACCCTTGAGACCGTGGACGGATATCTCAATGGACTTTATAGTCGCACTACCGAAATCAGAGGGGTATACAAAAATTTGGGTTATCGTGTATCGATTCTCGAAAATGGCACACTTTATACCTTTGGCCACTGAGATCCCGATAAAGGATATGGCTCTGATTTACCTGAAGGAAGTTTGGCGGCTCCATGGACTCCCTGAATCTATTATCTCTGACCGTGATAGCGGATTCACATCCAAGTTTTGGATAAGCCTGATGCAACAGTTGCAATTGAAACTACGGTTATCGACCGCTTTCCACCCTGAGACCGAGGGGCAAACCGAGCGAGTGAACCAGACCTTGGAGCAATACTTGAGAAGTTATTGTTCTTATCAGCAAGATGATTGGGCATCGCTACTACCTTTGGCAGAATATGCATACAATACATCAACCTCTGAATCAACTAGGTTATCTCCATTTGAGATCAACTACGGTTTCAACCCACGGACCAACTGGTCGGGTACTGTCTCAGAGCAACAAGGTGTTCACCCCAGTAGCGAGCTATTGGTAAGGAATTGGAAAGGTGTCTGGCAAGAAGTCCGAGATACACTTAAGCGAGCTCAAGAGAGGCAAAGGAAGTGGCATGACCAGAAACGGTTGCCATCACCTGAATATGTTACGATGGAAGATGTCACAAATGGCAGGGCAAAAAACGCTGATCGTGTGATGCTAAATCGAAAGAACATCCGCACTAAACGACCTATGGAGAAGCTGGACCACCGAATGTTTGGACCCTTTGTGGTCAAACGAAAGGTAGGTAACCGAGCTTACGAACTCCAATTGCCTGCCCGTTGGTCTATCCATCCGGTATTCAATGTCGGACTCTTAGAGCCCTATCGTGAGGACCCAAGTGGTAGAAGGACTAAGGAAGTCCCTGTCCCAGAGATAGTAGACAATGAGCCGAGTTATGTTATCGAGGCAGTTGTAGATAGTCGATGGTACGGTAATATGAAAGCGAAATTTCCTAATCGTTTCGTTCAGTACCTAGTTTCATGGGAAGGCTATGGCATAGAGGAGAACTCTTGGGAGCCATATGAGATGCTAGAAGACACTGGCTTAGAAGCCATGAAGGAGTTCCAGCATCGGTATCCCCACAAACCCAGAGACCATAGCGTTGAAGGCGAACCGAACCGGGGAAATAAAAGAGGACGTTAGCGGACCGGGTCGGTCCTTAGAGAAGAGGGGAGTGATGTAACGACCCTACGTTATAGAGCTATGGTAACCTACGTTTACGCCCATACATAAGACCAAGAGGTCAGATGGTAGATGAGGCGGGTATGCAGGCGCATGTCCAGGAGATATCTGATGGTCCGGAAATCTCTAAGAACAGAAGGTACTTAAGGAATAGGTGTACCAAAGTAGTAGTCATAACGTGACAATATCCGCTCTAGCCTATGGATAGGTCAGAAGGCAGGGTAAGTTTACCCCGCCTAAGGAGGTCATATTACCCTACCATGGAGACTGGTTTCATGTTACCATGGACATACTTACCCTACCTTTGGGACACTATTACCCTACCTTCCGGCGGAAATGTTCTCGGAGGAATTTCGGGAAAAGTTAGGATTGTTTGTTATGCAATGACGATCGATGGGCATTTGATTGCACTTTGATCAGAAGACTACGGGAGGAGCTATAGTGCTCCGAACAAGCTGTAACTTAGTAGAATTATTCCCAACAGGTACCTGTGGCCCCAGGGTTCGCCCCGGGCGTCATGGGCCAAAATGGGCGGAGTTGCCGTTATGCTAGTTAAATGGAATCTTTGCAGACATGTCCATAACACTGTATGCGTCGTCGCCGTCCGTCCGACCAGAGGCTGTTCGCAGGACATATGAGGGGGCCAAGGTGAGAAGGTCAGGTACCTTCTCCAAAAAGAACGGAGTAAAACGGACCAAAACTGACGGAGTTAGCGTGAGCTACCCGGAAGGGTCCCCAGAGTAGTCCTGGGTAGTGCCGGAGACATCTGGGAAGGTTTACGCCAATCAAGCCTACACGTGCCCCTTTGCCATAGGCTCTTTGTGGGTTGTTTGAAGACTCTAACAGCATGACACTTATCATGGTAAGTGGTGTGCCGAGGGTAAGGGACCATGGGTAGCGCCTATGGGTCCCGCCGCCGACACAGCTCTCTGCTGGAGCGTCGTAGACCCTCTAAGTTCGCAATCAAGACAGATAGAACTTAGCCGGAAGACAGCTGATGTCTACGAATGCTTGCATAGGTCATAGCATATGGGAAGAGAGTAAATTAGCTAGCTTTCCTAAGGGTCTCGACAGTTAGCCACTGACGAGACACCGATGCGCAGAGGTTTTCACTCTGGCAGATGTATTAGTAAACACCTTGCAGGAACTGATGTGCATAAAGGAGATTTCTACTAGAGTGCGCTGACAGCTATGGTCCTTCGGGGACACGGTAATGGTGCCGGGGCAACCCTTACGGAGAAGGGCATACTCACGTTGGTCGGGGTAACCGGATGGGCGAGCTTTTGGTATAACTCTGACTACTTAAAGATTATACGAGAACTCTCCTTCCCCGACAAAATCAACATCCTCTCGAGAGACTTTAATTGAGATAAGCCTGAGCTTAACGATATTAAGTTTTACTGTTTACTTTTATTCTTTACACTTTTACAAGAGCTGTGTTTGAGAGATTCGAAGTTTGGTGCGGTGGCATCCTCAGGAGCCATCTACCTGAGGGAGCCCCCGTTACACGATGGTAGACCGAAGTCAATACCCCGGGAGTGAGAGGAGAGAAGAGCCAGACACCCCTAGGCACAGGCCAAAGGCAGGAGTGGGCAGGAGGGTGGAGAAAGTTTCGTAACGAAACAAAAAACTCACGATGAAAACTATAGTGTCGAGTTTTCAATTGCCGGAGGTGTAGCGGAGACGGAGGATGACTTCAGAGCTAGGGATTTTGTTTGTTTTTGTTTGACTCATTTTATTATTTGTTTATGGGACAAAAAGGCAGATGGAGCGCTAGCTATAACCCCTAAAAAACCGCCCCCCCCCGGACTAGGCTAAACGACCGAGCTAAAAAAAACCCTCTGGGTTAGAAAAAACTACTCCTGCCCGAAATCCTTCCCGTAGACCATGAACCAATAACCCCCACCGCCACGCAACAAAAGACCGCTAGCTACCCAACAGTGAACCAAGAACACGCCTAACCCCAAGAGCGAAACACCTAAAGGCAGAAACCCAAACTGAACCCCTAAGGGCCAATGGCCACAACTCAAATCCATCATAGGAACTTCTAGGCCATATGACGAGGGCCAGGAGGAGGGAGCCAAAGCCTCGGGCGCATAGGGTATAAGGGAAACCACCCCGAAGGCGGCCACCAAGAAGCGAGGAGAGTAGGTATGTAGCAGGCGTGCCAGCGACCCTGTGTCCTCCGGGACATTCGACGATTGAGGCAGTGAGGTGCCAGCTTGAGAGGAGGTGGCAGTAGGTTGCCAGCCGATCCAACTGTGGAGAGGCGCCCTAAGCGAAGCAGGTGTTTTACCGCGTCTCTCATGTAGTCCCTTGTTCTGGGAGAAATAGTGTTACTGTACTGGAAGGGATCCGACCACCTCCCAGCCAAAAAGGCCCTAAAGAGTAGAGGAGGGATAGACCCAATTCCATGATGACAACTATCAGTAACTGCGTTTGTGTCCGACTAAGCAGCCTCTTACATGGGCAAGAGAATGGAGAAATCGACCGTAGCCTGTAAGCTGTTCTCTCCTACTGCAACTGTAGTCCCGGCCATCTGTTGAAGGTGGAAAAGGGGGTTGCCGACCGTGCCAACGCCTAAGCGAGGCGGGGTAGTAAGAGGGGAAACATCACAAAGATGAAGACTCCGTTGCCATTACAGCCACAGCGAAAGAAAAAACCACACCAAATTTTTCGCCGAGCTTTCACCTCATTGGCCAACAGCCAACTCTCACTGCTTCCCCCACCCTTCTTACAGACTTTTCATTAACAAATCATCCTTTATCATTTGTTTTCCATCACTTCTATCAACTGAGTCCCACTCCCGACCCCTCTGATGCCTCCCAAAGGCAAAGGCAGAGGAAGGGGGGCTGCAAACCCTCTTGCACCTCCTTTCAACCCCCTACCTACCAAAAGCCCAGCCTTGCCTGATGACACTCAGATGGCTGTGCATACACCATCACTAGTCTACACGGTCGGCACCTCTCTTTAACCTCCAGAAGAAGAAGCCTCTGCCTCAGACTCCCTGCACACCTACGTTGTTCAACTCAGAGAAGACCTTAACGCTATGATCGCCAAATACAAAATCCTCCAAATCACCTTCAATGCCATGGAGAAACACCTCAATGTCGTCCAAGATCGCCATATTCAGGACACAGAGGACCTGAAATCCATGATCACCAACCTCACCAACCAAGTTGTGCAATTTCAGTCACAGCAACTCCTGCAACAACCTTCAACTACCCATCAGTCCACCCTACCAGCACCCCCTACCGAGCAGACCTGGGCCCAGAAAGCTGCCAGAACAGCCCCAGTCAAACCCTCTACCACCGTACCAAACAAAACTCCTCTCCTGTCCCTCCTCACCAAACGCGACCGTACGATTGTGATTGAAAGAGATGGAACAGCGATACCAGACAATACCAACTACCTTGCCATCCGTGATGCTGTCAACATAGGCATCAAGAAACAACTTATCTCCAACATAAAGTTCACGCCCAACCACCATGTCCTCCTTGTTACCAAGGACAATACTCCTGCCTCCACTGTTCTCAAAAGCCACCGCTTTGCCATTGAGGAAGCTAAAAGAGCCACCATTCCAACAGCCAATGGCCTCAGAAAGGATGAGGTCTGGCAGAAGGTCATCATTTACGGCATCCCCACTACCTCCACCTTTGCTACAGTCCAGGCTGAGATTGAAACTTTCAATCCTGGTACCCACCTCCCCCACCCTCCTAGATGGCTCACCACAGAAGTCCAGCGCCAGAACAAGATGGCATCTGCCATGGTTCTTACTATCGCCGGCAAAGACTCCACCGAAAAAGCCCTCAGCAGAGGCCTCTCACTTTTTGGCAGGAAGTTCAAGGTGCAACACTACCTTACCTTTGGTCCTGACACCCAATGCTCCAGATGCTTGGAGTTTGGTTACCACTCTACCCAATGCAACAAAACCGCCCACTGTGCTATTTGTTCCCAGGAGCACCCAGCCTACCTCCATGCATGCGGCAGATCTGGCTGCCCTACCAAGGGCAAGCCATGCCTTCACACTACCATCAAATGCCACAACTGTGGAAATGACCATATGTGTACATCCAAGGAGTGCCCCATCTACCTTCACGCACACCAGGCAGCTACAGCGAGGAGGAATAGGACTGCTTAGGTTTTTTTTACTAGTGATTCCTGTAATGGTTAGGCTTTGGGCGGAGAGGAGGATTTCATTATTTGCGCTTTGGACGGGGTGCCCAACGAAAAGTATGACACTATCATGTAATAAGAGACAGATTCATAGCCCTGGTACTTGAGAGTACCCTGATGTATGTAGTGCCGCTTCATAGCCTTTGGCTCCATAAGCAAGATAATAACATATAATAATAATAATAATAATAATCACGAAGATGAGAGGCCTCAACCAAGGATGGAACTGAGAAAATCAGGAAATAAATCAGGACCCCAAGGGAGAGGGGAAGCGAGCCCACCTCCTGTAGCCAAGGCTAGAGGGAGGGAGATGGGGGGGGGTGGTGGTGCTCGACGATGAAAGCCACAATAGAAACCATGGTGTTGAGTTTTCAATTGCCGGAGGTGTAGCGGAGACGGAGGATACTTTAAAGCTAGGGAGGCTCCTCGATATTTATAGTCCGTGTCTGGGTACTCACGGCCTACATCCAACCTCCTTACTGACTATGTACCTGCCATACTAACGATTCAGTGTCTGTAGAGTGGGACCTCCGTTTGACCCTGAAAACTAACTTCCCCGCTCTCTTCCTGTATGGTATGATCAGCTCCGTCAAAGGACTTATCAATGACTCTTCTATGTGCATAGCTTAGAGTGCATGAGGAAGATAACCAACTCGACCAGTGAGTTGTTATTAACCAATCGTAACTAGGTCTTCCGGATGACTCTAGTTTACACGAGCGGAATGAACATGCATATTACATCGCGTAATAGTATATAGACTTGCAGAGGTTGTAGGTCTATAACTAACCGACCAATCTGAATCAACTAAGTCTTATCTTATAGAGCGGAACTCCTTCTATGTTATCCAGTGAAAACCCCGCAGTCATATGCCTCGTATTTCCACGGAGCGGGCTGCATAGATGCCTTATCGTTTCGTGCGATAATATAATATCGTCACGATAACTACGGCGGGGTCCGGACTTGAACACCTGACCTTATGCATTTAGTCACGTGCCGTACCGATTATGCTGCTATGTATAACAAATCATACCGGCAGCCCCACCGGCAGATCTACACCATGCCTAAATCACCTATGATATCACGATTGATACACAGAGATAGCCGGAATCTATCGCTGGATACTGATGTGACCTATGATTTTGGCCAGACATCAGGGAGCCCAGTACTAGCGTTCCGACATTGTGATCCAAGCAGCCAGGATGATACCCTTGAGTGCGGTATTGAACGATCATTTCAGGTGTCATGACTCTCGTTGAGATTTGGCGATTTACAAGGCACGAAAGAGGCACCCGTAGGATTGTTGGGCAGTTGCCATTATGCAGCATTGGGTGCGTGAGGGAAAGGTATGGACGTCCAAAGGGGGGGGGGAGGGGGTACTTCAGGAGAATTGACAAGGGGGAGAGGATATTTTAGGAGAATTGACAAGGGGGAGGAATACATGTAATAAGGAAATAAATTGCAGAGAGATGAGATGACACGGAACTCAATAGACATCATGTAGCTACTTGTACGAAACTTGAAGTTTACGAGACAATCGTGTACTTTAAAAGAGCCAAAGGTGAAGAAAGCAAAACCAGTACCAACAGTAGAAATTGTTAGAAAGCTCTATCGATCCATACGTCTGCATGGAGAACACAACACCAGACTGAAATGGGGGCCAGGTATGGTCCAGATGACAGATGAAATATTCACGGGGTGCTAGGATTTTGAAACCAGATACAATGATATCCAGATCAACTAAGAGTGCTATATAGACGTCCAGATAGGATGACCAACACACCAGAACCCCTCAGAGTTGTGAAGTAGATGCAGTGTTGAGTTCAGATGGTGAGGTGCATGGTTAACCGAGTCAGGAGAGGGGAGGATTCAGCATTGGGATCAGGATGGAGAACAGGAGGAGTTAGGTAGTTCCAGTGCGATGTGCTCAGGTGCCAGGAGATTAGGATGATGAGGGGGTGTGGTATAGACAGTCTGGACTTAGCAGGTATCGGGAGCGACATCCAGATGGCAGCAGGGCACGGCAAGGAGAAAGCGTGGAGTTTGGGTACCAGGGCGCTGCAGCATCATGTCCTGTGAAACGGTTTACATCTTTTTTTAGTGATGCTTTACCACCCCCCTACCACCCCTCCTCCATACCAGCCCACCTCCTACTAGCTCCCTCCCTTACTAGTAGCCTGCATACCACCTCTCCTGCATTCTGGACATTGTTGTTTTCTTTACTGGTACCGGCTGTGCCAGGTAGCACGGTTCTACTTAAGTGCTAGCTTTGATGCACGATTCCTCATGCACCCTGTGGACGCAGCATCCAATACTTGGCACCCTGGTTTTACCCAACGCCAGCCTTCTAACAGTGTATTCAATGTCTACCTGGCACCAATACTGGAAAGGTTACAGCCTGTTGTAGAAGTTATGTTTACTTTGGCAGAGTACTGGCTTTGATACCTGATCCCTTGGCCATCCCCTGGACACAGTAGCCAATACTTGGCGTCCTGATTCTACCTGATACCAGCCTTTCCACGTTGTATTCAACATCTACCCTGAACCAATATTGGTGGAGTTATAGCCTATTATAGAAATGGTCTTACACTGGCAGACCTCTGGCAAAGTGCTGACTTTGATGACAGATTCCACGGCCAGCCTATGGGGGCAGCAGCTAATACTTAGCACCCTGATTCTACCCGATGCCAGCATTCCAACAGCATACCCAACGCCTCCCTGGCGCTAATATTGGTGAAGGTACGGCCTGTTATAGATCTGGTCTTACCCTCGTAAACCTTTAACAAAGTGGTAACTTTGATGCCAGATTCTACAGCCATCCTATTGCTACAGTATCCAATACTCTGCGCCCTGATTCCTCTCGATGCCAGCTGTCCTTCAGTATATCCAACATCTATCCAGTGCTAATATTGGTAGAGTTACAGCCTAGTATAGAAGTAGTCTTACCCTGGTAAACCTCTGGTAGATTGCTAACCTTAACACCTGATTCCTCGGCCACCCTATAGCTGCAGTAGCCAATACTCAGCACCCTGATTCCACTCAATGTCAGCCTTCCAATGGTGTATTCAAGGTCTACCTGGCACCAATATTGGTGGAGTTGCAACCTGTTATGGAAGTAGTCTTACTCTTGGTAGGCCTCTGGTAGAATGCTGATTTTGATACCAGATTCCTCAGTCACCCTAGGGCGGCAGTAGCCAATACTCAGTGCTCTGATTCTACTTCAGGCCGGCTTTCCAACTGCGTATTCAATGTCTATCCAACGCTAATATTGGCGGAGCTACAGTCTATGATTGAAGTGCTCTTAAGCTCGCCCTGACGGACCTTGCGTAAAGTGCTGACTTTGACGCCAGATTCCTCGGCCATCCTATAGGCGCAGTAGTCAATCCTCAGCACCCTGATTCTACTTGATGCCAGCCTTCCAACAGTGTATTTAATATCTATCTGGTACCATCATCAGTGGAGTTACAGCCTGTTATAGAAGTGGTCTTACCTGGCAGACCTATGGCAGGGTGCTGACTTTGATGCCAGATACCATACTCATTCCTTAGGTGCTGCAGCTGATACTCAGCACCCTGGTTCAACTCGATGCTGGCTTTTCAATAGTGTATTGAATATTTATCCAGCTCCAATACCCCTGGTGTTATCATCTGGGATGTAGGAGATATAGTGTACTTACTTGGGTGAGGGCTTAGAGATTTTATTTCTCTATGCTATATTATAGAACCAATATAAATATAAATAATCTTTATTTTAATACTTTTGCAATGTACATAAGATGTAACTTAGGTCACAAGGTCCAGTCCTAGTATTGCATCCTGAAAATTTAGTTGTGCTTGCTTGCATCCTGAAAAGAGCTGTTGTTACACATAGAAGCGTAATCGGTGCGGCACGTGACTAAAATGCATAAGGTCACGTGTTGGACTACGGGTCCCGCCGTAGTATTCGTAGCGCTAAGATATTAGCGCACGATATGACAAGGCATCTATGCAGCCCGCTCCGCAGAGATACGAGGCATGCGACCAAGCGGTTTTGACTGGATAACATAGAAGGAGCTGCGCTCTACAAGATAAGACTTAGTTGGTTCAGATTGGTCGGTTAGTAATTGAGCTACGACCT
Organism: Tuber aestivum; assembly: GCA_900010015.1. Lineage (NCBI taxonomy): Eukaryota > Fungi > Ascomycota > Pezizomycetes > Pezizales > Tuberaceae > Tuber > Tuber aestivum. Next base: position 12,212 of record LN891341.1, on the reverse strand, counting down.
CTGCAAGTCTATATGCAATTACAAGAAGTAATATGCATGTCCCTTCAGCTCGCGTAAGCTAGAGTCATCCGGAAGACCTAGTTACGATTGGTTAATAACAACTCACTGGTCGAGTTAGTTATCTTCGTCATGCACTCTAGGCTATGCACATAGAAGAGTCATTGATAAGTCCTTTGACAGAGCTGCTCACTCCACTCAGGAAGAGAGCGGGGAAGTTAGTTTTCAGGGTCAAACAGAGTTCGCGTTCTAAAGACACTGAAGCGTTAGTATGGCAGGTACATAGTCAGTAAGGGATTGGATATAGGCCGCGACCACCCAGACGCGGAATATAAATATCGAGGTGCCTCCCTAGCTTTAAGTCCATCCTCCGTCTCCGCTACACCTCCGACGATTGAAAACTCAACACCATGGTTACTATCGTGGCTTTCATCGTCTAGCACCACCACCCTCCCCCCCCATCTCCCTCCATCTAGCCTCGGCTACAGGAGGTGGGCTCGCTTCCCCTCTCCCTTGGGGTCCTGATTTATTTCTTGATTCCCTCGGTTCCATCCCTGGTTGAGACCTCCCATCTTCGTGATGTTTCCCCTCTTCCTACCCCGCCTCGCTTAGGTGTTGGCACAGTCGGCAACCCCCTTTTCCACCATCAACAGATGGCCGGGACTACAGTTGCAGTAGGAGAGAACAGCTCACAGGCTACGGTCGATCTCTCCATTCTCTTGCTCCCGTAAGAGGCTGCCTAGTCGGACACGAACGCGGTTACCGATAGTTGTCGTTTACGGATTTGGGTCTACCCCTCCTCTACTCTTTGGGGCCTCTTTGGCTGGCGGGTGGTGGGATCCCTTCCACTACAGTGACGCTATCTCTCCCAGAACAAGGGACTACATGAGAGACGCGGTAAAACACTTGCTTCGCTTAGGGCTCCTCTCCACGGTCGGATCGGCTGGCACCCTACTGCCTCCTCCTCTCAAGCTGGCACCTTACTGCCTCAATCGTCGATTGTCCCGGAGGACATACGGTCGCTGGCAAGCCTGCCACACACCTCCTCTCCTCACTTCTCGGTCGCCTCCTTCGGGGTGGTTTCCCTTATACCCTTCGTGTCCGGGGCTTCAGCTCCCTCCTCCTGGCCCTCGCCATATGGCCTAGGGGTTCCTATGATGGATTTGAGTTGTGATCGTTGGCCCTTAGGGGTTCGGTTTGGGTTTCTGCCTTTAGGTGTTTGTTCTTGGGGTTTTGGCGAGTTCTTGGTTCACTGTTGGGTAGTTAGCTTTCTTTTTGTCACTTGGGGGTGGGGGTTTTTGGTTCGTGGTCTACGGGAAGGATTTCGGGTGGGAGTAGTTTTTTCTACCCCAGAGGGTTTTTTTACCTCCGTCGTTCGGCCTGGTCCGGGGAGGAATAGGTTTTTTGTCGTCATAGCTAGCGCTCCATACGTTTTTTCTACCTTAAACAAATAATCAATGAGTCAAACAAAAACAAACAAAATCCCTAGCTTTAAGTCCACGCTCCGCGCCCTCTACTTTCCTCTCGCTTAAAAACATTACCGCATTCGGTCAGGCAAAACTCCAGGGTTTTGCGTGGCAACCATCTCCACACACCTAATTCCTCCCTCGCTTAGGCTTCAGTCTCTAAGTGCACAGCCCCCTCACTACCCCGCACAGCCCCCTTCACCATGGAGGGGCCTGGTCCGGGCCCTTCAAGGTCTGGCTCTCGAGCCTCCAGTCGTGCCTCGCCCTACGAGTCAAGGGCTCCAACCCCCTCTCTCCCCAATAATCTCACCCTGATAAGGGATGAACTAGCCTGTACTCTCCGCCACATAGGACAGGCAGCCCCCCCGATTCCCCCCCCTACCGACGCTCAGCTTCTGCATCTATCTGCTGGCGAGGTCATCCTCCTACCACTAGTCTGCACTGCCCTTTCTGGGATAGGCAGCATCATCCAAAGACTAGAGGCCCTTGAGCAGTCCTCTGCGGCGGCCCCCAGGGACCCCCCTCCCTCCCCGCCTTAGAAGCCACTGTCCGGGACCTCTCTCTGAGGGTTACCGCGTCGGCCGCACGCCCCCCGGTTTCCCCACTGGGCCCCCCTCCTCCTCCCCCTCCTCCAAAACAGACAAGGCGCCCGCCCCCTCCTTCCTCACGCTCGCTCCCCCCCCCTCCTCCTACGCCAGCGCTGCAGCCCCCTCCAGGGGCCAAGTACAACAGACCAACGCCAAGGGCAAGAAGAAGGCGACTACCGCAGCCCAAGTCGCGGCGTCGGGCGGCGCCCCCTCCCGGGTCTGGGAGGCCGCCCCCCTACCAGCTGCCGAACGTCGCTTCTTCGCACCCCGCATTACCCCGGTCCCCCACCCCGATGCAACACGCCTGGCTGCCACCGCCCCAGACATCGTAGCCTCCGTTTTACGGGAGGCCAACTGTCCCTTCCCCGTCTCTTTCTCAGCCACTGTCAATGCACGTGGCGTGATCACCCTCCTAGCCACTGACCCCCTCACGCCGGCCACCAGTTACTCCCCCTACTATGAGGCGCTTGCCAACAAAATCAACCAGTCCTTCGCTGTTGGGGATAATCCTTACCGCCCCTTTCGTCCCGCACCCAACGAAGTGCAGCTTGTCA
>LN891340.1:32230-51769 GCA_900010015.1 Tuber aestivum | reverse complement strand
CAAAGGACCTTTTTCTGATCTTCGTATGCTTGTGCTACTTCCCCCGGCACCTCCACCAGCCCGCCCATGACCTGTTTGAGCAGGGCGCCCCGCATACTCGTCGGTACCTGCTCCTTCTGGGCAGCACAGTCAAAGCAAAAACATGCCACGGCGGCATTTGTTCCTTTGGCTTGATTACACAACCAGTCTATCACCAATGAGTTAACCACACGGCTTGTCAGCACTTGGCCTTTTTCTTCTATTCCCGGATAGTAGTTCATGTTACCTGATAAAAGTCTTGCCAACACCAGGACCTCCGTAGCAAAATAATACTGCGTCATCTGCTTGATCTTCCCCACTACCGGCATACCAGTTTCTGAATTCCTCGGTTTGTAGGAGCGACTTCCCCACATCTTCGACTCGGTTGCCTTGAATGTCCTGGTGTCATAACCTTGGCTCCAGTGGCGATAGCCAGGTCAGGATTTGGGACTGGTCATCGGCAATTGTGCAGTTGTTCCACACTTTATTAAAGGAGTTGGTATTATTGAAGGAGTTGGTGTTGTTATTGTAGTGACGTTGAGACATCTTCGTTCTTCGGAAACTGCTAGATGAAGGATGGTTGAGTCCGTAGACCACGCGTGCTGGAATTTCTGGGGGGGTGAAGAAAAGCGGAGTCTTTCGTGGAACCTCATGGATACATCAGAGTTGTCTGATCAGTCTCCCTCAAATTTGAGTGGACGGTACCCTGCTTATGCCTGCCGCATTTGTAGCGCCGGATGTCACAACCACTTAAGCTGCTACAGTACCCTGGAGTGTCGTGTTCTACTCGTAGTATGGAATTTCTCTTGCAATGCAATGAAGGCAACACTCTAGTATGTACTAGCACAAGTACTGTACCATACGCCCACGGTGTAACATGGGTAGCTTGTTTTTACCGAACTATATAGCTCAAACAGTCTCATCCGATGGCCTCTTTACACCAAAAGCACCAGCTTTTATCCCCCACCCAGATAGCATCAATGCTTGCGGGAGCCTACCAAAATCTCGCGGTGCATCATCAAACCCCTGAATAACATACATAACTTCACAGAACTCTCATGAATTACAAACCATGGCGAGAATACCGGTATGGGGCACCCCGCCTCTGACTGCTTTCACGGACTGCTGCATTTGAGCGCTAGATTCTGGTTTCCAAGCAAATAACTCACCACCGTTGCCTTCCGTTGTCTGTTAGGGTCCTGCCAGGGTGCGTTATTCGCCTAGATTCAGAGTTTAAACTGTAGATTTAAATAGCCAACTATCCGGTATATTACCTCACAGTGCGCTAATGCCCCTTAAGCCTGCCTGGCGCCGTTATGGGTGCCGGCAAAACAAACCCTGTATATCACAAGGGGGATTCAGGGTGCGCAGGGGGGGTTGCACATGGCATACCTAGAAGGAAAAAAAAGTTCATATATGTTTTTGAATACACAATTAACACCCAGCATTGCAGCAAGGATACCATGGATCTGGGATTTGCTCTTCCCGAGAAGAGCTCCTGAACACGGCTCTCCAAGTCCACTTATGATACTATACCTAAGTCACCTTTAACCCCCTCACCTCAACATCCTCTAATTTCCGCAGGTGTGCAATCCAAAATCCGATAGTTATAAGGAAGCTTAATTAGTCAGTCCTTTCTGCAACATAAATTCCTGCAGTAATAAAAACAATTACTCACCATCATATTTTATTAAGTAGAATTCGGCTTTCCGGTATTGTACCGGATAAGGACTAAAAGAAGAGCACAAAAGGATGAAGCAGTGAAGGTGGAATCACAATAGGCCGGCAGGTAAACAGGGTGATTAATGGAGACGCTAGTAAATTACAGACTGTGATCTAGATATCTCCAAATGCCAACAACTCCTAGAATCAAAAGAACCCCCAGAAACTCTAAAAGACCACACCTCCCTTGCAGACCATAATCCTCTTCTATTCTCCAACAATCTAGAGCTCTGGTAATATGTCATGGTCTTCTATGACACCTCGAATTGGCTACCATGTGCCTAATAGCAAATGGTCTGGAAGAAGCAAAGCAAATATCGCATACGCAATGCCCCATTGTAATGAGCATTAGGAAAGCCAAAAACAAAAAACTTATACCTTGTACCCTATCAACACAAGATGTGAAGACAACAGCAGGGCACTGCCATATGCCTATCCCTCACGAGCCAGGGTAACCCTCCCGAAGCCGACCCTAAACCGGAGACTCTAAATATGCTTTAAATGATCTCAGAGCAGATCTCTAGCAGGTCAATTGAGGACGGGGGTTTAATGAACTTAAGCTATAAGAGTACAACCATGGAGTGCATGTGCTGCCCCCGGTGAACAGTACAATGCCTTAACTTATAGGCAAACTCCAAAACTAAACTGAGAAAAAAACTCTCATAATAGGATCTTGAGCACCGGGCTACTTGCTATGTTTTACTGCAGAGTATCCACTCACACACATCCTTTACGCTAACCCGGAAAGTGAGGCTTCAGTGGGGGGCATTCAGTATATCATCATAAGTTGTCACTCGCAAGGGGTTGGAGTGGCGGTCCTTTAGTAACCAGACAGGGGACAAAACACACAAAGAGTAATGGTTCCCGAGTTATCATTACACAGCCACTATGAGCAACATAGAAAAAAAAGTTCAAGCAGTAATATGCTAAAATACCATGCAAATGAAAAAGGGTGGGATTTTTTTCCTTCCAGTCTCCCAAAGTTGTGAGGTGTGGAATCTTCATTCCCATGAGGTACCTGCCAAGATGAAGGTTCTTGTAAGGGAAAGGTATAGTACTTTGTACATTGCCAGCAGACCTTACTGAGTTCATATACCCGCCACTTTCTACAAACAACAAATAAAAGACCAAAATAAATATATATCATACTTCAGAAATGTCAAATATCTTTAATTTGTTTCAAAGCTGACTTTCTAGATAAATCTGGATGCACCAGGGCATTATTGTGCACTCCCCTAGAGTCCATTTTTTCCTCCATGGTATTCCAGTCCAAGAAACCCCGACGAATACCACCTTTGCGCCTACTCTGCAATTAGGGCGATATTGAAATTGTATACTTCACCGTACAAGCTATCTGGAATACCTCCTGTCAGGTTTGCCGTCTAATTTCGCACACAGAGATAGACCGCCCGATGCCGCCCATTTGAACTTGGCATGTTTCTTAAGGCTGTCGACTCGAACTCGGTAAAGACAGATACATGAGAGGTCGTTCCTATGGCCTTTTTCTAGGCATCATCCATTAGAGATTGTGGTTGCCTTTCCTAATCGTTGCTCTAGCTGACTGCTACAACATAGAATCTGTCAGGACACCCCCCCCTACTAGTCTCCAATGCACATATCCCTCCATGTCCCGAGTCAATCCCATTAAGAAAATCCGTAATACCAAACCCCAAGAAACCAAGACTGCTTGGAGCATATGATGAGTAATCTTCAGCAAGAGCACCAGCACGTTGTACGAAAGTGGGATTTCAATTACGATATCAGAAGACATACAACCCGGGGGCAGGTGCGCGGGCTGTCATGAATGGTGGTAGAATGGCGTACCGGCGAACTCCCAAATCAAAGCTGGGATAAGACTCCCATGATGGATTGTTCGAGCGCTGGCCTACTTGATGCGTATTTCTACAGGTTATTTACCCGCACGCTACCCTGTCTCGGCGGTGAAACTTCAGCGGGGTCTTTTGGCATCTCGTCATAAGTGGTCACTTGTGCGGGATATATGTGGTAGGGAGGGCTCGAAGGGTATATTTGCATACGGGCAGTCTGCACGTGGGGATATGGGTGAAGGGAGGAAGGGTTTGGCTGGATGCCAAGTTGTTCGAGCTCTTGCTGTGTCGGTGGAATGGGGGCTAGTTTCAGGAATATCATAAAGGACCCCTTCCCGGATTTATTTTGTGCGATGAGAAAGACTAGAAGTAGGAAACAACCTACCAACCTCTCAAGGTCATAGCTTGAGTGGAGTAGTCTGTGTTCGTGCTCTGAGTTGAATCGCGGCTGTAGTAGAAGGATGTAATTACTATGCCAGGATTAACGGCTAACTATGAGTCGCTTCTCACAAGTGCCAGGAATACTAGCGCACCGTTTTCTATTCTGTGCATCCGAACGACCCTAAATTTTACAATTCAGGAGGCAGACAGGGCGAGAGAGTTGTGGGAAAACGAACAAACGTGTAAAGGGGAATTTCAGCTGAAAAACAACAGTAAAGGGAATAATATTAGGATGCAAGTCAGGGTACACACCCTACCGGCTTAGGAATGCATTACAGATAGCTCCCCCCACCAGCGACAGAATCTAAATCGAAAATAAAAACCCACAAAGTCTCACTCAATTAAATAAGAAATTTGTTGTTGGTAACCGGGCGGTATGTGAAATATACATTTCCGAGGATACGATTTCCTTCCGCGAAAAGAAGGTGTTCAACCAAAGTGTCTGGGGCAGGCTTGCTCCTGAAAGAAAGGAGGGACGGAAGTTACCACAAGGACTTCCAAAATGCCGGAGAGAAGTGGGCACGTGGGTGCGTGTGTGTGGTGGGGGGGGGGGAGCAGCGGCGGCTGACATGTTTATAGGGTAGGAACAGAAGGGGGTGCATTCTCGGCCTTAGGCCGAACCGGGGGTGGATTATGCCGAGGGCTGTAGTAGCGCTATCACTCCTGCATGGCCATGCCGAGTAGCCCACCAGAGTGGTGTTCGGCCTCTATTGTCTGGCTTGTTGGGGTTGACATCTTCCCGCCGGAGTAGTGTTTTCACCGCTGCCTCGTGCCCTTCCTGAGCGGCCAATAGGAGAGGTGTTCTACGGAAGATATCCGGTATTTGGGGGTCGATGTCTTCCCGGCTAAGTAGTACTTTCACAACTCCCTGGTGCCCTTTCTGGGCGGCAAGACAGAGCGGTGTTTTGCCCCCATAATCTGGTTTGTTGGGGTCAACGTCTTCCCGTCCAAGTAGAATTTTCACCATTCCCTCGTGCCCATCCTGAGCAGCCAGCAAGAGCGGTGTTTTGCCCCCAAAATCCGGTTTGTTGGGGTCAACGTCTTCTCGTCCGAGTAGAATTTTCACCACTCCCTCGTGCCCATTCCCCGCAGCACAACCGAGTGGTGTTCGGTTATAGCTACCAGATTTGTTGGGATCGACGTCTTCCCTTCCGAGTAGTACTTTCACCACACCCTCATGCCCATTCCGGGAAGCCCAAATGAGGGGTGAATTACCCGCACGGTCCACCTGGTTGATATCGCAACCTTGAGCCGCTACCAAAGTAGCTACAATATCGACAATGCCGAACATGGATGCACAGTGTAGACCACTGAACCGGGAATATTTATCAAAATCGACAATGAACGAGTAGAGATGCGCTCTAAGGAGTATTTTACAGGATATGTGGTTATCATAGTGGTCAAAAAGCTTCAAGGCAAGTAATTTCGCGGAATGTGAAAGGTCCCGTTTTGCATGGACTCCCCAGTATAGGGATGAATATTGGAGAAACGGTACCGCTCCAAGATCGAGAAAAGAAGCGGTTGAGAGAGCTTTGATTTGCCGAGAATTCAGATAACTAAGGCAGGTCTCTGCCACAGTCGAGTGAGCTGTACCAAAAAGCTCGTGGTGAGCTCGGAGGTACTCTTGAAGGGTAAAGTGGATTAGCCGGACGGTGGAGGCCTCCTTATCTACGAGAATAAGTCCTTGACAACAGGCGAGTACTGTCTCTATTGCAGGAGCATTGTCGGTATTGAGATTCCCTGACCCGATCTCAACAGCTAGAGCGTGACATAGTTCATCTGCCTTCAAGGACCGCTCCGAATGAGATATCCACATCAAAGCAGCCACGCCGAGCCTCGATTTCTCCCCACCCTGTCCCTTTATCCGGCCCAGTGTTGCGCCATAGGCATCCCCTAACCCGACACCATCGGTCATCGCGCTAAGCCTCTGGCGCCTGCGATGGATCGTGGTTTCTTGAAGAATGGCATCGATATTCAGCGAGACGAGCAGGAATCTAGACGCGCATCCGTTAGACTTTAATAAAGTGAGGTAGCCTCCCCAGTGCCATTGCTACCACTTACATTCCAGAAATGTCTTCCGGAATTTTCTCCAGGATGTCTGCCTCCAGACGACTGACCATCGCCTCGGGGGTTGTGTCCTCGTCCAGCCTGTTGCGAAGATATCTGATAATATCACCTCTCCTCGGGCTTACAGATACACTTGTTACTCTTCCGCCAAGGCGCCTCCCAATCTCAGGTTGAATGTGTGGCCCCCCGGTAACGAATATTCGGGTGCCCGGAGACTTGTGGAGGATTTGGTTGAGGCAATCAAGGATCTTGACTCGATATGCTGGGACACACTCGTCCAGTGCATCGATACAAATGAACGTGTCGGTTTTGGAAGAGGTTGCCTGCAGAAGCTTAACAATATCGGAAAGTTGTGGCGCCCGTCCACCCAGGACCTTTTTCTGATCTCCGTAGGCTTGTGCTACTTCCCCGGGCACCTCCGCCAGCCCGCCGATGACCTGCTTGAGCAGGGCACCCAGCATGCTCGTGGGGACCTGCTCCTTTTGGGCCGCAAAGTCAAAGTAAAAGCACGCAACAGAGGCATTTTTTCCCGCAGCTTGATCACATAACCTGTCTATCACCAATGAGCTAACATCGTGGCTTGTTAGTGCATGTCCTTCCTCCACCATTCCCTGATAGTGCCTCTCGTTACCTCATAAAAGTCTTGCCAACTCCGGGATCCCCGTAGCAAAACAATACCGCGTTATCTGCACCTTCTCCCCGACTGCCGGCACACCACTTTCTGAAATCTTCGGTTTGTAGGAGCCATTCCCCCACATTTTCAACTCGGTTGGTCTGGACGTCGTGGTGCCGTAACCTGGGCTCCAGTGGCGATAGCCAGGTCAAGATTTGAGACCGGTCATCGGCAATGGTGCAGTTGTTCCACACGTTGACCGCCGTGTTTAGAGAGTTGATGTTGTTACTGAACGGTTGCGACATTTTCCGTTTTTGCTGCTTAGGATATTGTACGATGGATGATGGAGCAGGTCGGCTAACCTGGAATTCCTGGGGGCTGAAGAGAAGCGGGGTTTTTGTGGAACCCTACGGATCGCTCCGAGCTGGCCAATTCCCTCTAAATACCGGTACAGCACGGGTCCAGGCACACTGCTTGTGCCTGCCTAGTTTGTGTGGCAGTGGGCAATCCGGCTCGGGGAGATCGGGGGTCTGCCCCCGAGATTAGTCGTCGGTGACAACACGAGTACTCCCCTCTGGCAGCCCCGACGATCAGAGAATTGTGTCGATAGCTATTGCTCATGAATCAAATACCCCTAGAAAACAGGGCCGCTGTGATGTCGAGAGGTTATGATGGGTGAGCCTCTATTTTTACAAGCAAGTTGTGGTGCATTCGTTTGCGCCTAACGATGGGTAAGGATAATACTCGTACAGCGCCAAGCAGTATCACAGGCTAACGGCGGGTTAAACGTACCCGAGGTGCAAATAGAACTTCGCGTTGCAACGAAAACCTCAGCCCAACAACACCTAAGGCCGGGTAACCCAACAATCCCACTGGCCGTCCAACAGTCCGATATGATGTCAGATAAAAGTAATTTCTGAGAGCAAAAGAGGTAATATAAATAAAATAAATATACCTAGAGATAGCTTGGAAGGTAGGTAATAGATTTATCAAAATGGTTAAGAAAGCGAAATTGGGTGGTAAATAGCCATATTGTATTGCATAGTAAAAACTGCCATTTATAACAATATAGAAACAACTACAAAACCAAATAACTGAATGGTAAAATATCAGAAATATAGAATAAAACATAACAAATAATAAATAATAAATAAGAAGTATAAGAAAAGAAAGAAGTATTCAATTTCATCATATAAGAAATTAAAGATAATGATTTTCACATATATAAAGTTCATAGATATGAAAGAAAAAAAGAAACATATAAGAAAGAGAGAGAAACTAATTAAGAAATTGGAACCTGTATTCAAAATCATTATCAGTTACCTCCTCACTAGCTTCTTCTTGAGAACCTGAGCCGCGTACTTGAAAACTGGTTGTACTTTTAGTCTTCTTCAACTCTTGGGAGGATTGAGTTGAGATTCTTTCTGGTAAAAGAATAGTAAGACTTCGCTTGCGACCTAATACTGGGTGGACAGGAGTAGAGGGTCTAAGACTCTGTGTTTGAGAATTTGGTAGACTAGGGCAAATAGAAAGAATACTCCTTCTCTCTTGCTTTACTAGCAATTTTTCAGAACTATTTTTCTCTTTATCAACATCATGATCTTCCGACTCCTGTTCAGAAGAGGCACTAGAGTCCTTCTGCTCTCCATCTGACTCGTCCTGATGTACTGTTTTCGTATAGACTCTCCTACAATGGCCTGGTGTAATGGACAGGGTCGGAGGATTGGGTAGCCCAAGGCACACCACAACAGGGACGAGCAAGAGGCCGGGGGCGAGGTCTAGGGACAGATGTACAACTGAAGCAGGTGTACGAGGTTTGGGGGTCAGGAGCTTCAGGGTCAGGGTTCAGATATTCAGGAGGACGCGAAGTAGAAGAGAGTGTAATTCCTAGGTACAAGTGTCACAAATTGTGACTAAGCAGGGCAGATTGCACATAGCTCGGAATTCCGAGCTATAGGTATGTTGGGATTTCACATGATGCACATTAGTACGCCATAGGTTATTATGTGTAGCTGTTGGTGACTCACAGTTGCGAGTCCTACGATGTTATGATTTTCGCACATGACTCATACTTATGAGTCATGGGTTTCACTCAGGTGACGCGAGTTGCGCACCTGACTTAGTTATTATGTTTTGATTGGTTTTAGGCATGTTGCACAGCGACTCATAGGAGTCAGCTGAGGGATTTCCCATGACTCATGATTATGAGTCACAAGGTTTGCGTGACGCATAAGTATAAGTCACGCCAAGTGAAGAGCTACTATATAAAGGGTCACTAGGACCCCTAGTATTAGCTCTTCACACGTTCTTCTTGTTTATTTCCTACCTTCAAGTTATTATCAATAAAAACCCACCTTTACGCTCTTTAAGATTTATCTTAAGAAACCCGAGAAACTGTCTTTGCTCCCAAGCGAGAAAACGATTTCTCATCCTACAACGAACAACTCAGTCCTCAGCGAGGACTAAGGGAGAATAAGGAGATAGGCGCGAATTAGATAGTAGTCACAGGACTGGACTATCGGGATCGCGTAGGCATAGGCCTAAGAGCTATCACCTTACACTAAAAAGAAGTATCGTTACCTGTCGCTAGATCCTACCCGGTAGGATTCTTAACATTAGAACGTGTCTCACACAACGCGACACTCAACGATTACACAACGGATCCATTCAACAGAGATCACGAGGCAGACATAGACGTCCAAGACGACAGTCGAGGATTAGGAGGACTGGAAGAAGCATTAAGCGAAGCCAGTCGACACTCAGCAAGATCGACAAGCCCGGTTACATCTGAACAAGTTACTCCACCAAACGAAGAAGATCCACCTGAAACACCGAAACCTGAAAGAATGTCAGGACCAGCACCACCCCCAAATCCGCCTCCGGCAGGACCAGCACCTCCTCAGATGATTCCACGGGAAGAAGTGGAACAAATGATACGAGAAGCCATAAGAGGAGCCGGGCAACAACCTAAAGTCAAAACCCCACCGCGATACGATGGGGAAAGAAGCAAGCTACAAGGATTTATGGTCCAACTCTTGACCTACTTCGATGCAGTTGGATGGACTCAGGGAAATGACCAAGACAAAATACAATATACTTTGACCCTACTAGAAGGGCAAGCACTAAAATGGATAACCTCCATCGTGGTCAGCAATGCTGCACCCTGGACGGACTGGGCCAGCTTCAAGGATGTATTCGAAGCCCAATTCACAGACCTAGAATTGAGCCAATCAGCAAGAAACAAATTGGAAGACATTCGCCAAGGGGCAAAAAATGTCACTGGTTACTGGTACGAGTTCCGACTACTCCAGTATGACGCGGTGTGCGACGAGGCCTCTGCTATGAGGTGGTTCATGAAAGGCTTGAGAAAGACCTATCAGGATGCCTGGAGATTTAGCGAAGAAAGATTTACTACAACCGAAGCAATGGCCCACTGGGCCATTCGGAAGGAAATCCAGTTTGGACAACTAGATTGGATTCAAAGGAACCAGTCCAATACAACACAAGGCAACAATACGAATACAAGAAACCAAAGCGCACCCAGGAACCAGAATGGAACCTATCGAACCACCACCCAAGGAGGAGACGCCATGGACCTAGATGCGACTAGACGGAGACCCTCACTCAACCTTCCAAAGGACAAATACCTTCGACCACGAAACAACAATCTATGCCTAAGATGTGGCATAGGAGGACATATGATCAAGGATTGCAGACGGCAGGCCAATCTAACTCCAAATCAAGGAAGAAATCAGCAGAACATGAGGATAAACCCTAGGTTCCAACAACGCAGCAACCTAAGGGAAATCGAAATCGAAGACGAATATGAAACAGTATTAAAAGACGAAGGTCCCCAGCAATAGATGGTCTGAGGGACCCTCCGCAAGACAAACCCATCGTGACGGCCAACTACTACACTCTTTTAAGCGCAAACACGGAAGATAATGACAATGATCATATCATGATCGAAACAAAAATATATAATGATAAAAAACAAGAAACTACGATACACGCAATGATCGACTCAGGAGCTACAGAAGACTTCATCGACGAAGAAGTATGCAAAAGACATCAGCTAAAAACCAAGAAAGCAAAAAAGGAAAGACAGATTTACCTCGCAGATGGAAAACCCAGCGCCATGGGACCGATAACCCATACTGCGCAAGTACCTATGGACATTGGAAACCATAGGGAAGTGGCTACCTTCCAAGTGGCAAATCTACAACACCACGAGATAATTCTCAGAATGCCATGGTTAAGACAACATAATCCCAGCCTAAATTGGGAAGAAGGAAAGGTTACGTTTACCAACGAACGATGTACAACATGGTGTCTCAACAGTTCGCCGGTAATATATGCAACTCCAGAAGAAGAAAACCAGAGGAACCTAGACGCAAAATTCAGCCGAGTCCAAACAAAGGATCAAAGGATCAAAATCCAAAGATTAAGCCCCGAGGCTAAGATACCCACAAGAGGATCGAAGAAGGCAGCAGGACACAACCTGTATGCCAATGAAGAAGTCACGATACCAGCCGGAGGGCAGGTAATCATTCCCACAGGAATAGCCCTAGAGCTACCTCAAGGCACCTATGGGCGCATAGCACCACGCAGCGGTCTCGCAGTCAAACATCGACTCACTACCAATGCAGGAGTAATAGACGCCGACTACACGGGTGAATTGAAAGCTGTCATGGTCAACCAAGGTAACCAAGACCATAAGGTGGAAAAGGGCGACAAGATTGTGTAACTGACCATCGAAAAAATCAATGAACAGGAATTCCAAGAGGTGACGAACCTAAGAGAAACCACCAGAGGAACCAAAGGGTTTGGAAGCACGGACATCCAAGGTCCAATCAAGAAGAAACAACCAAAGATCGAAATCAATCGGATATCGGCACAAGCGTTCAACAAGTTTTACCGCAAAGCAGAAATGGCAGGAATCCTTAAGTGGGATAACCAAGAAGAAAAGATTAGGCTGGCCAAGATCAATATCAGCACAGAGCTGGCCATAAGGAATTGGACTCAAGCAAAAGAAGAAAAACTGGATCAAATGATACCAAAAGAATATCACCAGCACCTGGACTTATTCCAAGAAAAGGAATCCACCAAGTTACCACCTCACAGACCCGAGGTGGACCTAGCAATTGATCTAGAAGGAAGCACCGAGGGATTACCCAAGAACAGGATATACCCACTAGGAGAAACTGAACTTGAAGAACTGAGAAAATATATTCAGCAAAACCTTGAACGGGGATGGATCAAACAATCTTATGCCAACGGAGGATCACCCATCCTATTTATGAAAAAAAAGGATGGGAAATTAAGACTATGCATCGACTACCGAGCACTCAACGGCATAACCAAGGAGACGAATGGAAAACAACTTTCACCACGAAATATGGGAATTACCAATACCTAGTTATGCGCTTTGGGCTAACCAACGCACCTGCATGATTCCAACGATGGATCAACGAAGTGCTCCATAAGTACTTGGATATATGCTGTATCGTCTACTTGGACGATGTGCTCATATACTCCAAAGACATAACACAACACAAAAAGGATGTCAGCAACATTATGGCAGACATCAAAGCATCGGGAATGAGATGCAAACCCAGCAAATGTGAATTCCACAAAAAGGAGACGGAATACCTAGGATTCATCATCAACGGAGAAGGGGTACAAATGGACCCAGTTAAGACCAAAGCAATATGGGAATGGGAATACCCAAAAAACAAAACAGATATCCAATGTTTTATGGGATTCTGCAATTTCTACCGAAGGGTTATAGAAGGATTTAGCAGAAGGGCTAAACCACTATACAACCTAATCAAAAAGGATGTCAAATGGGACTGGGGACCGAAGGAAAAGGAGGCCTTTGACGAATTAAGAACCAAGATCACCCAAGGACCAATTTTGGTGCATTTCAATCCAGGAAGAGAAACCATGATCGAAACTGACGCCTCGAAATATGTATGCTCGGGCATACTATCCCAGAAATGCGAAGATGGCAAATGGAGACCAATGGCATTCCGATCCAAGACAATGACCCCAGCAGAATGCAACTATGACGTCCACGATAAAGAACTATTAGCAATAGTTCAGGCTCTGAAGGAATGGAGAAGATATGCTCAGAACAACAATGCATCAGTCAAAATCCTCACAGACCACAAAAACTTAGTACCCTTCATGACTACGAAGGAACTAAACGGACGACAAATAACATGGATGGAGAAACTTAGAACTTACAACTTCAAAATTGAATATCGTCCAGGAAAAGAAGGAGGAAAACCAGACGCATTGACTTGAAGGTCAAACGACAAACCAAACACACCAGAAGATGAGAGAATCAAACAAAGACAACAAATACTATTGCCAGAGGAAAAATATTCCCAAATAGAAGACGAAGACAGTGGATACGAATCGCTGAACGAAATCAATACAAGAACGACATTGGAAGAAGATATCAGGAATGAAAGTCAACAAGACGAGGAATGTCAAAAGATAAGAAAAGAACTGGATGCTGGCATGAAGGAAATCAAAGGCATAGCCCGAGGACTATGCGAATGGAAGGACGCATACTTGTGGTACGATGGAAAAATCTGGATACCAGATAAAGAAGAATTACGCACAGAAATCATACGACACCACCACGACCCTCCTTATGCGGGACACGGAGGAACAGCCAAAACTACCGAATTCATCAACCGACGATACTATTGGCCCAAGATAAGAGAGGACATCAAACGATACGTCAAAAACTGCGACACATGTCAATGAACTAAAGTGGTTCGACATGCACCTTACGGATTACTGAAATCAAATGAAGCTCCAGAAAAACCATGGAAATCAATATCACTTGACTTCATTATGGACTTACCGAAGTCAGAAGATCAAAACGCCATTCTGGTGGTAGTTGATCGCCTGACTAAAATGAGTTACTTCATACCTTGCAGGACAGATATGACGGCAATACAATTTGCGAAAATATTTCTAAAAGAAATATATCGATTGCATGGACTACCAAAGGATGTCATTAGTGATAGGGGATCACTATTCACATCCGAGATAGGGAAGGAGATAACAAAAAAACTGGGAATTGAACGACGCATGAGCACAGCCTTCTACCCTCAAACGGACGGACAAACGGAACGGATAAATGGCATATTAGAACAATATCTGCGAGCCTACGTCAATTACCAACAAGATGATTGGTGCGCCTGGCTGCCCATGGCTGAATTCGCCTACAATAATGGAAAACAAGAAACTATCAAGACAACCCCCTTCTTTGCAAACTATGGCCTACATCCGGAACATGAAACCATAGGTCATATGCTTCAAGGAAAGATAACGGACAGGAAAGATATGAGTCAACTACATGACATATTACGAACAGAAATGGTCATGGCTCAATTACGACAAAAAGAAGAATACAATCGCCACCGAAAACCCGATCCAAACCTAAAGTCAGGAGATATAGTTTAGTTACTACCACGCAATATCAAAACCACACGACCAACAAAGAAACTGGATTACAAGAAAATAGTACCATTCAAGATCTTGGCAAAGATAGGAAGCCGCGCTTATAAGCTCGACCTTCCACTTACGATGAGGATACACAATACTTTCCACATTAGCCTCCTCGAACTCTACCAAAACAATCCTCTACCTTCCCAAGAAAAATCCCCACCACCGCCTATCGAAATAGACGGTGAACCAGAATACGAACTCGAAGAAATAATCGACGTTTGATTACACTACGGTCGCTTGCAATACAGAGCAAAGTGGACTGGATACTCTCCGGAACATGGTACGCCGTGGCACCCGGCCGAGAACTTCGAACACGCACAAAATGCAATCCACCATTTCCACCAACGATACCCACATAAACCAACAGCCAACAGTCGAAGACATACCCGAATCAGGGCGTGTCACGCCGACACTATACCGCACAGACTCCTACCGCTGGGAATATCCCCCAGGAAGCGGTGCAATGCCGATACCGTCGGCCCTGCAGAGCACTCTGGAACGCAATGCGTTCCAACACATCACACCAACAAGCCCGAGGTATCGAACCCCAACACCAGTCAAGGAGGAACCTACGGACGAAGACTAGGTAAATCTGACGGATTTACCCCTACCAAGAACCACGACACCTGAAAGGGAACACGCGAACCTGTCATGGACAGGATGCTACAACGACGAGCGCCATGTGCACAGAAGCGAGAAGGAAGGCTCAGGATATTGGCCTCGGGAATCGAACCGATGGCCACCCAAGACTTCACCCCTGGGATCATCCGTGGGATCCCGGACACCAGAGCCAGTGGCTCTGGTACAATACATCAAATCGACTCCGAGGACGGAGCCGAAAAAGGAGGGGGGCGAAAAAACAGAAATGGGTAAAACCCAGGAAGACGAGACACGTCTCCTGGGAAGAAGAGACGGAAAAAGAGAAACCAGAGATGACGATAATGAAATTGTTGGCGGTGGCGGAGGAAACGAAAAAATTGTTGGAATGGCTGGCAGAAAAAATAGGACTACTCCAGAGCGAGTTAAGGGAGGAGACGAGGATAAGGAAGGCGCTCCAGAACGACTGGAGAAGGGAAGAGAAGGAGGCGGAGAGGGCACTGACGAGAGTGAGGAAAGTCAGCACTTGGTTGAACAAGGAAGCCAAGTGGGGACTACCGGCTAGGGCATGGGGAGGATTGGAGGATAGACTGTTATAAGCCCGATAGGACTCGGGCTAAGGGTGAGGAGAGCTAATGTCACAAATTGTGACTAAGCAGGGCAGATTTCACATAGCTCAGAATTCCGAGCTATAGGTATGTCGGGATTTCACATGACGCACATTAGTACGCCATAGGTTATTATGTGTAGCTGTTGGTGACTCACAGTTGCGAGTCCCATGATGTTATGATTTTCGCACATGACTCATACTTATGAGTCATGGGTTTCACTCAGGTGACGCGAGTTGCGCACCTGACTTAGTTATTATGTTTTGATTGGTTTTAGGCATGTTGCGCAGCGACTCATAGGAGTCAGCTGAGGGATTTCCCATGACTCATGAGTATGAGTCACAAGGTTCGCGTGACGCATAAGTATGAGTCACGCCAAGTGAAGAGCTACTATATAAAGGGTCACTAGGACCCCTAGTATTAGCTCTTCACACGTTCTTCTTGTTTATTTCCTACCTTCAAGTTATTATCCATAAAAACCCACCTTTACGCTCTTTAAGATTTATCTTAAGAAACCCGAGAAACTGTCTTTCCTCCCAAGCGAGAAAACGATTTCTCATCCTACAACGAACGACTAAGTCCTCAGCGAGGACTAAGGGAGAACAAGGAGATAGGTGCGAATTAGATAGTAGTCACAGGACTGGAATATCGGGATCGCATAGGCATAGGCCTAAGAGCTATCACCTTACACTAAAGAGAAGCATCGTTACCTGTCGCTAGATCCTACCCGGTAGGATTCTTACCAACAAGGGCCCGAATTGAATCTAAGTTTATTTATACTCATCGCACTAATACATAGCTTATGATCAAGCACCCCCCTGACAGGAGCTTATCGCCAGCCGGGATCCACCATTGGGACTGGGGCCCTGCTACCCCCGCTAAAAACAGGTAACTAAATACAAGATACCAATCCTCCAGCCCCGTACCGTTAACCACCCTAGTAAGCGAGCACCAACACTAAAGCTAAAGTACAAGTCCATCAACAGTCCAGCACCCACCCGTTCCACCTAGCCAGGCCACGGGAATCCCAGCACAATCAAAAAAATCACTACCACTGGCAGTAAAACTCCAGTCTCGCACCAAAATTCCTCATAATATTATAACAAAATAAATCCTCCCAACGCAACCCCACCCTGCACCCAAGAAAGCGTTCCAGCACTAGTCTCCTAGGGGGCATGACAGAGGGGCGGTACGAAGACAGTCTCCCCTAAGCAATCAGTGGAGGCAGGCACAAAACCAAACCCCTTGCACCATAATAACTAACACAATTGAGGGGATCTCCCAGCTAAACTGGTATGATATGCCTTTCTTTGAAATCATGAGCTCAGGCGGCTCCAGGCCCTTCCGGGCCCCCCTCAGAGGTCAAACAGCTACCCGGTCCATCCACACAGGAGTACTGGGAGGATTAACATCCACACCTGCTGTCTCTTATCATATCCGGCCGCACATGCAATAACACTGGGGACAACTTTGGGGACTCACCTTTGTTAGCCTTCCTCTTGGCAAAGGACATGGTCACAAGATAACATGCCATCTGATAAGGGGTATCTCTCTCGTGAACCACACCGAACACCTTCCGGATACAGCTCCTTCCCTGCTCCAACCTCTTGCTAGCCGACCAATCACCTCCAAGTCAGGAACCAGGGAACGACTGTGATTCAGAATCAGGTTTAAACCACGAGTGGCCAGCCATAAGTTGAACCTTTGGACGTGCCAGGGAGGCCTAATGGTGGACTATGGCCCTCATCCAGACACGGTAACAGGCTCCGGCTACCAACCCAGAGGATCACAGTTAGCCCATCAGCTGCCAACAAGGGGTGTACTTCACATGGGCAACAGCGGGTGTCCATAGCCATCATTGTCTTTGCTCCTTGAGCCCCATTCTGGGTGAACCAGAAGAACGCGTTTCACATACTCAACACCCTCACCCATCCACGGTAGGCGACTAGAGTGAACATTAATTGTACCACTCTGCAGCGGAATCCAGAGCTGGCTATGCTGAAGCAATCCTCACCCATGCATGGCATGTCGTTGTAGGACCGGCACGCACATCTGTCCTGTCATGCCTAAAGACACACATAGAACCGAAGCCCTAGTGCAATGTGTCAATGACTCAGCCTCAGGGGAATGATCCCTCTTCGCTATGCCACAGGATATGGGCTGTACCACATTACCCATGGCCGACCATGCCTAGCCTGTTCTCACTAACAGCCTGGATGTTGAATGACTAACCAAACTGTGGAGCCCATAACAGCATTCAAAAACGCCAGCTCGCGTGGAGCCGAGAGGTGACCTATCCGAGAGCTAGCAAGACACACGAACCGAGCTGCTTACCCTGACATCGGGGGGCCCAGATTCAAAGTGGGTAGCATCCCGGTCAGTTAGTTATCAGGGTAGTATACGGGGTCAATTCCTCTCTTGGTGAACACAGGATCGCCCCATGACACCCTCCCCGTAGCCTTGACATGCCCGGGACACCCCTTGGGCCAGCATTTCCATCATAGGTATCCCAACCTATGTAGAATCATCCATATCCACCTCTTCTTCGTGTTCCTCAATATCCTCAGACTCATGGGGAGCTGGAACGGGGCGAGAAGGGCAGACAGGTGAGTGGGATTCATGCGGGCCATCACAGTTCACACACCTGGGTGTGGTATAGCTGCAGGGACGGCCTCGAAGACAGCAGGTAGCGGTGGAGCTGTTAGGCGGCAGTCAATTCTAAGTTAGACGAATTGTAACTGGGGCCAATAAGGTTTCTCAGAGAGTGGTCAAGAAAGCTTGTAACAATAATGGGTATCAAAGTATAACGAATATATTGATAAGATCTCTTCTCCGTTCGCTGATACTTCTGAAAGCTAAGGATTTGTTTTTTTGTTTGACTCATTTAAATTTTTGTTTATGGGACAAAAAGGCATATGGAGCACTAGCTATGACACCTAAAAAACCGCCCCCCCCGGACCAGGCCGAATGACAGAGCTAAAAGAACCCTCTGGGGTAGAAAAAACTACTCCTGCCCGAAATCCTTCCCGTAAACTGCTCCACCCAATAACCCCCACCGCCAAGCAACAAAAGAAAGCTAACTACCTGACAGTGAACCAAGAACGCGCCCCAACCCCAAGAACGAAACACCTAAAAGCAGAAACCCAAACCGAACCCCTAAGGGCCAATGATCACAACTCAAATCCAATATAGGAACTCCACGGCCATATGACGAGGACCAGGGGGAGGGAGCTGAAGCCCGGGAGGCAAAGGGTATAAGGGAAACCACCCCGAAGGCGGCGACCGAGAAGCGAGGAGAGGAAGTGTGTGGCAGGCGTGCTAGCGACTGTGTGTCCGCCGGGACATTCGACGATTGAGGCAGTAAGGTGCCAGCTTGAGAGGAGGTAGCGGTAGGATGCCAGCCGATCCAACTGTGGAGAGGAGCCCTAAGCGAAGCAGGTGTTTTACCGTATCTCTCATATAGTCCCTTGTTCTGGGAGAGATAGCGTCACTGTAGTGGAAGGAATCCCACCACCTGCCAGCCAAAAAGGCCCCAAAGAGTAGAGTAGGGGTAGATCCAATTCCGTGAACGACAACTATTGGTAACCATGTTCGTGTCCGACTAGGCAGCCTCTTACGGGGGCAAGAGAATGGAGAGATCGACCGTAGCCTGTAAGCTGTTCTCTCCTACTGCAACTGTAGTCCCGGCCGTCTGTTGAAGGTGGAAAAGGAGGTTGCCGACTGTGCGAACGCCTAAGCGAGGCGGGGTAGGAAGAGGGGAAACATCACGAAGATGAGAAGCCTCAACCAGGGATGGAACCGAGAGAATCAAGAAATAAAGCAGGACCCCAAGGGAGAGGGGAAGCGAGCCCACCTCCTGTAGCCAGGGCTAGATGGAGGGAGATGGGGGGGAGGGTGGTGGTGCTCGATGATAAAAGCCACTATAGAAACCATGGTGTTGAGTTTTCAATCACCAGAGGTGTAGCGGAGACGGAGGATGTTCTGAAAGCTAAGGACTTTTTTTTTTTTTTTGTTTTGACTCATTGATTATTTGTTTAGGGTACAAAAAACGTATGGAGCGCTAGCTATGACGACAAAAAACCCATATCCCTCCACTCGCCACAGGAAAAAGCCAACC
>LN891340.1:14091-31412 GCA_900010015.1 Tuber aestivum | reverse complement strand
GTATGGAGCCAACCGCACATCTCGCCTCAAAGAAAAGAAACCCAAGCCCAGCTAGAGGGACGAACAAGGAAATCCTAACTAAGAAGAAAGCAGGAAGGGCCAGGAAAACCTGCTGAGAAATCCCAAAGAACAAAAGAAAGGTTAGCAGCAAGCCACGTAGGGCCCCGAAGGGCGAGTCCACTCATCTGAGCAGGAGGCGGTGCACGAAGCGCGCTAAGATAGGGGGCCCCCCCCAGGCCCCTCCAAGGAGACAGTACAATACCATAGAGGGAAGGAGGAGACCAGCCGGCCATGGGCGATAACTGGGGAGAGGGAAAGGTGTAGCAGTCGGGTGCCAGCCAATCCAACCGTAGGGAGAGGAGAGCGGAGGGGTAGACCCAAAGACCTTAACAACGTGTATTGGTATCGCGTTCGTGTCTGACTAGGCAGCCTCTTAGGGGAACAAGAGAATGGGGAGATCGACCGCAGCCTATTGGCTGTTCTCCCCTACTGCAACTGTAGTCCCAGCCATCTGACGATGGTGGTTAAGGGGTTGCCGACCGTGAGAAGGCTAAGCGAGGCCAACTCAGGAGGAGGAGAGGACTCCCCACCATGCGTGGGGGGAGGAGGAAGGGGGAGTAAGGAAGATCATCAATGGCCGCCTAGGCAAAGCAAAGCTGGTGTTTTACCGCGTCTCTCATGTAGTCCCTTGTTCTGGGAGAGATAGCATCACTGTAGTGGAAGGGATCCCACCACCTGCCAGCCAGCGAAGGAGGGCCTCCGACCGACCAACCCCCAGGGAGGGGGAGGCTCTGCGATGGTTGACCGAAGTCAAGACCCCAGGCGTGAGAGGAGAGAGGAGCCAGACTCCCCTAGGCCGAGGCCAAAGGCAGGAGTAGGCGGGAGGGTGGAGAAAGTTTCGCGATGAAACAAAAACTCACAATAAAAACCGTGGTGTTGAGTTTTCAATTGCTGGAGGTGTAGTGGAGATGGAGGATGTTCTGAAAGCTAAGGAGGCACCTCGATATTTATATTCCGCGTCTGGGTGGTCGCGGGCTACATCTATCCTATATCAAACAATGTACCTTTTCTATTTCCTACCCCTTTACTATTGTAATGGGGATCCACTTGACCCTGAATAACTTTGCGTCTTGCTCAGACTACAGTTTCTATGCGTTGTGGTGTTTCCGCGAGGATGTTCGAAACCTCTCCGGCGAAAACAGACAATTCCTTCGTCTCGGAGGTTCAAGTACAAGTGAGTAGTCGCGTTTCGAACCAACTCACTGTCCTCCTAACTCTGACTGGAGTGATCAGCTCCGTCGAGAGACTTATCAATGCCTCTTTAACTTCGCAACTTGACTGCATCAACTTCGAGGACTTTCTGGCACGATCGGACTAGTCAACATCGTGGAAAAGTTTCTCAACCATAGATAGGCCTCCGGTTGGCTCTATACTATGCCAGCACTGGACTGGGCCCCATGCCTCGTCCATATGGTCATGTCCCGATAACTCATTGGACTGTTGGTGATTTCGTCCTAACACCTTCCGTCCATGTCCGAGATGGTCAAACTCGCTTAGCACGTAGCTCCATGGTGACCCGTCTGATTGACTCCGTTCCATTTTTCAGACACAGCCTGAGGTCCCCTCTTATATATCCTGCCAACAGCTTTCGGTCGGACAGACGGCGACGACGTATACGGTGTTATGAAGCATGCTTCGTTTCAACCGGTTTATACTGTCAGGACACCAAATTCCGGCGACACTATTACTGCGCACAAGGCCGGGCCAACGGTGGGGCCGGAGGGGGGTGTTGGCTATGAAATCTTCGCGGTTTTTAGGAGGTCTGTGCGAGGGGAAGGTCTGTGTGTTCATATGTGTAACAGGGGCAGGAGTGATCCCCAGTAGAGTGAGGGGGGAGGCACCAGCGGCAGGAAGCAGGCAGGATGCATTTGATGCTGTGGTGACCAAACTTGTAACAGTTGGCACACTGAGTATATTTGTGGAAGCGTAGATGGCGTTCAGTACGGTAGGTGTTGGAGAAGGCAGAAAGGCGTTTGCCAACGAAAAAAGAAGCCTTGGATTCAGTGATGGAAATAACAACAGTCGAGGCGAGTTTGCCAATTCGTGCTAAATCTGAGGTAAGCCACCTTGACTCCTCGGTAAGAGACAAGCCTAAGTTAAAGGTGGTGAGCTCTTGGGCAAGTGATGCCAAGGAGGTAGAGGTAGCAATACTATGTACCAAAAGTTGAGTGGCGGGGGTGTCGAGGTGGACGGTAGAGGTACCAGGAATGTGGTGCAAAAAGGTGCCAACTCTGCTGTTGACAGTTGTGGCTCTAACTGTATCCATAGTGGTGAGAGTAACATGCCTATCTCAGAAGGAGAGGGACTGGATGAAAGTGGAGGCCAGGGCCTTGTTGATGCTGTCGCGCAGCTGTACAGCAGTGATAGTGAGGGGAGTAGCGTCTCGTTTGATAATGAGCCGACGCTGGCACATGGTGATGCCCTTTTTCTTTTCAGTAACGGGCTTAGCCGAGGTAGAGGAGGGTTTGGCTGGCTTGGGGCCAGGCTTTGTAGGTTTCTGTGAGAGCTTCCTTGCCCTCCTAGCGATGGTAGCCCAAGAAGGAGGAGCTGCCGGGCCAGGAGGTTGGGCATGGGGAAGGGTAGGAGGTGGCGGAGTGACAGAGGGTTGCTCTTTGGTGTCAGTAGTAGGAGGTGCCGGCAGGGTAGTGGTAGGAGCAGGCTGAGAGAGAGCGGAGGCGCGAAGGTCATCCAGTTCCTCAGTAAGGGCGGTGATGTGCTCGGTTAGCCCATCAGTCGCCTTCCTGTAGTCTTGGTGCATAATTTGCATCATGTAAATCATAATGGGAAAGGCTTTTACAAAACTGAATGGCACTTCAGTCTTCTGTGCCTCTACCAACTGTTCAAACATTTGCATGAAGGAGCCGTTAGGAGCCTCAAAGTCCTTGTCTGAGTATCGTATAGTCAAGGTGGTGCCACTGTGTGGGCGTTTAAGCGAGGAGGGGACCTGAGGTTGAAAGATAGATAATAAGTGACCCTGCGAGGCCCCGTCTGGCTGCATAGGAGGTTGCGGGACGAGAGGGGGTGAAGACCCCATGATGATAGTGATGAGGAGAAACTTTGACCGTGGTCAGGTCAAAGAGAAGATATCGTGGTGGATAAGATAATTTCCTGGCAGGTAAGAAAGGGGGCCCGAAGGAGATTACCAGATTGCATAAAGAAAGTAAAATATAAAGGGGCACACCCCTTTATCTATTAAGAAAATCCTCCATGATCACTAATACAAAGAAAGGTTCTTGGCGTTGCGCGCAGCTGCGACCCTTCCACCCTGTTCGGTCACTTTCCATTGTGCGGCAACGTATCCCAATCATGGTACAAAGGAAATCCTACTATGCAACCAAAGAAAACCAACCCCAATATATACAACCAAAAATCCAATGGCTGGTCCTCTGTTAAGAATCCTACCGGGGTTGGGGTGCGACAGGTAACGGTTCTTAACTCTTGTCGAGGTAATAGTTCTCAGGCCTATGCCTACGCGATCTTGATAGCTAAGTCCTTATGACTTTTGTCTTATCGCGCCTATTCTTCTAATCTTCTTAAGTCCTCGCTTAGGACTTAATCGTGCGACGTGGGAGGAGAAATAGTTTTCTCTCGTGGGAGGAAAGACAATTCTCGGGTTTCTTAAGATAAATCTTAAAGAGTGTAAAGGTAGGTTTTATTGTAATAACTTAAAGGTAGGGAATAAACAAGAAGAACGTGTGAAGAGCTAATACTAGGGGTCCTAGTGATCCTTTATATAGTAGCTCTTCACCTAGCGTGACTCATACTTATGTGTCACGCAAACCTTGTGACTCATAACTATGAGTCATGCGAAATCCCTCAGCTGACTCCTATGAGTCGCTACGCAACATACCTAACCAATCAAAAACATAATAACCAAGTCAGGTGCGCAACTCGCGTCACCTGAGTGAAACCCATGACTCATAATGTGAGTCATGTGCGAAAATCATAACATCGTGTGACTCACAAACGTGAGTCACGAACAGGTAAACATAATAACCTATGGCGCACTAATGTGCGTCATGTGAAATCTCAATATACCTATAGCTCGTAATTTCCGGGCTATGTAAAATCTGCCTCACTTAGTCACGGTTTGTGACATCCTCCTCCGTAGTCGGGTGGCCGTGACACCTGGGCTTATTATCACTGTAGGGGGTAAGGAAGGAATATGAGCCTGAGTATCGTTATCATCATCGGAATCGTCTCCAACAGTCTGGATATGAATTGTATATTCTATTCTTATTGACTCATTTGGCTTTCGACCCTTACTTCCAGTAGGTTGGGATATAGTAGTAGATGATTTTGGATTCTTGACGAGTTTTAGAAGGCCATTAATGGTACCACTACCAATCATCTCATTAGCATTTGGGAGTGAGTTACCCCCTTCCCAGTAGCCAACACAGATGGGCTACTGAGGATCAATTTCTAGGACTTTGATATTCGGGAATGACTTCCAAGCTGGATGATCCTGTACTTGCTGATATAAATAATCCTGCCAATCATCAACTCAATCTGACTTAAGAAGTTGCCAGTGAATAATTTTTGGAGAGCCATGAAGTGTTGCCCTACTACTTTCTTTTCGGAAGAAGAAGAGGGAAAGAGATTTGTTCATAGTCTTGAGGATAGGAGAAGAGAGAGATGAAAGAGTATTGTATCAGGACTGGGTAGATGGCTCTGGTTGGTCGTGAGATTAATCTGCTCATTGCTGTTGTCAACAAACCTCTTCGGTAATATTCAATATATGAGGGGATTGAAAGTAACTTGTTATTAAACCAGCTTGCATAGCGGTTGCAGAGGTAGGCTTTCTGATAGTAAGAGCTATAATCATTAGCTAATTATTTATAATGAGTAGCAAATAAAATTAGAGATTATACATAGTTGTTGAGATAAATTTTCTAGTTGTTGAGATTCATGAAGATGGACAGCAACTGGATGCTTGCATGCAATACAGATAGTAGGATTTTCCCGCTGTAGCAGTATTGCATCGTAAAAGTAGGAATCAACTTGGCAAAGAGGCATGATGAAAGTAGAAAGAGTAAGTAAGTATTGAAGTAGATAAAAGTAGGTACTAAAGTAGAAGAAAGATTAAGGTATTTAAGCTCGATAGCTTTTAAGTAAAGTTAGTTAAAAGATAATAAGTATATATCAAATTTATAGTATTACATACCAGGGAGGTTTAAAGATCCAGATAGTAATTATCTATTGTCTCATCACAATCCTCTTCTTCTTCTACCTCACTCTCCCATATTGAATTATTTTCTGCTTCGGGTTTGTCTATCTCGTCCTCTATCTCTGCATCAATGAGTCCACTCTCCTCATTATCAGTTTCTTCTATAACCATCGTAGAATCATGCTCCCGATGACTTTCAATCTCATTATCTTTATGAGTCTGAATCCAATCTTCTGCCCCGGTAGGTGCATTAAATAATGAAATTATTCCACCATCGAAGATATAGGATGATACCTTCTCTCGGAGAAAGATATATGCATTCCTATGCCGTGGGTCACTATAGATAAATTTGGGAGAAAATTCTCCTCTCATAAGTAATTCAGTATATAACTGAATTGTTTGTAATAAAAGATATTGATTAAGATCAAAGTCTTCCACCTCAGCTTCGAGTATCTTGAGTGTATTGATATTAACCGACTCCTTATAGTCTTTTACACTATCTGGATAATGGTAAAGTAAAAATGGCTAACCAGTAGGAAGATAGTGAGCACGTAGGCGCTGCCGGCGAATGCTATAAAAGTTGTGAATTCTGACAAATTGATGAATATGTGATCGAATAATATCCATATAGATATATTGCAGACAAGACTTATCAATATCTCCACCATCAAAGTAGTCTTCTGCTTCTAGCTGCACAAAGAATACCTTCCACTCTTGTGTTTGACCCTCTGTTAACAGATTCCACCAGGCCTCAATACACTGGTTTTTAGTTGACTTTCCATAAGAATATACCTTATGAAATGGAAGATCTGATTTATTTACTTGCCATAAGGTAAGATGTGATTGAGCGAGTAATACAGTTTCTGTACCTATATTAAATATAAAGAACTAAATTAGCTCATATATTAAACTTAAATGAAACAAGAAAATATTAGTATACCTTTATCTGAGTGAATAAGTTTAGGCATATGAAGTATATTGCGGATAAGTCGAAGATATTGTTTATTGACTGATACTGCAGTCCGATTTGAAATTCCTATATAGCACCATATAATAGACGGGGAATATGAGTCAATTGTTCCATAAATCTCAAATCCAAATCTTGAAAGCTTATCATGTCCGTCAATAGATACCACTCTATTTGGTCCTTTTACGAAATACTCTTTCCTTCAGCGGGAGATGGCAAAAGCTTTTCTTCAATCCGCAACACCTTCGGTGTAATGGGGGCTCCCTTAGGAAGATGGATCCCAAGAATACGACCGTACCAAACTTTGAATCTCTCGAACACAGCTCTTGCAAAATGTAAAGAATAAAAGTAAACAGTAAAACTTAATATCGTTAAGCTCAGGCTTATCTCAATTAAAGTCTCTCAAGAGGATGTTGATTCCGTCGGGGTAGGAGAGTTCTTGTATAATCTTTAAGTCGTCAGATTTATACCAAAAACTCCCCCATCAGGTTACCCCGACGAACATGAGTATGCCCTTCTTTGTAAGAGTTGCTCCGCACCATTACCGTATCCCTGAAGGGCCTAAGGTGTCAGTGCACTCTAGCAGAAATCTCCCATATGCGCATCAGTCCTGCAAGGTGTTTACCAATACACCTGCCGAAGTGAAAACCTCTGGGCATCGGTGTCTCGTCAGTGGCTAACTGTCGAGTCACCTGGGAAAGCTAACTAAATGACTCTCTTCCCATGTGCTATGACCTAGGCAAGTACTCGTAGACATTAGCCGTCTCCCGGCTAAGTTCTATCTATCAAGATTGCGAACTTAGAGGGTCTACGATGCTCCCGCGGAGAGCTGTGATGGCGGCGAGACCCATGGGCGCTACCCACGGTCCCTTACCCCCGGCACACCACTCACCATAATAAGTATCATGCTATTAGAGTCTTCCAACAACCCATAAAGAGCTTACGGCAAAGGGGCACGTGTAGGCTTGATTGGCGTAAAACCTTCCTCGATGTCTCCGGCACTACCCGGGACTACTTGGGGGACCCTTCCGGATAGCTCACGCTAACTCCATCAGTTATGGTCCGTTTTACTCTGTTCTTTTTGGAGAAGGTACCTGACCTTCTCACCTAGCCCCCTTATATATCCTGCGAACAGCTTCCAGTCAGACGGACAGCCTGAGCAGCGACGTATACAGTGTTATGGACATGTCTTCATTGATTCCATTTAACTAGTAAGACGGCAACTCCACCCATTTTGGCCCATGATGCCCGGGGCGAACCCTGGGGCCGCAGGTACCTCTTAGGAGTATTTCAGCCAAGTTAGAGCATGTTCGGAGCACTATTACTCCTCCCGTAGCCTTCCGATCAACGTGCAACCAAGTGCTCGTCAATCGTTCTTGCGTGACAAACAATCCTAACACTTTTCCCGAAATTCCTCTGAGAACGTTTCCGACGGAAGGTAGGGTAATAGTGTCCCAAAGGTAGGGTTAGTATGTCCAAGGTGACACCAAACTGGTCTCCATGGTAGGGTAACGTGACTTTCCTAGAGAGGGTAAACTTATCCTGTCTTCCGACGTATCCTTAGGCCGGACCGGACATAGTCACTTTATTCCCTCTACCTAGGTACACCTACTCCTTAAGTACCTTCTGTTCTATGGGATACCCTGACCATCGGATATCCCTCAGACATGTCTAATGTCCTGCTAGTCTACCACTCGACTTCTTAGTCTTATGTATGGACGTAGACATAGGCTGCCATAGCTCTATTTCGTAGGGTCATTACATTCGGGATCAACCTTCTGTAATGCATCGCGGACTTGCTTTCTATTTTACTTTATATTAATATACTTATACTTATAATACTATAAATTTAATAAATAGGATAAAAAGAGAACATACTGTGAAATGAATATACCGCTTAAACGAATATTATTAAGGGTATATTCTCGACCATATCTTATAGATTGTCCGGATATTAGTTGATCTTGGACCAAATTTTTTGCTCGAACAGCTGCCTCAAACTTCATTTCTTCTCCATTTGGAGTACCTATAAGGAGCTGGAGAGAGGTGTGTAGAGAGGTGTGTAGTCAAAGATTTCTGAGCTGAATAGCAGATAGATTCCAGCCATGGACAGAGAGGCATCGTAACATATTTGCAGAATTCATATTTTGAGTCCACAGCTCCCGCACCTTTGCAACTAGAACAAGATCCTTATGGAGAGATGCTTGTGGCTTTGTAAACTCCCATTGAGAAAATCTATCTCTGTACACACGCATAGTTTTATCAATTAGTATGTTGCTCAAGTAATACTGAATTCAATAAATTATACCTTGGTGAGAAACCCTGTTTCTCTGTCATAATTTCTATAACTTGCTTTAACGGAAGTCCTTCAATAAGATAGAGTTCCGCTAAAGTATTGCGATAAGAGTCCTAGTTATAAGTGGCTGGCATGGTGATTAGAGTAGTAGACTTGATGTTGATTAAGTGAATATATCAAACTACTATTTAGATGACAGGTCTTTTCTCTGTCTTAAATACATTTCTGAATAGATTTACAAGTTACTTTTTGACTTTTTTCTAACTACAGGCCGGCCTACTTTCTCGGTCCTAACTGGCAACATCCTAGAAAACCTACTAACCTCTTCCTCCCTGTCCTTCCCCTTCTTAACAGTATCATTAATGTAACCGGAGCTGGTACTCGGTTAGTTTGTTTTATGTTTTGTTTTAAGTATCGGTTGATACTTAGTTTGTTTTATGTTTTGTTTTAAGTATCGGTTGATACTTAGTTTGTTTTATGTTATGTTTTAAGTATCGGTTGATACTTGGTTATTTTATGCCTTGATTGAGTAAGAACATGAGTGAGAATTCATGATCGTACTCAAACACATGTACTTAAAAAGACCGCCGTCTTCCACTTTGGAAACGGCAGACTTCAACAGACAGTATTTTAATATACTCGGTTGAATGGTTATCTTTATTCTCCTATTACACCACCGAAGCCTCCCTTAGCGAGCCTAGAAGTTGATAGTCTCTGGTAGGTGTCACTTCTCTCCTATTGTACCCAGCAGCGTGATTAACGCCCCGGCGTGAACACGTTACAATTAAAGCTTACTGGGCCTACATCAGCTTTTTCCTTATCAGGATCCAAGAACTTATGAGCTTTAATAGCCTCCTCAGTAGTCATAATTCTTGCCTTTGATCCTGCTGGCTGCCTGTAAATAATAGTATAAGCATACCTCCTCCGTCCTTTTTGCTTTTCTTTTCTTTTTCTCTTTTCTCCAACTCTTACCTCACTTCCAGCCTCTGATTCTGTACTAGTAACTAAAAAGTCATCTACCTCTTCAAGTTCTAACTCCTCCTGTACCGCTGCCTGCCTAGAGACCAGAGATCCTGTTCTAAACTCTAAAATGTAGATTGGAACCCTCTTCTTTTTCTCCCTTCCAGTCTCCGTAGCCTTGTCCTCCTTCTTCCACTTCTCCCATCCTTTCGGCAATTGTTTACACACTTGTGTGTCCAAGAGTCTGGCCATCCATAATTCATGATACTGAGCATATGAAATCAGGGTTTCCTTCTTTCTATAGACTTTAGTAACTTGACTATGATAGTACTGGGTAGTGGACCTTGCAAACTCAAAGGCTCGAACAGGAGTTTTGTTGACTGGGATCCGCTGTTGATACTCTGGGGAGTGTGCCTATAAATTATATTAATTCAAATATTTAAATATAAGAAAGAATAGTACCTGAGCAAAAAAGTCTTCAATAGCTTGCAATAGCTTCTCTCTTGGTGGCTGGGTCTGGAAAATATTGTATGTCTTTTCTTCAGGATGGATACATGCTTGGTGTAATATTTCAACAGTATGAGAGGTACTAATTCCATTCCAAAGCTTGTTGTTCTTAGACCCGGCAATCTCAGAGTAAATTGTATTGGTCTTGTTGGGATTTCTGAGAGCTTGCTGATATTGAGGAAGGTTGTAGTTGGCCCGGAATACTGGAAAATCCATGATGGGGCATGGAGCCATGGTCTTATCATACCAGGACCAGGTTCCGGAGGCAGTGGTTGTAGGATAGAAGGGAATACAAGTAATCTGAATTAACTTGTTTCTATCCACAAAGGCAATACACATATCAGAGCCAACAACAGCTAACTGAATTGTGACAGAGTCCTTAGAAGTTTCCCAAGCTTCCTTGTTGTTGTCATACTCCTCCCGGGACATAGAAACTGCATGTCCATGAAGTGCAAACTGCCAGTGCAACCAGAAGCCTTCAGATAATATTAGTATACTAGACTGGTAATTTAGTTTAAAGAATTAAAAACAACTTACCTCCATTAATGGAAAGTCCCATAGCTTTCCCCCAAGTCTCTATCTGTTCTGGTTGAAAATGAAACTCAAAATCATCTTTCAGGTACGGCTCCAACATCTCCCTTCCAACAATCTTCCCCTTGCCAATAAACTGTTCATTCAACTCTTGCCTATATAGACCTGCAGGAGTTTGAGCTCTTATCATTCTTGCCATATCCCAGTATGTAAGTCCTTCCGGTATTGTGAAGAGGTAAAGAGGTAGAAGAGAAGGTAGTAGCTAGGAAGTGTGCGTGGTTGTTGATGATAAGACCGGGCGGTAGCATGATTGTCTTTTACACCAAATTTTTTTTGCCAAGATGGGATAAAAGTACCAAATTCTGGTTTTCTGGGACAGTAAGAATTTCGCTTTCTTAACCAATTGGATAAATCTATTGTCTACCTTCCAGGCTATCTCTTAGTATATTTCTTTTATTCATATTACCTTTTTTGCTCTTACAAATTACATTTATATAGCTTTACTTGAGATTTCCGAACGGGCGGGAGCTCGCTTACAGACAAAAGCTCGGGACAAAATCCATGAGGATTACCCGGCCTTAGGTGTTGGGCTAATTAATACCTTAAATTCGTAGCAGCTACCTAACTAACTATAAGTCATATCCCAAATCTGGTAACCAACTTACAGCATTATGGTCCATGGGGTAAGCCAACCCAACACAATCCCGCCGGTCCAGGACGAACCCAGTCCCTTGGGCTGCCAAATTCACTACCACCTCAAAAGGCCCCGCAAACCTCCTCCACATAAGAAAACCAAACAATTATTCTGGGACCAGCCCAGCCTCCCTCAACACCCACGCAAAACAATCTCTCTTTGTCCTCCAATGTATCCGCAACCAGGTTCCCCGCTGGTAAACCTTCCCACAACAACCACATCTCAATACCCCAGGCCAATTTTCATCCGCCCACCTCATCACCAAGGCAGTCTTGTACCCCTCCTCCAAACCTCCCCACCGTTCCTTAATCCCATCCCAAAAACAATTTCTGACAGCCCTCCCACATGTATCCTCCATTCTCGCCAAATGTTGGCCCAGTCCTGACCATTCCGGACTCACGTTGCTGCCACCGCCAAAGTTCCCCCCACACGCCAGGCATCTCATATCACTTTCTTTGATAAGAAACCCCATCCCAACCGGTAGTGCTTTCAAAGGGCGCTTGCATTCCCCATCATGTCTCCTCCCGCAGCCCTCACAGTCCTCCACCCTCCATCTCTCCACCACCTCCTTCCCATTC
Source organism: Tuber aestivum (assembly GCA_900010015.1). Taxonomy (NCBI): domain Eukaryota; kingdom Fungi; phylum Ascomycota; class Pezizomycetes; order Pezizales; family Tuberaceae; genus Tuber; species Tuber aestivum. The sequence goes on along the minus strand of LN891340.1, from coordinate 19,652 downwards.
CTGATGACACAAACGGTACGATCGAAGGGATTCCCATACTTAATCTTGAGGCCCATGTGGTCCTTCATGGTAGACGGTATTCCCATACCCAGGTACTGGCCTTTTCCAGAATCTCAAGAATGGGTAGCTCAGCCCATCCACACCGGGTGCTGTATTACCAGGTGACTTCCGCAACGCCTGGTCTATTTCCGTAGGGTGTACATCGATGTCAACTCTGTCCGTAATCATATCCGTATGTTGGGTTACACCGAGTTGTTCGGCAATCATGTCACTAATGCCCTCGTGGTCCCCCTCTATCAATCCGTCGGTCCTCTGCATGGGTGGGAGGCAACGCCTGGTACTCGTAGGCTTGATGGCGTCGAATGCCTTTACCTCGTTGATCTTCAGGAGTGACTCCTTAATTGCATCATACCTCTTCTGGATAATGTTTCCCCTCAACACACGTCGAATCAGGTTCCACTCCTCCCGGTTCCCCCTCCGTCGGCTCCTCTTGAGATCCCTAACCATTCCCCGGATCTCGTCATCCTCCCATACACATGTCTTCCTGCTCTTTCCCCCTTTCTTCCGTTCCCATGTCTCCATATCCTTCGTAAGATCCGCCCATATTTGTTCCCCGGTCCCTCGGCTGCTATTCTCCAGTTTCTCAGCAACCTTGTTGAAATCGAGTCGCCTCCAGTTGATCATTCCCGGGATGCCATTGTTCCCCGCCACTGCCCAGATGCTATTCAACTGCGCCATGTGTTCCAGGGCCGCCTTATCACTCAGCCGGGTTTTGGGTCTTCGCATCCCCCTCTTCCACACTGTCAGGTCGATAACCGATTTGTCCCTCCAAGTCGGGCACTTTGGTACATGTATCTCCATATTGTTTCTGTCCAACCATTTCGTAATCGACCGTCCGTATGTGTTCGTGGTAGGGTCTCCCCCTCTTGTGCCCCACCGGGGATGTCTCGCGTTCCAGTCCCCGGTTACAATGTCACACCCACTCCATTTCTCAATCCAGCTCTCCAACACTTCCTTGGGTCTGTGGGGTTTCATGTAAACCGCAGCTATCTCCCTCCTGTTCCTCATCCCATCGCAGTACCCCAACCGTACCCCTTCCACATCATGTCCCAATACATCCACCATCCCAACTACCCAAGGCTGGGTATAAACCTCCACCCGACTTCCATCAACCTGAGGCAACAAAACAAAATTATCCCCCTCCTGTTCCACATATCTCCCTACATCCACCTCCGGTGGGTCAACTATAAATACAATGTCCACCCAACTATATATATCCAGCACCAAACTCCTATTTCCTATGCCGCCCCCAACATTTATCGTACAGCATGTGACCTCCATTAATTAATAATGGGTGTCGTATCCCCTTTCTGTGTCCCCAGTTCCGAGTCATGAACCAGGACAATACCTTCTCTCCGCGGTCCAGTCGTTGTCGACCTCACGGCATCCTTCCCAACGTTGGTCACAATGGCGTCCACCATCGGTGCTACTCTCCTGAAACCATCGGTCCTTCGGGCATTCCAATTTCCTGCACGGTCCAAGACACCGGCAGTTGTCATGTTGTCCCCACCCGCCGCAGATCTCGTCCCGTAGTTTGCTGTTCGGCTCTTCCTTTGCAGTACGCTGCAGCCTTCCCATCCTCCATAGTGGCTTTTCTCCCCACACAGGCAGCATTCACGCTCGTGGTGTTCACACCTGTTGCTGATGCACCCCGATAGACAAACGTGATCCTCGGAATGGTGATTGTCCCTGCACCACCGGCAAACTGGGTTCCCCTTGCATTGTTCCTCCCTATGGCCGACCGTGATACACTTGCCGCAAACGATAACAGGTTCGTTCTCCCGCCACAATCGAATACTCTTGGGTTGGCCCTGCACATACAGGTGGCCGTCCCTCTTGTTCAGTAGTCCTTTAATGTTACTGTTCTCCTCCACAGTTAACACCAATCCCGCATGCGTGACCCCCCTGCCCCGTAGGCCCTCGAGTTTCCCTGCCCAGCTTAGTCTACCCCCAATGTGAATGCTAAGATTTTTCGTTGCAACGCGAAGTTCTATTTGCACCTCGGGTACGTTTAACCCGCCGTACAGGCTCCCACATTTCCCCTGCCGTAGTCCAATCAGCCCCACCATTCCGATGACCAAGAAGTGATCTTGCCAAGCCCAAAACCCGCACCCCCCGAGCATCAACCCCTGTTGCGATTCCAGGTTCTAACTTTGACACAGTTATGAACCCGCGGATGAATATGCTTCCGTCAGGGCCTGGACCTCAGGATTCAGGCTTTACCGCTCAACCAACCACCCGAGACAGTGAAGTGCTCGCGTAAGTTACGGTAGGTATCCGATGAACGCGTGGAACAAAGAAGTTTCCATCCGGATGGCCACTCTTGGTACAGGTGCAAGTGCACTGTATCGGAAGACATGGATAGTACTATGAACAGTGCAATACCGTATTATCTGCTATTATCCGGTTTTCTGCCAAGCCTTGATCTGCATGGCGACAATATCAGACAGGGGTCCTGAAAACCCTAACCCATCACCTCAGAGTCTTCGCATTTGAGTGACCGTTGCACTCTTTTCCTTGCAAATACCAACACCATCCTTCCCCGCCAACCCCCCCGGGACTGAGAGATGACAAGATGAAAACAAAAGTTAATAATAATGCTAATATACTCTGCAGGTTTTTAAGCTACCCATGACACCTGCTACTAACAACTGTGGTGTGCCAGCAGGGAGGCGGGAATAAAAAGATAAAAAAAAGGGAGAGGGAAAGGGGCCTCGGTGTAATAACATCGGGGTCCAATAGGGTGAGACCAATACTAACTATCAGAGAGTGTGACTGTATACTAACATATTATTAGGAAAAGTCAACTGTACTATGGTAGAGAATTGTCAACTCTTAGTATCTATTATAGAAAAATCGATAATATCTCCACCGTTTGAAGGGCTTGCGAGTCAATCGCCGGCTGTATGCTGCTCACTTCCTGTGTTGTGGTAGCCTTCACACTGCCAAATGTAGTAAAGGCTGTCATACTCAGATGTCTCTACTAGGAGACTACAATGGCTTTGGGAAGGCTGATTGCACTGTGGAATAGGAAGATCTTGAGCCCAATCTCCAATATCAATATCAGCGGGGGCGAAGCCTTTGATCTTGAGTTGATCATCATGACTACCGTCAATAGGTAAGGTCACACCAACATCTCGAAATGCCTTAACAATCAGGTGTTGTTTCTGTTGACAAAAGGCATTCCAGGCTCGTGAGACTACATGAGTAGTCATGATTCGTTTCTCGCTAAATGTCCCCTTTCCGATGTCTTTGACTGCTGCTCACTCATCCAGGTAGGTCTCTGTTTCCTCTCTCAGATACTCCTTGAATGGCTTATTGACTGCAGTATCTAATGGTTGCAACAAGCCAGTACATCCGCCGGGTATAATTGACGGTACGATATTGTTCTCTCGAAGCGCAGTAAGATTAGTGCCAGTAATATGGAATGCGGCCAGATCCATTAAGAGAAGGCTGCGGGATTAAACGAGGTAAGTTTTGTTCTGATTGATATTGGCTGGGGGGGGCTGGTGATTTGGTGTAAATAGATAAGGTGTATTTAGTGCAGGTATTAATTCTTGATGAATAAACCGATTAAAGAGTCCTTCATTGTTGTAAGCTGTTTCGCTGAATTCTACCGTTACGTTCTTGGACCATTTATGACCCTCATTTTGTACAATCGTATCACCCGTTTTCGCATGAAAGATTAACTTTGGTTTGATCTGTGATATACCATCAGCAAAGATATAGAGAACCAAGGTTGCCTGGCGCTTATTCCAGCCGCTGCCATCTGTTTTTCCTCCTATTGTGCGTGACCCCTTAATATCGTATGTCCATCCATCTAAATATTCAAATAGAATTAGTGTTTCATCTAAATTGAGAATGTTGCTTAATCGGTAGCACCCAATATCTGAGGTGAGACCTTCCCATTCGAGTGAAAACCATGGTTGAGAATTACGCCAATTGAACCGGAGCCAATTAACTACTAGTCGTCTATACTCTTCTGGTAACTTAGATGCCTTTTTCATTAAGGCTTGGCAGGAAATATTCCAACGTCATAGAAATCTGTTAAACCATCCAGAAGAAAAGACAAAAAGATGGGGATCTGTGACCCCATAGTGTTTCTGAAACAGTGTAGTTGCTGTATGGCGAAACCACCCTCTTCTGACCAACCGGCCACTTTCTCTTTGGGTAATAAAAGAGCAAAAAAGCTCTTTCTTTATCCCCGGCCACGCACATCTCCAGCTGTTAACTGTATTGCGCCAAGAGCTTGTTTTCATTTCCAAAATCACATCCTGCTTCGCCCACCACTCTTGGATTGTGTTCTCTGGAATCTTCCAATATGATGCTGCCTCAGCATTCGTCGGACGTCTATATTCGCCATCAAGGTTGCTATTACTGACAGGAACGCGATGGTGGATCAGAAACATCAAAACTTCTATTTTGCGTTCATGACTATAGGTTCTGCGTACTCGCTTAATTGGTCCCTGTAGCTTGCATACTCAATTTGCTAGTGGTTTTGGCTTGGGACCTGGTCGTGATCGTGCGCGCGGACTTCGTATGGTAACTGGCCGGGATCCTGGATTCCGTATATTGATAGCGCTAACTCTTAAAGGGTATAAAGGTGTAGGTGATGCTATCACTTGAGAGGAAAAACAGAGCAAAAAGATAAGAAAACAAGCAATAATAGTCTTAATAGTCATCTTGGTATACTCCTTTTTAGCGAGATGCATATTATAAGCTGGTGGAGATTGGCTTGTAGTTCACATTAAAGTTAGCTGAAACATTATGTTGCAATAAACTAATCCAGATTAGGCTACAATATTGCGAAATGTTGTCGCAATAGTCTTGGCAGAAAACCGGATAATAGCAGATAATACGGTACTCTGCTTCAGTTTTCTTTCACGCACTACTACACCTGAGCGCCCTTGTTTCCGAGCCGGTAACTTGATTATCGCTGCCTTTCCTCGCTTATTTTATACTCTAGTACACCCGTCGCCAGGAGTCATGCATTCATGCCGGCGTGTCCAGAGCGCGGACTGTAGACTATCCAGTATCGGTACCGGTACCGGTATTTGGGTAGCGAACCATCCGATACAATGCCACGTGGTGCACTGACGTCCCTCAAACCTACAAGTACTCGTACAACACCGGTACTCGAGTACCAGGCGCCGTTAACAGGGTCGACGCTGCACCCATTTCGGATCTCGCGAGGCATGCGAGATAGATCCCTCGGTAGAAGCGTCGGTGAAATGACTTCCCTACCGGGACACAAAAAAAAACAATGACCTTGGCTGATTGTAGTTGACGAGCCAACGCATATTCTTTCGATTGGCCTTGTATGTTTTAATCATTATAATCTCTACATGCCTTGGTATCGAACCCAGTGTAATCAGGAGGGTGAAATTTGGCATGTTCTGGGGCGCAGTTTTCCATCTTGCCATAACGCCGGTATTGTCAACCTTGAAGACCCCCATTATAGGCGCCAGCAAGGTGAATTTGGATAAAGTTCGTGATTTCCT
>LN891338.1:41774-51898 GCA_900010015.1 Tuber aestivum | reverse complement strand
GCCTGTTAAGAAAGTGGTATTTACCTTGGCGGAGTTCTGCTCAAGTGCTGACTTTGACGCCAGATTGTCTGGACGTCCATCGGACGCAGCACCTGATTCTCGGCGGCCTAGTTGTACTCGACACCAGCTTTTCAACAGTACCTAGGTCGTCTACCCAGCACAAATATTGGGAGAGTTACACTCTGTTATGAAAATGGTGTTTACTCTGGAGGAGATTTGGCGAAGTTCTAACAGAGTACTGACTTTGATGCCAGATTTCTCGGGCGTCCTTTGATCGCAGCACCTCATACTCGGCGGTCCAGTTCTACTCGACGCCAGCTATCCAATGCTACCTTGGACATCTACCCGGCGCCAATATTGGGGGAGCTAAAGCCTGTTATGAAAGTGGTGTTTACCCTGGCAGAGTTCTGGCCCAGTGCTGATTTTGACGCCAGATTGCCCGGGCGTCCTAGGAATGAGGTGCCTGATACTCGGCGGCCTGGTTCTACTCGACACCAGCTTTACAATGGTACCTCAGACACCTTCCTGGTGCCAATATTGGTGAAGTTATCACCTGTGAGGTAAGTGGTTTACTCTAGATTTATGGTAAAGGGTTGGGCGGGGGGTGGTTTCTTCCTGTACCAAGTATTATTGATCCGACTTGAATATAATGTGAAAGACTATGTATTTGAAAGGTTTCAGAATCTACAGATGTGACCTGGGTCACAACTGGAAGGTCTAATTCTGGTATTGCATCCTGTAAATTGCCATAGTGCTTGCTTGCATTCTGGCTGCCTCCTAAGTTCTGGCGTCCAGGCTCGCTTGCGTTCTGGCTGCATCTGGAGTTCTGGTACCAAGGCTCGCTTGCGCTCTGGCTGCACCCTGAGTTCTGGCGCCAAGTCTTGCTTGTGTTCTGGCTACATCCTGAGTTCTGCCCCCAAGTACCATTGCGTCCTAAGATTCAGTAGCTACTATTTTGTGTCCTGATTCACGGTTTGCGTCCTGTGCGTCCTGTGCGTCTGATGCGCAGGATGCACAGGATGCAAGCTTTTATTTTTGCTGATGGACCTGATGGGTATGAATCTTGCCCGACAGTAGCCTTTCTTCAATCTTGCTAAAACAATGCAAATCTGAACTGATATTTTTCAGGCAACTCGTAGAGAATTGAATTTTGAGACCCTTCCTTGCTACTGATAAACAGTTTGCCTTTGCTATAAAGCCGTCAGTATCATAGCTTCTAGCAGCAGCTAAACTAGAATCTGCAGTTGGCAGTTCAAGCGTAGGAGGAATAGAAAAATCGGAGGTAGCCCCACATAGTAGACTCATCCACTGTTGACTGCCAATTGTTACGGCCACCCGGCCATTGAGACGGAATATGCCTCCGATTTTGGTTGCATATATTGGTTGTGGTTTCCTTGGTTGCAAAGTTGGATTGCCTTTATATAATTGATTGGAATATGTTGCCGTGCAACGGAGCGTGGTGGAGCAGGATAGAAGGATCGTGGCTGCATACGACGCCAAGTGTTTTCTTTTATATTAGTTATCATCTAGGATTTCCGTGACATATAAGGAGGTGTGCCCCCTTATATTTTACGTTCTTTACGTAATCTGGGAATCTCCTTCAGACACCTGTACTTAGGAATTACACTCTCTTCTGCTTCGCGTCCTCCTGAGCCTCTGAACTCTGACCCCGAACCCCTGACCCCTCTGAGCCTTGTACAACTCGCTTAGGTTGTACTCCTGTCACTAGACCTCACCTGCAGACTCTTGCCTGTACCTATCGTGGTGTTCCTTGGGTTACCCTACCCTCAGACCCTGTCCGTTACACCAATCCTTCCTCTATAACCAAACATTCCTGGTACAGGATACGCTAAAGATAAATTTCATTCAAAAATTTTGAAATTCTTCCCAACGGCGAGGAGGATGGAAGAGGATCAGCAGATCTGGTAGCAGCAATATGAGAGGAACAAGTAAAGTCATTAGAACATAGCTTGATAAGGTAGGCTAGAATATCCTTCTTTCTGTTACCCAGTAGTGATCCATCAGTATCAGAATCAGAGGATATTTCAATAACATCTGCCTGGGTCAATCCTGATCCCTTTCCAATCAAACAATTGACTTCAGAGCTTCCACAGCCTCCGGCACCAGGATCAAGGGAACACTGAGGATATGCTGAATTGGAGTGACTAAGAGAAGTTCCAAAGACAGAATCAGGATGTTGGTAGATGGCCGAGGATGGCATAGGACAGGTATCTTGTAAAGTGCTGGCAGGATAGTTACTTGACCATTGTGTTGACAAGTCTATAAATGTTTCCTTGTCAGTAGAGAACTTTTTGAATACAGTGAAAGTATAAAATGAAAATGCAATACGTCTAGAAATGCTGCCAGGATTAGAGAATCTATCAGAGAATTCTTCTAAGCTATCTGTTTTCAATCAATTAGTAACTAGCATTATAGAGCCGTTGGGAATTTTTCAACTAACCAGTATTTTCAGAATTTCTGAACTTATAGTCTTCTTCAATCATTAAGTCAGGCAACTTCTCATATTCTAAATCAATTAGTTTTCTATTTATCTTCAACTAACTTTCCATCTACCAACCAGCAATATAAGATTGTCTTAAAACTATTATTCCAATTTGATTAGCCTGAATTCCTTTACTTGTTAGTTTTCTCAACTTACTATTTTTTCCTTTCCTGCTTCTCCTATTTTGTTCTTGGTTGTCCTCCTCTTCACTATCTTCCTCTTCCCTCGCAATTCCTTCTAAAATTATATCTCCTTGTTAGCTTTTGAATTCAAAGAAGAACATGTTTTGCATACCCAATATTGTCCTCTCAATTACTAGATGATTCAAATCAACTTAGACTTTTATACTATGAAGATAGCTTTATGAACTTACTAGAGTCTAGAACAGTTGTACTTGATACTTTATCCAAAGGTCCTATCCTCTTAATCTCCATATCCTGCAATACTGGCTCCAATCCAAGAACCTTGGGCCAAGCAGTAACTCTTTTCCTTAAAGTCTCTTGATCCCCTTCAACTTTGTCTACTTCTATCAGATGTTAGTATACTATCTATACTATTAAAATAGTATTCCTGCCTGCTTGATCTTGATTGTCATCTATTTATGTCAGCTATAGGAATTTTTAAAAATGTAACCAGTGTGGTAGTTACCTTCTTGACCACTCTCTGAACTATATCCTCCCTCATTCCGTGCCTCTTGTGCTTCTTGCATATTAAGAAATGCTGGCTTCTCTTTAATCACCTGTAACGGACGGGGTCTGAGGTTCAGGTAGCCCAACACACACCACGACAGGGACAGGTGAGAGTTCGGAGGTGAGGTCTAGGGACTGACGTACAACCTAACCGAGTTGTACGAGGTGCAGGATTCCGGGGGCTCAGGGTCAGGATTCACGGGTTCAGGAGGACGCGAAGTAGAAGAGAGATGTAATTCCTAGGTACACGTGTCCGAATAATATCTAATTTTATTTAAACTTACCGCGCCAAAACATGGCTTATGGTCGAGCGATCATCTCTTGTACACTTGGCATTAGGCCGCGTGGGCCCCCAGCGGACCACAAGCAGACTGGGACTGCCTGGAAAGTCACAGCCTGGGGCTGGGGTCCCCACAATACACCGGCGCGCTCCCCCAAATAACAACCACCATACAAAGCGCCAAAGTCTCCGAATCCCAACCATCAAAACCTCTGTCAGTGAGCAGAAACGAAAGCTAAGTACAGAACCCATCACCGACCCTGGCCTCCCCCGCCCCAACCGACAAACCGACACCCAACCTGACAGGAACAGAGCGACCGAAGTCCTTGGTTCCACCAAGCGAGGGAAAGGTAGTTACGGCCCGCGACCATCATAAAAATAAAATAAATCAAAAAATATCAAATCTGGTGTTAATACCGTCCGGCAAGTCCCATATCATCCTCCACAGTAGAATCCCACCTGTCACCCCCCACCGACCCGTCCGGACAGTACTCCAGCTCAGTGAACTGCTCAAGGGTAAACTCCTAGAGGGCGGCGAACGTCACATCCACCATAGCCCTCGAGACAGAAGCTGAAGCCTCGCCCCACACCTGGCCAGGCCCCCTCCCCAAACGCCGTTTGCGCCGCCGACCAACAGATGAAGTAGCATCCCCGCCAGCAACATGCCCAACCCCACCCTGCACTCCCACCTCCTCCGCCAGTGCCCGCTTCCTAGCCTGCTGCCGAGGCAGCCTCAACCCGTGGAAGTCCGACCTACTAACTTCCATACACGGAGGGGAGCTCACAGCTCGATGCCCTACTGGCGCCGCTGACGGGAACCGCGTCTTGTACCGCCCCACCGGGTGTGGGCTCTCTCCTTCAGGCCAATACCCACGGGAAAGTGCACGGGGGGGAGCTCCGGACCCTCCGCAACATCCACCAATACCATAACCACCGAGCCATCCGACGAGACAGACCCATCAATCGATCTCCATCGACGGGGGACAACGGCAGCTCCGGTCTGGCCGGGGGGGGGAAGAGCCAACGAACAAATCTGCGAACCAAGGCACACCAGGCACCTCGGAGGCCACACCTGTGACAGGGTCAGCCACCACCGCGGGCACAGCCTCGAATGGCTCAGGGGCCTGCACCCCCGCAGGGAAGGACGCCACCGTGGGCAGCCACACCTCAGCCACCTCCTCTTCTTCAGCCACCCCCCCGCTGGGAGGCGGCGTCATGTCCCCAATCCCGCCGAGCGGAGGATAGAGCTGCCGTCTAGCTGCCTCCAGGGCCTGTTCCGATAGATGGAGTTGACGGGAAAGCACCGAGAGGTGGTGAGAAGGCGGGAAACCTCCTTCTGAAGAAGAGAGGCTTCATCCACTGACGCCGAGAGGGAAGACAAGGCCGCCGCGACCTTGCCTGCCAAAAGGGAGGAACGTCGCCTGGACATCGACCCACCGACCGAAGACGACGAACGACGGAGACAAAGAACCTAAAAGCAACACGAACGAAGGAACGCCATCCTTCGAGGTTAATAACTGCAAGCGAAGGTAAAGATTCCTTCACAAACAAGACCTGAAATTATCGTGAGACAAAGTCAAGGACGAGGAGGGATGCGGTGGTTTAGACACATAAGAAAGGGTGTCCGAATTCAATTTAAGTTTATTTATCCTAGCCGCGCCAAACATGGCTTATGATCTAGCTAACATCCCTCGTAACCCATAAATCATAATAAAATCACTACCGTGTTCAAAAACACCTCGCGACCCTCCTCCCAAACATAAATCCAGAAATCACTCCCAACAGGCGCGCGGGCGCTCAGATCGTAAACCACCTCCCGGATTAACACGTCTTCCTGTCCCGCACATCCTACCCATCACCCGCACCACCATCAGCAATTTCACGGTCCACACTGACATACTCAACAAATGAAATAAACAACCTGTCCCAACAGCGCACAGTGTTCCTCCAATGACTTGAAACATCAACAAACGTTCCGTCATGAAAACAGAACTGGGGTCCCTTAACCAACTCATAAGTCCTCGTCCATGCCAACACGTGCGACACCTGCACCCCTAACTCCATGTCATCCCACCTCCCAAACATCTGAACCCAATACTTGTTCAAACATCCGTCAAGGCAAGCTGGGGACTCGCCGAAGTGTCTCACGAAGGCTTCTCTTCGCGACCGCTGACCCGAGGCCTGGTTTATAGTAGCACCGCATTCCGTGCACAATGTTTCGTCATCAGGAAGGAAATACCACCTATTAGTCCCAATCCTCGCAGTCGGTAGTTGGCAGTAACCATGGTCGTGCGCCGTCAAACACTGCTCGCATGTCCGACCATCTTTCCTAACAACCAACTGGCCACCTGTATCTACCAACAGCGTTCCGTCAAATGGGTTTCCGGCAATCACCAGGTCCCTGTCGACCTCCACAACGTTCCTGGGGATACCAAGCCCCAACCAGCGATGTTCTCTCCACCAGGCCTGCCACTCCCGAACCTTGCTATCCTTAAACAGTGTGTCCGAAGGCGGTCACTCGCAATGGTGACGCTCGCATGTGACCCAATGGTCCCAGTCGCCCCCCCCGGTGCAGTCATTATGTGCCACCAGCCCAGTGCCACTGCGAATGCGTACCAAGACGTAGGCGTCCAGCCTGGTGAGGCCCCGAAGGTGTCTAGGTGCCACGGGTCCCCGCTGACAATAATCGTGACCCTGTGACAGATGCCAAGCTGCCCATTCCTTGCGCCTCAGCTCCCGTGCCAGTGCTGCATGTCAGATGCTGAAAATAATACCTTCCCAATCGTGGGGTTGTAGAGCATGGTGCACACAATCTTTGGCTCGCCGGTCGACAGCCTCGTTCCCAGCAACACCAGTATGTCCAGGGACCCATTCACACGAGATCCTCCGACACCCATTCAGCAGTGGGGCGAAAACCTCCCACATCTCTGCCGAGTCGCCTTGGGGAAACATTCCCTCTATCAGCATCAGTGCAGGGACACAGTCCAAAAATATGTGAGCGTCTTGTAGGGAGTGAACTTCCTTCAAGTACCGCAATGCCCACACCAGCGCAAACAGCTCGCATTCCACAATGCTCCAAGAAGGCGGTACCGCCTGCCCCATCACTCTGACCGCACCCTGATAGTACACTGCCCATGCCACCCCGGCCTTCCCAGAGTGTTTGGATCCGTCAGTGTATACCACCAGGCCGGGAGACCTTAACAGCCCCTCAATCAGGGCCACATGCCGTGCGGTAACCACCTCCTTGCCCTTGCCAATTGTGACTGAGGGACGGGCATGTAGCTCCATGTCTGACGTCTATCGCTGAGCCACCATTCCTTCCTCCACCCAAGCCAGCCTGATATGCCCAAACCACGGGTGTTCATCACAGTACCTGAGGTTGATGAATCGGCTGTAACAACGTCGCTGCAGGTATCGTCCCTGAATGTAGACGGGCGGCACCCCAAACTCTGCCAACACAATATTGTTAGCCAGCTTGAATGGGGTGCGGAATACCAAACGAAGGCAGTGGTTGACGTGGACCTGAATCTGCTTCACATATGACCTGTAGTCGATTACAAACTGAAGTCCGTAGTAGACGGTAGGGAGGTAGGCTGCTTGCACTAATCGGTAAGTCTCCCATGCTCCAATACCACCCACACCACCATACCTCCGTCCCAAAGCCCCAATCCTCCTTCTCACTTCTAACCCCCTCTCTAACCAATACTTAATATGGGCAGAAAAATTAAGGAAAACATTAAACCTATACCCAAGCACCCGCAGGTCCTCTGACGGCTCACCCAGTTCCCCACCTAATTCCAACCCATCCCACGCCCTATCACCAAAGCCAATCCACTGGGTCTTAAGGGCACTGAATCCCATTCCCCACGCCCTCGCCACCCTGTCCAGGTCCGAGAACAGTTCACAGGCATGTCCCATTGCTGCACGCTTGCCGTGTGCAGCGACAAGAACCACCCCGTCATCCACATAGGACACAACAACATGCCGCACCCCCGGAGAATATCGCATCCTGGGAGTGAAAATGTCGGCCACGTATGCACCGAATAGGAAGGGGGACAGGGGGGATCCTTGCCGGATTCCCTTACTTGTGTGGAACCGCTTGGATATGTGCCCGTTAAATCGAAACCAGACTACCCTGTTAGTGCACCACCTGTGAACCCAACTGCATAACACCGAGGTGCATCCTCAGGCCAGGAAAAAATCGGAAAGGAGGTCCACGTTAATGTTACCAAACCCGCCTTCGACATCAACACATAACATCATACGATGATAACCATCGTTATGTTTAAGGAACTCAAAGACGACAGCCATGGCATCATGTACCCCCCTCCTCCTTCTCGACCCGAACTGTGTCTTACCCAACTCCAAACATTGGGCCAGCCGGAGAAGAATGACCCACTCCGTCACCTTACCACACACGGGCAGTAAATAAATCATCCTCCAGGCCTTGACAACATCGTACCGCGGTTTACCAACCTTGGGGATTAACACCACCTCTGCTTTGTGCCAATCCTGGATGTCATGTTTCAGCCCATAGTCCACCAGGCGTCTTAGGCCCTCTGGCTGCCTTCTCAACCAAAATCTCAAGAAAGGGTAGCCCATGTCGTCCAGGCCTGGCCCAGTATTGGTCGGCGAGCGGGCCTAGGCCAGCTCCATCACCCGGGCAGTGGCAATGTCCACCGTTGGCGGTTGCCACAAGCCGGGCTCTCCTGGTCTTAGCTGGGCCGCAATTGCTTCTGCCATATCTTCATGCGTGGCTGCCATCCGGCCGTCCCCGAGATCCATAGAAGGTTGCGTCCTCCCCGCGTCCAGGCATTGAACTATTTTAAACACCCCTGGGTCCACAGCCAGACTCAGCCTGTCCCGAATATATTCGAACCTGGCCCTGGTGACCGACGCCCTATACACGCACCGGGCCAGTTGGTAGTCCACATTGTATGTGGAGTCCTTCCTGCCGAATCTGCGCAATCTCTGGACATCCCGTCTCAACCGTTCCAGTTCCGGGTCCACCACTTGCATGGCACCCTGCCTGCAGGAGGCCTTGGTAGCGCGTCAACAACCTCACAGGCCTTGGTCCACAAGTTGCCATCCGGTGTCTCCCGCATCAGGTCCAGGCTGGTCCCAACCTTGTCCCAGCAAACCTTCTTCCAAGCTGTTCCTGTCCTCGTCATGTCCGTAGGCACAGTCATATTCAACTGGAACAACTGGGCCATGTGCTCGCAACCCACGATATCGCTATATCGGTGGCGGATTGAGTTCGCGTAGTGGAGGCATAGGTCGATCCTTGAGACATCCCTAAAGGTTGGTTCCCCTGGGAAGGTCATGCTGTATCCGGCGCCCCTCATGGACTCCCTCAACCACCTCCCCCTCATATTGCTGCCAGCCGGGTCCCAGTATGCATCTCGGGCATTCCAGTCGCCCACCAACACATCACATCCTGCCAGTTTCCCCAGCTCCCCACAAAACACCCCCTTCCCCTCTTTGGGTGGAAGGTACACTCCAGCTAAACGCCTCTCCACTCTCCCATCATAACAGTGCACCAAAGAAAAACACCTCTCATGCTCTGCCACATCAAACAGCCAACACAAAGACGAGCGCTGAAACACCTCAACACCTGAACCTTTAACAAATGAAAATAAATCCCACCTGTTAGCTTCATGTGGCACATGCAAACCATCAGCATCAACCGGCGGTTCCAAAACAAAAAACAAATCAACATAGGAAAACAACTCAAACGCCGCCTCCCGATTCCTCACCCCCTTTCCAAAGTTTAATGCAAGAGTTGTAAAATGCATTAAAATGGGGATTCTGCGGAACCACGTGAGCTTGTTGAGCCCTCACCATGAATAGTTGTGTACCCCACAACAATGGGTTCTTCCACCATGCCTCCAACATACCTGGTCTTGTCAAGGCGACCGATTCTGGGGAGACCATTCTTCTTGGTAGGTGGCGGGGGAGACACAGGAGGAGGTGGGGGAGGGGAGCGGGAGGGGTCAACTTCCTTGCCCTTGGAAGATGTCTTCTTCCTGTTCCTGTTCTTCCTAGGCCCTCTCGACCTCTTCTCCTCCTGCCATTCCTTGCCACTATGCCCCTCCTCATGACAGTTGAAGCACCTAAACATCCATTCCTTCTCACAGCTCTTGAACGTGTGCCCAACTTCATAGCAGTTGTTGCACCTGACCGGTTGCTTGCACTCGTATGCCATGTGCCGAACCTTGCTGCAGTTTCTGCATTTCCCGGCATACTTCCCAGAAGGCACGATGGTAGCCTGGGCCTGGTTATGAGATGCCTCAACTGCCCTGCAGTAGTCTGCATCCCTTGATTCCCTGGCATTTTCCCGTCGGTTCCTCCTCATCGTTCGGTCGGAGAAACCCTTCCGGGCAGTGTCGTCAACTGTTTCCGGTGATGGAGCCCTCGGCGGGAGCGTGGGGGGGGTACCGCGTGTTTTGGTCACGGTGCAGGACAGGTGACCAGTGAAGTGGTCAGACCTATCCCAAAGTAAACATAGCCTCCGGGTATGTAAACAAGCGTTCCCCCTAACACCAGGGCAGGTAATCATGCCACACTCGTGGTCCTTGGACAAGTGTGACCCCAGACAGAATCGACAATGGGAGGGGAAGGCGCAGGTAACCTGCATGTGCCCGACCTGGAG
>LN891338.1:30523-41754 GCA_900010015.1 Tuber aestivum | reverse complement strand
GTGTTTTGGTCACGGTGCAGGACAGGTGACCAGTGAAGTGGTCAGACCTATCCCAAAGTAAACATAGCCTCCGGGTATGTAAACAAGCGTTCCCCCTAACACCAGGGCAGGTAATCATGCCACACTCGTGGTCCTTGGACAAGTGTGACCCCAGACAGAATCGACAATGGGAGGGGAAGGCGCAGGTAACCTGCATGTGCCCGACCTGGAGACACCTCTGGCACACCACCGGGGGGTGGTGTTCCATGAAGATTCTCACAGGCCGTGAGCGGCTCCTCAAACAAACCGTGCCCTTAGCGAGGGCTGCCAACATGGCATCATTCTTTTCCACCACAAACCTAATACCGCAGGTCAAGGGGTTGTTTTGCCACAGGGCCTTGGCGGACCCAAGTAAGGCAGAACGTCCAGCAGTGACCACCCCTGGGTTGGATTGCTCCATGTCGAGGCGGAGGCCATCATAAGCCTTGTCCCCAGTCCAGGATTCTACCTTCCAGACCGATCCAAAGCCAGTATCAGCTAGAGGGACCTCTCCGACGCGAATGGTAACCTTGTCCATGTCGCGCTGGAACTCGAAGTCCGGGATGGCCAATTCCTTAAGGAGGATCATTCTTATCCGCTCCAATTGTCCACTGATCTGGCCAACCTCATGCTGTGCAAGCGTCCTGAAGATGCAACCGATCGTGATCCGGAACACCACCTCCTTGATGTACGGGACTGTTCCCGCAACTCTGCCCTTGTTGGACAGGAGGATGTTGATGCGAGATGTGATGGTCTCAGTCATAACGCCGTCTGGCAGCTCTACAGACTTCCTGTTCAGGAATCTGATGGTAAGGCCACGGCTCTTGGCCTCGGGGGTTGGCGATGAGGAGGGGGGCGCGGGCACCTTGCTGTCACCCTTGTCGAAGCGGGTGTTGGCCAGGTAGCTCTTCTTACCCACCACAGTCTTCCAAGCACCAGGTACGGCAGCCGCAGGTCCTTCAGGGAGGGATGGTTCTTCTACTGACGCGGGTGCCCCCGCCACCAGGGGCTTCTTCATCTGGACCAACTTAGGCTTGGTCTTGTCCTGGTTGTCAGTCTTGGGGGTGGGGGTAACAGATACTCCACCATCACTGTCTGAACTAGAGGAGCTTGATGAGCTACCCCCCGACATCATTGGCAGTGGGAGTGCCACCTCCACAGGCTTCTTCTTCTCCTTCTTAGGACCCTTGCACTCTTTCGCAATATGCCCCGTACTGCCACAGTTGTGACATTGCTTTCCCTGGTTGTTAACCGGCGGGGAGACCGAGGATGTTGATGCCGCTTTAGCAGCCTCCGTGTCCATATGCCTATTAGCCACTGTGGCCCAAGACACCTTCTTAGTAGCAGGAGCAGCCACAGCTGACTCCTCACTCACAGATGCAGTGCTCCTTGTAATGGGATGGGGGGCGGGGGGGGGGGTGGGTGAGGCAGCGACATATTTGGTCTTGCACTCAACCGTGGCCTTCAGGCTCTTATTCTCCTCCTCCAACTTACAGATCCTGTACCTCAGGTTACTGTAGTGCGACTCCGATTCCTGCAAGATTTGGAAGATAACTTTCATATCCTCCGTTACGTCCTCCAGGTTGTCATAACCTGTCTTCCCACCGAACAGGTTTCGCCTCACCCATTCACCCTGGAAGTCCGATTCCAAACTCGAATCCGAACTATCCACCGACAGACTGGGAATGTCACCGGTGCATGGTATAGCTGCCATGGTCCCGATTTCATCGAGTACCCCAAGAATAAAGTCCCGGGATACCACCGAGTCAGAGCGTTGCGAGGGGGGGGCATACAGCTCCTAGTCCACCCTCCTTATCGCTGCGTCTGCCTCGTCGTACTGCCTCATCGAATCCAAAGCCCTTGCTATATCTGCGTCCATATATTCAGGCTGGGTGGGGAGCTGTGCCACGATAGGCGAACTGGACCGAACCGGGGAAGAGGGGATTGCATCAGAGTCAGCATACTTACTGTCCCCCAAACCGGTAGCTTCGGTATTCTTGTCACCACCCATGTCCATGGGGGTGTCCCTAGCGATCACCTCCGAAGAGGGAAGCACGTCAGTAGTAGCCGAAGGAGGGGAACCTGTCCTATCCGTTGACTCACTAGTAGAAGCTGGGTAAGGGACCAGCTTAAGCCCCGGAGCAGTCTGCTGCCTAATCTCACCCAAGGTCAGCTGTTCCCTGGGGATCACCATCATCTTTCTTCCCTCCCTAGTCGGCACTTCTTTGGTAGGAGTGAGTACCGAACCCGAGCTGCCGCTGGACAAAGATACCACGGTCGGGTCAGGTGAAGGGGAACGTCCACGTCGTTTTCGTTCTGCAGGTGGGGGCGGCGTGGGTTCGTAGTCGGAGTCTGACCTGGCGTTAAAATCAAACGTTCCCCGCTCATAGATTGCCCTGTGGCCGGACGACATTGAGGCCATCAGGGAGGGGGTGGAGTAACTCCTATGAGCCAATGGTGCCAATGTTGCAGGTGCCATCTTTTCCACAATCGATTGCGACAGGATTTGTCTCGGGGGGGTCGATCTCCAACTCGATGCCTCCCTAGTGCCAGGAGTGCCAATCTCAGGAGCGGCAGGGATGGAGGTCTCTGGTATCACTGCTTGTGAATCACTGGGAGTCGAGGAGCTGTGGGTCGGTGTAAATTCCGATCCCCCATCAGGATTGTGGCGGTCCAGAAGCCCGGTAGTTGAAGCGAGGTCGAGGCCACATTCAGCCACACAACCCTTTCCCACCAGGTAACCACCCACCAAACATTCCACCTCTTTCATCGTGACGGGCTTGGCACCAACCAACATAGCCCTCACTCCATCATCAAACGCCTCATCCATGGCGTTGACGCAACCGTAATTGTGACTGAAGGAGAGGAACTTGTAGTCACCCCCTGGGGCACGGTAGGACCCGGTCTCTCGTTCGACGAGCGTGCGGCGATGTTTCACAGCCTTGTGTGCGGGGACCGAGATGTCCAGGATAACCGAGGGCGTACGCAAGGTAAAGGGAGAAGGTTCAGTATCCGTAAACATGGACGACGAAACCTCGAACGACAAGCCTGAAGCCTGAGGAGAATGGGAGGGAGACGACATGTCTGCCCGCCTGACTGCACCTGGGATTACCGGGCTTAACCACGGATATCTCACCCGAAGTGCCTTCGAGGCTAGGTAGCGCACACCAACTCGACCTTAAGCCAGGGGAGGAGGCAAGTAAATGCTTCAAGTGTGGTGAAACAAAATCAACAAACAAAGCGCAAAATAAGTAACCGAGCCGAAAAGCTTCAAAGAGGTAAAGGAATATCCCTGGCACGTAAGAAAGGTTGTCCGAAGGAGATTACCAGATTGCGTAAAGAATGTAAAGCTTAAGGGGGCACACCCCCTTATATACCCAAGAAATCCTCAATGATAACTAACACAAAAGAAAGTCCTTGGCGTCGCGCGCAGCCGCGATCCTTCCATCTGGTTCCGCCACATTCCGTTGCGCAGCGGTACCCTCCAATCACTTATACAAAGGAAATCCCACTATGCAACCAAACAGGCTACAACCAATATATACAACAAAAAACCCATGCACATTCTCTCTCCATGGCAGGGTGGCCGTGACATCTCCTTATCCTTATAGATTTCCTCGAGTCCTAACACCTTGGGCCATCTTGTCACATTTTTTTTCAAGTTTTCTGGTGACTCTTCCCTAGTCCAGCAGTCCAATTGCTTCTCTTCCACCTGTTCTATACTGTTCTCTGAGAAGGTAGCCTGGTCAACAGTTTATTAGTATTGGATTTAGATTTGAAGTCTTGAAGAATACTTACTGAGGAATCCCTAGTCCTGGTAAAGGAAGGTGGGATACCTGCCCCTGTATGATCCTGGATGCTGGTACTATTGTCAAGTAACAGCAGTTGTTGTATTTTAAGATATTAAGACATGTCAAATAAACAGAAAGTGGAAACTGATTAGACATACTCGATTACTTTCAGTATACAGGATTGATGAACCACCAGGAGGGAAAGTAGAAGTTACAGAAGCTCTGATTTTTTGACTTTCTTTCCAATTACCTTCTTTTATTAGAAGCATGTCTGGTTTACTTTTTCTCTTCTGCTGATTTGGCTGGTCTTCCTCTAGAATTTTGGGACATGATAGGAGATGTTAAAAGTTAGATAGGAGAGATAAAAAAAGTTGAAAATTTGGTAATACAAATTTGTAAGTTGTAGTAAGAAGGAATATGGGGGAAAGAAAAAAGATTCAAGTTAATTCTGCTAAGAGAGGAGACAGAGAACATATGCTTAGGTAAGAAAATAATCTGCTATGGAAAAAGAGTCCAGTAGAAAAGTGTTCCTACTCACCAACTCTCACTCAGAATCTAGATTTCCATCTAAGAGAATTTTTCTTTACTTAAAAGTTGTGAGAAAGAATTTTAAAGAATAAATGAGTATATCAATCAGATATACAAGATAAAATAAGTTCTGAGACTACACTTTATTCTTAGCTGTCCAAGGACTGAGAAAATGTTTTCTTTCAGAGGCTTTATCTATCTGAGAAAGATTTTTCTTTTAAGAAAGTTTACCAGAGGGGAAAACTTTTCCCTCGGAGAAAGTTTTTCTCTCTGAGGAAAGTTTTCCATATGGGAACAGTTTTCACTCTAACAAAATTTTTCCTCCTGGAAAATTTCTCCCTTTGAGAAAGTTTTCTACCTGAGACTAGTTCTCCCCCTCAGAAAGTTTTTCTACTTTCAACTAGTTCTTACCCTCAGAAACATTTTCTCCTGAGAAATTTTTCTTCTAAAGAAAATTTTTTCCTTACATAGTTTTCCTTATTGGAAATGTTTTTTCCCAGCAACAGTTTTCCACCTAAGAAAATTTTGATACTTGAAAAAATGTTCACTCTGAGAAACTTTTCTACCCTAAACTCGCTTCCCCCCTTAGAAAATCTTTTACTGTGAGAAAACTTTTCACCTTGGAAAATTTTTCACTGTAGAAACATTTCTATCAAATCAAATAATTTTCCCCTTTAATAGTTTTCATCTATGAAAAGTTTTTCACTCAGATAAGGCTTTTTATCTGAGAAAATCTTCTCCTCTAAGAAGGCTTTGTAACTGAGAATAGCTCCCGATGCGAGAGTTTTCTTAGAAAGTTTTTTCCTTGAAGAAACTTTTCCAGGTTAGAAAGTTTTTCCTTTTCTAATAGTTTTCTACTTGAGAAACCTTTTTTCCCTCTAATAGTTTTGCACCAAGAAAATTTGCTATCTCAGAAACACTTTTTCTTATTAACTGTTTTCCACTTAAGAAAACTTCATCCTGTGTCACAGTATTGTACCTGAGAAAATTTTACTCCTCAGAGAGTTTTCCCCTCAAAAATCATGTCTCTTAGGAAATATTTCCTCCCCAGAACATTTTTCACCTTCTAAAAATTTTTCCTTCTAAGCAAACTTTCCACCTTAGAAAAAGTTTTCCTTCTAAGAAAATTTCCCATCTTGGAAAAACTTTTCCTTCTCAGATAATTTTCCACCTTAGAAACATTTTTCCTATCAAGAAAATTTTCTACCTCAGAAAAATTTTCCCCCGGAGAAAGTTTTCCACGTTAGAAACATTTTTCGCCCTGAGAAAGTTTTTCCAGATTAGAAACTTTTTCCCCCAGTGAAACTTTTCTACCTTAGAAAACCTTTCCCCAGTGAAAACTTTTCCACCTTAGAAAAAATTTGCCCTAGTGAAGAAACTTTTCCATCTTAGAAAATTTTTTCCGCTTACAAAATTCTTATAAACTGATAAAAGTATTTTCTGCTACTCATGCTCAGATGTTTCCATAATTGAAAATTTTTACATACAATAAAAAATTTTAAGCCCTAAAAAGTATAAGCAATACACACTATGTAGAGCCACAATGTAGAGCTAGTGGCACAACTTTCAATCTACAACTACTTTTTCATTTCTTAATGAATTAAGATGGGGTTTGTTTTATTAGAATCCTGAGATTCCTGAGATCATATATATCTGGTTTTCTTGCTTCAAGATGATGGTTGAACTTTCATGAACTGATTGAGTTGTGGTTTTTCTGTAGAGTTTTGTGTTACCATAGAGGATTTCTGACCCTGAGGTTAGCTATAGACTGACCTTAATACTGTGGGCCACTTGCCGATCTGCAGGATATCGGAAGGTGGCTGGTAAGGGGCTCGTCTAAGGGCCCTGTACCCAAGGATCAGACAACCTGGTGGATGATTTTTGAGTGATGCTCTAGACAAAAGCAGGAATACAGGCCGACTGTGGGTGATGAGATAACGTTCTGATACTGGACCCAGTTTAGTAAAGCAACGGTTGCAATGGCGCAATAAGGTGGATGAAAGTACAGCTCTGGTCCTCGGACTGCCCTGATGCCCAAGTTCACTGTACACATGGTCAAACTTGTCGACTTTTGGTCGGTACATAGCTTCGGCGCAGAATTGATTAATCGTTAGTGAGGCCCGATGAATAATACAGGTAGTAAGCACACGTGAGTTATGTCACGTATAGTGGTTACAACCAAGGCTGAAATGCTTGGCATACGTGATTTCCCTAATATCAAACCTATGCCCCCTACTGCTTGTGGTAAAATTTCCGTAGTAGGAAATATTTCCAATTCTGGTAAGGGCTCGCTTAGACCCCTAATTGCTGACTCTAGTATATCAAGTTATGGTTATGCATGTAAAAATACTGCATATGCACCCTTGCGGGTGCACATCCTAATTTGGAAAACATTTTGCCGCTTATCACCCTGTCGTTGGATCGGTGGAAACTTCGCGTCACCGGGAATTTACAACACCTATTCTGGATATCCATCCGACGCCCGCTATTTCGAGGTTGCCGTTCGCTCTGCTCTACATCCCGCTTAGAATACGAGGTCCCTGATCCTATGAAAATCGCTCACACCCTCACGCGATTAAGGCTACCACCCACACCTTTACGCTCTCGCCCACACAGGCAGTGTCGTGTGTGTCCGCCATAAGCTCTAAAGCATCAATTTACGACTGTAAGTCCCCTGTTAGGAGGGGTATTGGATGTATCACTGGGCCACACACACCTCTGTGTCTACCACATAACAGCCTGTGCTGATGGGATAATGTGCCTCGCAACTAGACTGGCTTCGGCCCTCCAACTGCGTGACTAACTGCCTGGGTAGTCGGGATGATAACGAGAACAAGCCTGACACACCTATATCCCCCGTCGGCGGCGCTGGTGATGGGGGAATAATTGATCAGTAGGGAGGAAAGGCTATAAGTATCCTCTTCCCGCCGGCATGCTGAAGAGTCTCTACAACACAGACGACGAAACCAAACCGCTAACTATTTTACATAGTTTGGTCCATGCCCCCTTTTTTCGATCATGCACGACTGTTCATATTGTTTTCGGCTCAATACCCCATACTGTGACACATAAGAACGCACAGACCTCCCCGCGTACAGACCTCCTGAAAACTGCAAAGATTTCACAGCCAACACCCTCCTCGGGCCCCACTGTTGGGCGTGCACACAGTAATAGTATTGCTCGAATCTGGTGTCACGACAGTATAAACCAGAACAAATGAAGCATGCTTTATAACACCATATAGGTCATCGCTGTCTGTCCAACCGAAAGCTGTTCGCAGGATATATAAGGGGGGATCTCAGGCCGTGTCAGAAAAGTGGACCGGAGTCAGGCAGACAGGTAACCACGGTGCTATCGGCTAAGCGAGACCAACTATCTTGGACATAGACAGAAGGTGTGGGGACAAAACCATCAACAGTCTAATGAGTTATTAGGATGTGCCTGTATGGACTAGGCACAGGTCCCAGTCAAGTGCTCGCACACTATAGAGCCAACCGGAGGTCTATCTGTGGATGAGAGACTTTCCCATGATGTTGACAAGTGTGATGGTGGCGGAAAGTCCTCAAAGTCAATGCAGCCAAGTTGTAAAGTCAACCACAGATTGATATGTCTCTCGCCAGAGGTTATCACTCCAGTCAGAGTAAGGAGGATGGTGAGCTGGCTCGTAGTAGAACCACTCTCTCATGCATAAGCCGGCGAGGTGAAGGAAGCGTGCGTTTTTACCGGAGAGGGTTCAAACGCCCTCGCAGAAACACAAGAATGCACGGAGACCCTACTCCGAGGAAGACAGAAAGTTTGTCAGAGTCAAATGGATCCCCATTACGATAGTAAGGGGTAGGAAAATGGAAAGGTACCTTGTTTGGTATAAGATAGATGTAGCCCTCAACTAGCCAGACGCAGAATATAAATATCGAGGTGCCTCCTTAGCTTTCAGAACCTCCGTCTCCGCTACACCTCCGGCGATTGAAAACTCAACACCATGGTTTCTATTGTGGCTTTCATCGTCTAGCACCCCCACCCCCCCCCATCTCCCTCGATCTAGCCTCGGCTACAGGAGGTGGGCTCGCTTCCCCTCTCCCTTGAGGCCCTTCTTTATTTATTGGCTCGCTCGGTTCCATCCCTGGTTGGGGTTGATTCATCTTCGTGGTGTTTCTCCTCTTCCTACCCCGCCTCGCTTAGGCGTTGGCACGGTCGGTAACCCCTTTTCCACCAACAGCAGACGGCGGGGACTACAGTTGCAGTAGGAGAGAACAGCCATCAGGCTTCGGTCGATCTCTCCATTCTCTTGCTTCCCTAAGAGGCTGCCCAGTGGGACACGAACGCGATAACCGATAGCTGTTGTTCACGGACTTGGGTCTACCCCTCCTCTTCCCCTCGGGGCCTCTTTGGCTGGCAGGTGGTGGGATCCCCTCCACTACAGTGACGCTATCTCTCCCAGAACAAGGGACTACATGAGAGACGCGGTAAAACACCTGCTTCGCTTAGGGCTCTTTCAAGGTCAGATCGGCTGGTAGCCTAATACCACCCCCTCTCAAGCTGGCACCTTACTGCCACAATCCTTCGAATGTCCCGGAGGACAATCGGTCGCTGGCACACCTGCCACACACCTCCTCTCCTCGCTTCTCGGCCGCCGCCTTCGGGGTGGTTTCCCTTATACCCTTCGCGTCCGGGGCTTCGGCTCCCTCCCCCTGGCCCTCGTCATATGGCTGTGGGGTTCCTATTTGGATTTGAGTAGTGATCGTTGGACCTTAGGGGTTCGGTTTGGGTTGCTGCCTTTAGGTGCTTCGTTCTTGGAGTTGGGGCGCGTTCTTGGTTCACTGTCGGGTAGTTAGCTTTCTTTTGTCGCTTGGCGGTGGGGGTTTATTGGGTGGAGTAGTTTACGGGCGGGATTTCGGGCGAGGGTAGTTTTTTATACCCCAGAGCGTTTTTTTAGCTCTGTCGTTCGGCCCGGGGCCGGGAAGGAGGGTTTTTTGGCGTCATAGCTAGCGCTCCATATGCCTTTTGTACCTTAAACAGAATTCAAATGAGTCAAACAAAAAAAAAAAAAATCCTTAGCTTTCAGAACATCCTCTGTCTCCGCTACACCTCCGGTCATTGAAAAGTATTTCCTATTTGGGAACTACTCAACACCGAGGAATCATCACCACTTTTCCATAGCCATGCACCCCCCCGCCTGGGGGTGCAGGCTGTTTCTTTCCATTCCTCTGCCTATCGGGCCCTCTTCTCTACTCCTTCTCTCTTCTGGCACCTCGCCTCTGCTGGATGGGGGTCATCTCCTCACCCTGGGGGCCTCATCGTGAGGACTCTATCCTCTCTACCCTGCTTTTGCTTCACCTCACTTAGCATCAGCACGGTCGGCTTTGGCGGCTTGGTGATGGCTGGACGGTCAGTTGGGATGGTGGTCCTCTGGGCTATTGGGAGTAGCCTCGCCTACTTCTGTGACCCAAGTTGCAGCCTCCTACCGTATTGTTTGGCCGGATCTTTGCTTCCTTGCCCTCTTCCTCTCCTCTCCTCCGGGATCGGCTAGCACCCTACTGCCATGATCGGCTGGCACCCTACTGCCTCGGCCTCCGGGCCCCATCGCCACTGGGGTGGTAGTGCTTCGGCCTACCCCTCCCGCCTCCCCTCCGCACCAGTGTCACTTGGTACTACTCTCACTTCTCCCACCCTCATGGCGGCCCTGCAACTCTTTCCTGGCTCTGGCGTCACTACAGGCACCATCCAGCCTTTTCCACCACCAGGCTCCTCACGGCTGGGGCCTACCCCCTCCCTCCTGGGCAGTATCGGCTGCCCCCCTCTATCGTCGGTTGCTGGCATTTCTCGCCTGTCTTCCTCCCTCCACGCTTGCGGCCCGCCCCCGGCCGAACAACCGGTTGGCCTGCCCTGGTATTGCACTATCTCCTGGGTTGAGCTGGCCGGCCCCGTCATGGCATCTCGCCAGGGTCCTACCATGGGCCTGACAGCGGACATATTCGTTCGCGGACGCCGGTAGAGGCACTTGGGGGTTTCCTATTCTATTCTTTCCTTTGTTGAGATGATGCTCAAGGGTTTTTTTTCTCTCTCCGGCCTTCCCTGTAGGGGACGATCGTTCCTTTGCAGGGCGGGATGTGCGGTTAGGCCCATACCATAGGGTCTTGGGGGGGTTGTTTTGTTCCCTGGCGCGCGGAGGAAGGCATCTGAAATTAAGGTTTTGTTTTTGCCATAGCTAGCGCTCCATGCAGGTTCTTGTACCTTAACAACTAATATATGAGATAAACAAAAAACAAAAAAAAATCCTTAGCCTTCATAACATCCTCCGTCTCTGCTACACCTCCGGCGCTTGAAAACTCAACACCATGCATCAGCAAAAATAAAACCTTGCGTCCTGTGCATCCTGTGCATCTGAGGCACAGGAGGCACAGGACGCAAACTGTTAATCAGGACGCAAGATGGCATCTGCCGAATCTCAGGACACAAAGGTCCATGGCGCCAGAACGCAAGCAAGCACTACTGAAATACTAGAATTAGACCTTGTGACCCAGGTCACATATGTAGATTCTGAAACCTTTTACATAAATAGTATTTCTCATCATGTTTCAAGTCGGTTCTATAATACATGGTAAAGAAAGAAAGTGCCCCCCCCCCCCTCAACCCTTTGCTATGAGTCCGGCCTATACCACTTACCTGACAGGGGTTGACTGCACCAATATTGGCGCTGGGTAGACGTCTAAGGTACCATTGGACAGCTGGCGTCGCGTAGAATCGGGGAACCAAGTATCAGGCGCTGCGACCAAAGGATGCCCGGGCAATCTGGTGTCAAAGTCAGCACTCGACCAGAACTCCACCAGGGTAAACACCACTTTCATAACAGGCTGGAACTCCACCAATATTGGCGCCGGGTAGCCGTCCAAGGTA